>ML675617.1:8851990-9010610 GCA_007922155.1 Mesoclemmys tuberculata | reverse complement strand
TGCTGCTTTTCCACCGAAAGGTGATTTAAAAAAATTGTTATGATTCCATATGGCAGCTTTTGAAGGCTGTGACCCTTTGGAATTCACTTGCTCCCTCTCTCTGTAACAGCCTGAATTTCTCAGCCTTCAGGTCATGCTGCAAAATCCACCATTCCTCCTTGCCTTATGAAGAAATATGTTTTGAATAATGGTGGAAATGCTATAAACTGTATGTACAGCATGGCCGAGTTACAGCTGCTGTGACACTTACTCTGAAATCTTTACTTTTGTGTGTTTAAATTCTTAATCATAACATCATATTGAATTACAGCTAGCAAGCACAACCATATATGGCTTAAAATACACAAAATATGCCCTAATAAACAGAGTTCTTCATGCATAGTGTTTAATGCCAAATATGGATTTCCAGACACTTGTTTCATATGTGAAGTAACACTTCATCACATCATTCTTGGTCTGTTTTGGGCATGAAATTATCAGTTGTAGTTTGTTAGCAGTTAAAAACAGATTTGATTTAATAGAACCCGCATTCCATATCTAATATCTGAATTTAATCTTACAAATACATATTTTGGCAGTGTTTTTTTAAGTGTATGGCATGGTATGTGCCCTCTGTTTTCTATTCTATGACCACATTCCAATTCAATATCATCTACTTGGTTGATTGACAGGATTAATATATTCCATTGTTTTGTTTGCAGTGTGGTAGCCATGTTGGTCCCTTGATACTAGAGATGCCAGGTGGGTGAGGTAATGTCTTTTATTGAACCAAATTCTGTAGAAGGTAATCACTCTGATTACCTTTCCCAGATCTGAAGAAGAGCTCTGTGGAGGTTGAAGGCTTGTGTCTTTCACCAGCAGAAATCAGTCCAATAAAATATATTACCTTATCTGCCTTGTGTCTCAGACACGATCCAAGCAAACAACCACATAAAAACAACAGCACTGGGCGATAAACTTAAGGGTCTTCTTTTTAAGGTCCTGTCTTCACAGGAATAATTAGGAAAGTTCATCTGAATAAACTTAAGGGTATGAATGTAAAGTAGATTAGTTAAATTGCCTTAAGAGTATGTCTACACTTGGAAGGGAAGTGAATTTAATTTCAGTTGACATTCACCCGCTGAACTAATGAAGTCAGTTGGTCATAATCACACCATACTTATTGCATCGGGGGAGTGCATCCCCACTAGCTGCACTTGTATCGATAAATAGAGCAGTGCACTGTGAGTACCTTCCCACATTGCGGCTATCCCACAAGGGCTTTTGGGAAGGTTTTCGGCCTCCTATGCAATGTCCTCCCTTTCTCTCCTCCCTTCCCCTGATGCCAGCAACAGACAGACAAACGCTTTTTTGCTCCATTTTTCGGAACCCTGGCTCTGCTGAGTGCACGCCATAGCCGGAGAAGCATGGCTTGCTTAGCTTTGCACTTATCATTGTGAGCATCACAAACACCTCGCAATTTATCCTGCAGTATTTCCAAGGCCGAGAGAGGAGCCACAGCGTGGAAAATTGCGAAGTTACCTCAAGCCATTCTACTGCAAGCCATGGAATGAAAGAATTCATGGTTCCTGCTCGCTGCTGCGCAGCAGCTGAACTCAGTGGAGTGCTGTTTCTGGTCCCGGAAAAGAAGCCATGACTGGTGGGATCACATCGTTATGAAGGCATGGGATGACGAACAGTGGCTGCAGAACTTTTGGATGTATAAAGCCCTTTCCTGGAACTTTGCGCAGAGCTCTCCCCAGCCCTGAAGCACAGGAATACTTGCTTGAGACCTGCTGTGACATTGGAGAAGCGAGTGGCCATCACTTTGTGGAAGCTAGCAACCCCAGACTGCTACTGGTTGCTTGGGAATGTCTTTGGTGACAAGCCAGAACAACTGTTCACTTCCCTTGTTTTTTGATACGCCTATCTCAGCTCTTTGATTTTAATGCATCACTGCTGCATGTCCCTATTGTGCCCCTTCTCCAACATGCCCCAGGATAACTTTTTGTAGATATGCTGGATCGGAGCTGAGACTGAACAGACTCTTCTCCACACTGACTGATAAGATCCAAAACCTCAGGTTGACGCCAGGCTGGAGCACATTTGGGGAGTGCAGTCACCATGATCAGTTGTGCTGACGAACTCTCCATGCTGACCAAAGAGGAAATGGGAATTTCCTGG
This sequence comes from Mesoclemmys tuberculata, assembly GCA_007922155.1. NCBI lineage: Eukaryota > Metazoa > Chordata > Testudines > Chelidae > Mesoclemmys > Mesoclemmys tuberculata. The sequence goes on along the minus strand of ML675617.1, from coordinate 9,008,447 downwards.
GGCTTGGCCACAGGAGGGGCTGTTTCCTGGTGAAGTGGAGTCAAAATCCATGTCTAGAGTGGTCATCTTCTGGAAGCCAACGATGTTGATTTATGCAACACTCCACCTACACTGCTGCTCATTCAATCCATCCACTTCGATTTTTAGCACCATGCCTCTCATGGAAGTGGTTTTATTAAGTTGACATTTCTGGCGTGTTAGGTCGGCAGAACTGACCTGGCAGTGAAACATATACGTTATGTGGTCAGTGGAAGATGGCTTCCGTCAACCTAGCTTTGCAGTGTAGACCAGGCCTGAGTCACTGTGTTGGCACACTCATTCAGAATTAAAGTGGCCTTAATTCAGTTTACCTTAATTCACATTCCGAAGTGAGTGCAGGTTAATTAATCCACTTTAAAAATTCATTCAAATTAACTTTCTTGAGTGTCCCCATGTAAAGAAGTCTTAAAAATCAAATATTCAATCACTAAAATATGTAAAAAATTTCTTGTTTGAGTTTTAACAGAGATAAAAGTTGATTAATTTCTCATTTAGATTGGTGTAATGCTACTGAATTCATTTGAGTCACACCTGGTGTAAATGAATAGAGAATCAGACTCATGGGCCATATCCTCAGCTGGTGTAAATTGTCAGAGGTCCAGTAATGGAGCTCTGACAACTTACACCAACGAAGGATATGGCGATAGTGGTATTTTTAAAAGATCTGTTATCTAGAAATAACCTCCTTCAATGTATAAATCTTCTTTCAGGATCCATTGAAATCTAATGTAAAACCTATTTGCAGATATTTCTGTATATACTGTATTAATATATCATATATCTCTCTAAGTCTCTTCTTTCTTTTTTTATTATTAGCAAAATTGACATGAAAATGGGATCATTGTTGCCGAGCAGTTTGTCCATTCTTATTACTCACCTGAGGGCACAGATTCAATCCAGCTCCCATTAAAGTCACTTTTTCCATTAATTCTAATGGGAGGAAGATTGGTCCCATAGGCCCCTTTGCATCATCATCGCCACCCTTTGTTACTGGGGGGGAAGTGATTGTGATATCACAAACAAGTGATTATGGTGAACAATTCGAAAGTAGATCTCTAAAGCAACAAAGATCCTGTTTTCATGTAAGTGTCCTTGTTAATTAAAAAAGAAAGAGGGAACCAAAATGAGAAAATATGTGATGCTAGCAGAGTTTTTCTAAGTAGAATATCTTTTATTTTCCCATGAGGCCTCAACTGCTCTTTAATCAAAACGTACTTTCCATCAGTTCTCTAAGACAGGATAGGCAAATAATTGCCTTAGGAATTTTAGGCAATTCGCTTTAGGAATGTGTCCTGCTTACTCTAAGGTTTGCTGGTTCATGGGTGATATTATATTCTCTCCCTAATTTGGTGTACATGTTTCAACACCATGACAATACTAAGCATGTTTAAAGAGGAACAAAGCAATTTAATTAAAAGATGGTGACATGGACTAGGGGTGACTGGTCATCCCGATGTTAGGGCTTTTGTCTTATATAGGCAACTATACAATCCCCCCCTCCTACATTCCCACCTGAAAAACAAGTGTTCTGATTTTTCACATTTGCTATCAGGTCACCCTAACCTAGACCACATAAAAATCTAATTTCTGCAACTGTATTGTTTGGATACTCTGTAGGAAAAACATCTTGCATTTTACCAACAGTGACCCCCTATGCCTTCAAATAAAGTAACAACTAAAAAACCATTGCTTCTCACATGCCCTTTGAGACAGATTTGGCAGGAAGCCAGTTACCAGACTGCCAGGGAAAGCCATTAAGTGTAGTGTTCTGCATCAAAAACAAATCTTAAATTGGAAGAATGTTGATCAAGGTCTTATTGCCCTCTCTGGAATGGAGAAGAAACTTGGCAGGCCAGATCATGTTTTTTTCTTTTTTTCTTTTTAAATCGAAACAGTTTCCAGGTGGTAGAGGACAGGCATCGCTTGTGATTTACCTATGCGGGTAGAACAAGCTCTTTCCATCCTAAAATTGCTTTAGTGGGTACAATTGTATAAACTGCAAATTCTGTGATCTTTGAATCAGATGGGGGAAGATCTTTGGCTAGTCAGAGATTTGTTTGCATTGGCTCTTATATAGCTAATAGTAAACATTTTAATTTTTTTTGTGTTAAATAGCTTAGGCTAGAATGGAAACCAGAAAGCTGGATTTGTGGGGTCTGTGTGACAAATTTCTGTTAAGTAAGGTCCTTAATATGGTCAACTTTATTATGCAAATTTGGTTAATACACATAACAACTGAGTTGATTACTTTGCAAATTCTAAATGGCATACTATACAAAATCAGTTGAAAAATATGGAATCAGTAAATCATAAAAATAAAGCATCCCAGTTATACCATCCTCTGTTTTCCTGTCTACTTTTTGTCCATCTAGATAGCAAGTGTGAAAAATCAGGGCAGGAGGTGAGGGATAATAGGTGCCTATATAAGAAAAAGTCCCAAATATCGGGACTTGCCCTATAAAATCAGGATATCTGGTCACCCTATGTCTGTCTTGCTTAGATTTTAAACTCCTTAGGGTAGGGACTGTGTGCATTTTGTGTCTTGTACAGTGCTAAACACGTCAGTACAAATAAATATTCACCAAAATATCATGGCACTGGAATAAATACTTTCATTAAGGGAACAGATTTCAGTTTTCAAGGACTTAAAGGCAGTGTGTTTATTAAAAATAGAAGACATTATAACAAAAAGAGTGCTTGGCGCAGAGTCCCCTTTGAATTGTTTGAGCTATAAAATGTTTTCCAGAATTGTAATGATTCTGAGCAATCTAAAAATAATCATATTAGCATGCAGGGAATCTCGTGGCAGTAGAAATAAATTCTTAGACCTTTTTTTCTTGTCTCTTTTCATAGTATCATTGCTTTGCTGTTGCAGTTTTTTAACTACATGGTTTATAATATATGAACATTTTTGTTAGTGTTGTTTCACATTTGTTTTAATTAAAGCATGGTTAAGTTCAGAAAAGTGTCTATGTAACTGATCTCTTGGTGTTCCATATTTACTCGCCATCTGTGGAATGAGAATTTAAACTGGCAAATTTGTTGATGTAGGAAGCAAAATAGAACAGAATAGTTCCCTGTTCTGCAATTATTACTGGTTCAGCAGGGTGACAGTATTATAAACTTGTATTTGTAAGTGATCTAAATGGAAATGCCTGAGATGTATCAGTGTTAAGTAGTTATTTTATACATTTGCTTTTTAACACACTTCTAGTTTTATTTTAAAATGAAATTTCCCGCTCAAAATAGGTTTGAAGAAGGGAGGGAGGAATGGGGATCCTGACTGACTATACACTAGTGGTCAGTTATTGATTCTTTTGCTCACAACAAGTAGCAACTTACTCCAAAAGTAGTTACATTGAAATCAACAAATTAAATAAATCAGGTACACAATAACTGAGCCAATATTGTGTATTGATCATATGAAATTCTTCCTCTCCCTCACAAAATTGAAATCCCAGTTCTCCTGTGGCTGGGTGGGACTCTCATCATCCACTTCCAGAGGGATGAATTTGGAAGAAACTACTTTGTGGAGATCCACCTAGAGTTTTCTTCATTCTCTTGTCCCTCTCCTGGAGAAGGTGCCAAGCTATACATTCCATTGGCAGATGAATATACTCTGGAAGATTTACTGTGGATATGTTTAGTTACAGAGGACCAATTTGCTTGATTCACCAAGTTCTTCTGTTTGTGATTCCCATCTATAGTGATCCATGTCCCCTTATATGGCACATGCAGTTTTTCCCTGTGTGCCTTCACTAAAGGCAGAATTGCACATATGGTAATATATATGATGAGAGAGATTCATTCCCTGAGCACTGTCCATCTTGTGCACAGAATGAGGCAGAAGTTGTGGAAAAAACAGTACACAGTTGTGTAATTAAAGGTTGTCTCATAAGGCATGTACATAAGGGAGCAGCATTAAGGTTGCTCATACTTAATTGTAGGATTTCCTAACTTTTCAGCACTTGCCTCTCCAACCTTAATGTTCTTTTAATGAGTTTTTTACTGTTATTTCCTAGGTTTTTAAAAAAGCAAATTGAAAAAACCGAAATGCCATCATGTGGAATCCCATTGACAGGCCACATGATTCATCAGCAGGGTTGGAACCTTTTAGATTCACCCCACAGACCTCTGCCACTTGAGCTAACAGAGTAACGAATAGCATTAGTAGATTGTTATCCTCTGAGTGGGCCTCTGATGGGACATGAGGCACACACCTTGGCAGTGTGTGTTGCACAGCTATTTGCTGATGGCAGCAGAATGATCATGATCATGATCATAATGCTCATTATTGATTAGCATCCTGATGTATATTTGGTTGTTTTTATGGTTGAAAATCCACTTGATGTAATCACGGTGATGTGAAAATGTGAAGTAATGTATAAGGGCTAAGTATTAATAGTATTTGTGCTGCCGTGAGATCAGTGCTATTTTCATTAAAGTAATACACCAATGTTGATTAGACCAGAGCAATAATATGTTGTTCTATTTGCAGCTATATGTCAGCCTAGATGTAAACATGGTGAATGTATTGGACCAAACAAATGCAAATGCCTCCCAGGATATACTGGAAAAACCTGCAACCAAGGTAAAAAAGCAAATCTTTCAATTAAAAAAAAATAAAATAAAAGCCTGCATATGAGACTACTGAAGAATTTTTATCCTAAATAATGTTATGCATAGCAGCTTCAATGTTCCGCCTATTCATGTTAATGAAAAACAATTAATTGAGCCTTCATAACTGTGTACCTTTCATAAAGGGAATTACTATACAGTCTGCCCTTGTAGGACAATGGGCTTCATCTATTAGGTCTTCTACAGCTCCAATATTTGTGTTATAATAAGGGTTTTCTTAGCACTTGAGTCCGTCTATGGGTATTTAATTAAAGTCTCTTTAATTTCCTTTTCACCTCATTACCAGTTGATTAGAGAAAACCAATTTGGTGTGTTAATGCTCTTGAATAGATATTGCACTAACAATGAAAAAATTAGATAATTTCTTATACTTCCCTAAAGTATTAAACAATATGATGATTAATATTGATATTATAATATAAATTGAGTTAGTCAAATCAAGGAATTAACAACAATAAAATTTGAAATTGGTTAACTACTGAGAGAAAAACTTAATACTAAGAACTGGTCAAGTTATTGCATTGGCACAACCAGTAATCAAAAAACAAAGCTGACACAACACACATGATAAAATAACTTATTTAAACTTTCTACCTCTATGCATTTTAGTTAGCATCTTATACTTTCCCTTGTGGAAAGAATAGGTTAAGTGTTAAATCTTTATGTATCCCAGATAACTCCTAGAGATCAGGATGAGATCTGTTTTGAACCAAGGTTAATAATACCCAATGGTAACTTATGCTATGGGTTTATACGCATGTGCTATTGCTGTTAATGGCCTCATGCACGCTTCTACGTAAAAGACGAGGACAGGTTATTGGTTTTTTTCTAGCTGACATCCCTGCGTAGGTGTTCAAATGTTCTGTTAAGAAGACAGAAGTAATGAAGTTGCTTAGAAAAACAAGTGCATGCTCTTTAGCTTGCTTGTCTTTGAGGCTTCAGAGTCAGTTAGAAACTGTAGTTTGGGGAACCAGGCAATGTCTTCTGGCTGAGGTACCATCATGCTAGCGGACACCATTCTTGGATCAGCTGGCTGGTCTGCAATATCTTTATCTCTGCTTTCCTTGGAAGGGGAAGTAGGGATATTAGGGATAGTGTGCTGGTGGTGGTGGTGGTATCAAGAGGAGCACACTTTTTCCTCATTTACCTGGTCTTATATAGGTGAAATTCAGGCTGGTGTTGTCTCACTGGACTTCTTGCTCTGACCTGATTGAATCAGGGGATCTACATTGTCCAATCCTGAGTAGGTAATTTCAGTATGAATCTTGGTCCACTTTTGGGGTTCTCCTTCTAGGGTACCGTTTCTTAGTCACATCCACAAGTCTGTGCTTTTCCAGAATAAGCAACACTGAGGGAATAACAGGATATGAAAACTCTATCAAGATGATTTCATCCCCTTGTATTTGTCAGCTGTTGTCTTCCTGGTCGTAATACTGTCCTTTGACTTACAAAAGTACAAAAATAATTCCTTACTCATCCACACGTCCCATGCTTACACTTCCTCAAAATGAACTCATTTTGCCTCATAAACAAAATAAAAATTTACTGACCTGTCACCACCTCTGGGATACTGGATGAAAAGTTACTTCACTCTATCAGAGTCAAGTTGCTTCAAAGCTACTTATTAAATCCATTAACATAAACTTATTAGACATCTAAGCAATTAAAGTGTATCCTTGATGTCTACAAGACTGTATGTCCTACATGACTCTGATGCTGTGATCCGAGTATGCAGAATCACTGGCATCAGTAGGCTGTTTTGAAGCAGGAAAAGCAATTTAGACAGCACCTATTAGAAGCAAAATAGAACGTTCTCCACCCTAACTTGTCATGTTTTTAAGATGTTTTAAATTTCGGTAATTTCCAAATTTTGAGGCCATCTCTCTAAAGTCCTGCAGTCGTGTGATTTCAGTTGACATGATTCATAGGTAAAAGACCTGAGTTCAGGAAAGCATTTAAACATGTGGCTAAACTGGATTGAAGTCAATGGGATTTAGCACCGCTGTGACAAACCAGGGTATAATCTAGACTAATGAGTAGCTGTCACCCCTGCCCTGTAACTGGGGTGCCCTTTAAAATGCCTTCTTATTCACAAACAGCCTCCCAGCAACTCACTGCCAGCTGTGTCTCTGTGTACATTGCAGCCAGCCAGACACACCTTGGCTCTTACCAGTTTTAAAGACTACCCCTGGGTGACCCCCAACATACTCCCAGAAACCTACGTCCAATACTATCTAGCCTCTAGGTAGTGTTGGACAGTGGAAATATACCGAGTCCATTATTCCTTTAAGGGAATAACATGCATACAACTTGTTGCCAATAATAAAAAGATTACTTAGACACTTCAGTTTGAAAACACTGGATTAGATAAAACAATAAAATAAGTTTATCAGCTACAAAGAGAGAGATTATAAGTGAGCACAAGTAGTGAGGCATAAAAGTCAGAAATGCTTACAAGAAAAATAAAGATAAAATGCTTACTGGGTGCCTAATTTAACAAACTATATTAGATTCAGTCAGAATCTCACCATATGCTCCAGCAGATAGCTGACCAAACACTCAGATCAGAACCTGTCCCCCAGAGTCCAACCATTGCTTCCTTTGTCTCTTCAGGTGCAGTGAATGCGATGGACAGGGAGAGAGAGGGGTGCGTGGATTGTTTTCCCCTTCTTTTTATAGTTTCAGTCCCCCGCTTGAAAAACATTTCCAGCTGAGAACTAGAAGCCAGAGTCAATGTGGAGGGATAGTCCCTTCTGTTTTTTTCACCTGTTTTAATTTCCTTTGTCTTCCCTTCCTTCCGTTTACTGCTTAATTTTTTTGTTTAGGACTGACCTGTTTGCCAACTTCTGTTTGGGCAGGGCTGTGGGGATTAGAACATGTGTTAATAACATCATACAGGAGAATCTGATAATGTCACATACAGTCTTGCATTTTACCAGGACATTATGGAGCAGCAAATTATGAGTTTTCAAATGGCACCTTACAAAACATACTTTGTACCAAGATTATTAGAGGTAGTGTATAGGGTGTGAATACAGGATGTATTCTGTCACAAACTCCTAAAGATAAGCATGTACTTACATGCTTTACTGAATTTGGTCCAAAAGATGTAGCGCCTGGCCCTTTACAGAGGTAGTCAGATAGCTTAGGCACCGAGTTTAAATTTGATAATGAAATAGTGTTTGTTTTATTGAAATTTTTTTTAATGCACGTGTTTTTAATTGAAACATTCTATCTAGCGGTGTTGTTAACCCAAAAACTACCGAGCAATTTGTAATTAAAAGATGAAAACCATGTTATGCCTTTCTCACTAAATTACTATAGCTACAGTTTTCAGTCTTCCATTGGTGTAATTTAACTCCAAAAATGCAGAGTGATTTATATAGCATAAACATTACACACAGTTATAATACAGGACTTTTATTAACTTTGTCAAGAATTAAGGCATGTTTGTATACAGTAATATACTGTATACAAACATGGAGTCATCCTCTCCAGTTGTCTGTAGCTATAGTAAATCTTTATAGGCTTTATTCTGAAAAAGCAGATTGGGATGTTGTAGAAAATTCTGACATCAGAACCATGCTGTTGTTCAGAATTGTATCCTCTGATGTTTACTAATTCTTCTGTGGCACACTGATTTCTAAATACATTTTTCTTTTAAAATAATTTTTTTTCAGATTTGCTAATCCTTTTCTGACAGACTCCTTTGGAAATAAATGCTGTGTGGTGTTCCCCCTCCCCCCAATCCTCTCCTATTTCTGCTCTTATTAGGGTCATCCTATCTTTACTTTTCCCTCTGGTACAAAAGTCACAAGGATGGCATGCTGTGATTTTACTATTCTGAGTAAACTGTCTTGATCACTTTAGAGCAGGGGTCCCCAAACTACGCCCCGCAGGCTGCATCCAGCCCATCGACACATTTTGACCAGCCCACTCCCCCCCCGGCCCCGCCCCTTACCCTCCGCCCTCTCCCATGTGATGTGGGCCCAGTACCCTGCCCAGGAGACACTCCTGTCCCCAAGCAGTACCATGTGATGGCTGCTCCCCCCTCCCAGGCCCACCCTTCCCCCCCCCCACATGATGTGGGCCCAGCTGCTCTGGTCCACCATAAGAGCAAGACTGAGTGGTGTGGTCCTCGCAGCTTTAGAGCTTTACCTAGAGAGCATTCAGTACAGTTTTAGATGCACAATAACAGATATGAGCTTTACAGTATCATATATATGGTACACAGATCACCTCAGGCTGTGATGTCCTGAGCTAAAACAGAGTTGGATCCAGAAACCAAGGGTGCTAGATGAAGTGTGGCAGATGGTTTGATAAGGTGGCCCTCTTGTCTCTTCATCAGTATTGATCCAGTGTTCCAGCATGGTACAGCGGCACTGTGTTGTTAGAGGTAATGGGTAGGGTTTTCAAAAGCACCTAAGTAGCTTACAAGCACAAGTGACATTGCCCTCCTAAGTTACTTAGGCATTTATGAAAATCCTAGACAATGTCTTTTGTTGAATTGTAAACTGTTCACAGGATTTTTCAAATCATAAGATTAGGATCATTAGCACAGTGTTCTAATCAGATTGCAATTTGAGTGACTTCATTCTGCAGAGCAAAACAATTCCTTTTGTGTTTTCATTCAAGATGTTTTGATTCTCACCCTACAATAAAAGCATTATTGTGTATTGTTGCTGGCATAGAATGTTTGATGCAACCATCTCCAGGGAAAAAATATACATCTCCAGGGTATAAAGGCACTTTTGGGTCCATCTGCGGGAAACACACTATATGAATAAAAGGTGTTACTGCTGCTGTTAGATGCTACATTTAATGCGTTCGGTATCCTCATACCTCTTGTGAACAAAGTAAAGGATCTCAAGATGAGATCCTGAACTTCATCTGACTGGTTACATCTGAAAGTCAATCACTCTTCCAGGGGCATTGGAGCATAACCGTTAACTCCTGCTTTTGTTCACCAACAGTAATGACAAATGCCTGGCACCTATAGTGTACTATTAGGGGGTTCAATTGAGTTGGTAGCTAACTGCAAAAACCTTGTATTAGAGGTGACAGTGTGCTCTCCATTGTGTAAAAAACTTATTTTGTGGCCTTCACTCTTCAGTTTTGCTTTTTCAACTTCATTTCACGGTTTGGGTCAGAGTTTGAGACACATGATAGCTGGAGATAGTGAAAAAAGGAATGCTGATTTTTTTTTTTTTTAATTTACCAGCTTTGTAAGCTAGTTGTAAAACAGCCAGCATTTTTCACAAAACGTATTCTTCAAAAATTTGCAACTAACTCTATAGTGATAGCTGTTTCCATGGCCTAATATCTGTTATGTGGGTGCTACGTATTAAATTAATATGTAGCACAAGTAATCAAGACTCTCAGATTTGTATTAGGAATATAAAAAAGTATGCAGTGTTTTCTGTGAAAGGTGAAGTACTACAGTAGACAAACGATGGTTTTCTATGTAAAATTAAAGAAATGTAGCAGGTGTTTCGAAGCAGCCTTTCTGAATGCTATTGTTCCAGGACCAGCCTACAAACATAATTTACTTCTTTTTTTTATTAATGCAGTTGGTAGAGTCTGCATTGATGGTTTTTGACATAATGTAATAATAAATCATTACAGGGATTTGGTCTTTTGACTTTTATTATGCCTTCTCCCCCTTTGTGAAGCTGAGCACCTGTATACAACCCCAACTGATCAGCACAATGAACCACCTCTTTTCCGCCCCCTGGATCATCATGCAACAAATTTACCTTCAAGGGGTGAGAAAGTCTTTTATTTCAGGTGGCGTGCTCCTTCCACCTGCATGGCTTAAAACAATAATAAAAACTTCTTGCAAACCTACTGAAGTATGATGGCTGCTGTTCGAAAGCCAGGCCTGCAGTATCATTGGCATGCAAAGCAAATACACAGTTACACTTCCTTGATGCCATATGCCTATGTTCTGAAAAGATTTGACTCTCAACCATCCTTTTAACTTGCTATTTTTGTTTCTTTTCTCCTTTGTTCTTTCAGGATTTGCACTGCTTTTTCCAAATTCTTTTCTAAGGATATCTTTACACTACGGAGACTACTCCATCATAGCTAGATCACTGTCGCTATGCTGCCATAACTCCTTAGCGTAGATACAACCTACGCTGACCGAAAGTGTTTTTCCATCAGTGTAGGAATACCACTTCCTCAAATGACGGTAGCTATGTCGACATAAACCTTCTTTCATTGAAATAGCTCAGTCTATACTGGGATTAGACCGGCAAAGCTATGGTGCTCAGGGGTGTGAAAACTTTTAAGTTTAGGTCAGGCCTAACCCAAGAGCAATGAAAATTGTTTATCAGGTTCAGGTAAAGACAATAGTATAATTGAAACAAAGCTGGAAAATAAGAGAAAGATCATTGTTAACTTCAGAGTTCAGCTATTATTGTATTGTCTGTTTATTAGACAAATGGTGTGATTGATTAGACCACGTCTGAGGGTGTGCATAACTGCTCTCAGAATGAAACTTAACACAATGGTCTGATGATACGTACTGAGAATAAAAGCTGATCTACTTCTTATGTATAGATGAAGGCTCGAATATTTTATTTGGTTTCTGGTCAATGGCTTCCTGTTTTAGTTCAATCTGAGTAAACTAAATAGTGAATATTTGACCTCTAACATTGTTGCCTAGTCCAAATTAGAAGGTAGAAAGAAAAGTTTGAATGTTATACAAGAGAATGTTAGGTCTTCATTGGAACGCTCTAAAGGGGCTAATTAAAGAAAACTAGGTACAATATACTGCATAATCTTGGGGAAAGAAACATGCTTGCATTCAGAAAATCGGTCTTTATCCAAGATGATGTCTCAGAGTAATGCCCCTACAATAGTTAAACAAGTCACATCCAGATTTAGCAGTATACCACCAGTTGTCTTTCCACTATATTTACATTTTTCATCTCTTTCCTTTTGAAATGTTTGTAATATTTACACTCAGCAGCCTGCGCTTCTGTTCTGGATCTGCTCTCACAAGTTCCTCCAACACCCAACCTGCTTTTACATGTAGCACTTTTCAATGTTACTTGCAGCTAAGAATGCTATCTTTGTATTGACTGTGTAATTACAGCATTTGAATTTAAGTGGTTTAATGGTAAAATTGCCTAGTTTGGAATGATCTAGTTTGGAACTCATTAAACCCCCCACATCATGTTGATGTGCCTTGTTTTTTTAAATTCCACTATAAATTTTTATGGAGTAAAAGGAGGAGTGACGTTATATCAAAAGTAAAAATAACGTACAATTTTAATTATGGAAAGTTCTGATTTTAAAACCATTTAACTTTCAATCTTTTAGAGGAAAATTCTGGTTTTTTTTATTTTCCCTTTTGAATGAGGAGTATTTACTCTCAGTGATCTATCATTACAGCCATTGTTTGAAATGCTAAATTGCTATCTCTAGATAAGTAACCTGACCTTTCTTATCCCACCATATGTTTGCAGTATATTCAGTGTGTTGCAATAGATGACCCTCTAAGTGCTAACATTAGCTTGAACCTGTTCAAGAATAACAAGACCTTACGTAAACAACAAAAATATAAAGAATCTGAAGATGATGCAGGACATTAAGAGTGGGAATGTTTCAGAGCTGTGAACAGGTGCCATAAAACAGGGATGCAATGTGTATGCGTACTGGTTGATCAGTTTCTCCTCTTGCCCATATTTAGCAGATCCATAATCTTTTGAGAAGGACGTGCTGTTGCACACAGTCTGAGCATGGAGCCACACAGTCTGAATATAAAGAGAACCATCATTGTGTTAATAAAAGATTTTATGGAGAACCAAAAGAACCTCTCCGTCACTGTTCACCTACAAAAGTGAATATTACATGCTGTGATGTACAGGGTATATGCCTATCTACACTATGGCCTGGCCTATACTGCTGGCAAAATTCAGCAGCAGTGGATGACAACGGCAAATTCGCTGCTGTCAGATCAATCTATCGGGATTGATTGAGCAGAAGTGACGACCCATTCAATTGATCCAGAAGTCGATTTAATTAAACCACCTCCTCAAAAGGTGTAGCGCTTTGTTGCCGGGAACACATTTCCGGTCGGCGCAGTGCAGTGGAGGCGGCGTGCTAAAGGGAAGTTACGAAGTCGATGGGAGATACGCAAGCTACTCTGTGTAGCTTGAGTATCTCCCATCGACTCCTGCCGAATTTCTGAGTAAGTGTAGACTAGGCCTCAGCCTGCAGGGCTATAAAGTTGCCATGTAGATGTTCAGACTTAGGCTGGACCTGAGCTCTGGGATCCTGCAAGGCAGGAGGATCTTGGCCCAGGCTCCGGCCCAAGCCCAAACATCTATGTGGCAATTTTATAACCTGCAACCTAAGCCCCACGAACCCAAATCAGGTGACACAGGCCAGCCATGTGTGTTTTCATGCAGTGTTGACATACCCTGGGAGACTGGCAGGGTGAGGGCCCATCTCTTTGTACACAAACTGTTTGGAGACCTTCTGTTGTTAAACACCTCTGTATAGCTTATTTACATTGCTCTTCCCACCACATTACTGATCCATACACCACAGTATTTACAATATCAATTCCTTCTCTGCAAGGAGAGAAGAGAAGAGATATCGCTATTTAGAGATCTTTCTTGGTTCATTCACTAACCCAGTTCTCCCTCCACTTCCTTCCTGCATTGCTTTCTACAGGCTCTGCTAACTGGCTAATTAGCTCTTTAGACTTCCTCAACCCATTCTAATTTGCTAATTAGCACAGTCAGGTCTACCCTGAGGGTGGGTGGGGGAGAAATTAATTGGTAATTAAGTGATCAGCATGATTCCCAGCATGCTGTCACAGAGACCTAGAGGAAGGGTGTCCCTCTGAGCATTTTTACTTTAGTGGCTTAGCAGATTTGGTCAGAATTTTCAGGTGGGTGATCTGCAGCCTGGGAAGAATTTTTGTTTTGAAACTTGAAAGTAATTTTGACAAGTCATTTTTTAATTTTATTTTAGAATTTTTTTTTCTTTTGGTCCTCTCCAAACCAGGTTGCTCTGTGAAGTTCAAAATAGTAACTCTTCTTGGTTCAGTGAGAACTTGTGCATAGGGATGGTGGTTGTGTGTAGTGAGTTCAAATGTTTAATGTTAATTAAAGTAAAATTCCTTAATGCTGAAGGTGCCAGGAGGTCTTTCATAGCAATCACAGTGTGTGCCAGAAACCATCTAACAAGTGGAAGCTGCAATTCATAGAAGGGTTCATTTTATTTTATAATAAGTTTATCTTTGACTTTTCTTCTTGAAGTGGTGACTTTCAAAAATTCAAACGAATCCCCAGAGCTGTTTGTCACTGTGTGTTTCCTTGAAGTTCATTGTGGTTTTTTAGGAAAAATCACAAAGTTCTCCTTCCACTCAACTACCCCATGTAGCCAGAGATCCCCATAGCCAGAGACAACAGGCATAAAATATTTACCCATCTCCTATGTAATCTACTTTCAGATATTTTTTGTTTTGGCAGAAGTGCCAGCAGAAGAAACAGTTAGCACCTTCCGGTAACTGAGCTAAGGCAGGTTTTTCACATTCCTTCCTGGGGAGTAACCAGAGGTGTAATAATTTTCCCATCAAACTTCCTTTTTGGAGCAAAGACTCAACGTCTTGTATCCTGCCCTTAACACGCAATCCACAGACAATATGTAACTTCCCCTCATCCACCATTTTACAAAGGTCCTGAAATTCCATCTACCTCAGTCTATACCCCTTTAAGCACTGCCAGACTCATAGACTCATAGGTCAGAAGGGACCAATATGATCATCTAGTCTGACCTCCTGCACAAGGCAGGCCACAAAACCCTACCCATACACATTTATAACAACCCCGAACCCATGACTGAGTTATTGAAATCCTCAAAAGTGAGATTTGAAGACCTCAAGCTGCAGGGAATCCATCAGAAAGCGACCCATGCCCCACGCTGCAGAGGCAGGCGAAAAACCTCCGGGGCCTCTGCCAATCCGCCCCGGAGGAAAATTCCTTCCCGACCCCAAATATGGCGATCAGCTAAACCCCGAGCATGTGGGCAAGACTCACCAGCCAACACCCAAAAAGGAATTCTCTGCAGTAACTCAGTTCCCATCCCATCCAACATTCCCACAGACCATTGAGCAGACTTATCTGCCGATAATCCAAATCAATTGCTCAAATTAAATTAAACTACCCCATCATAACATCCCCTCCATATACTTATCAAGCTTAGTCTTAAAGCCAGATAAGTCATTTGCCCCCACTACTTCCCTTGGAAGGCTGTTCCAGAACTTCACTCCCCTAATGGTTAGAAACCTTCGTCTAATTTCAAGTCTAAATTTCCTAATATCCAGTTTGTACCCATTCGTCCTCGTGCCTATATTAGTACTAAACTTAAATAATTCCTCTCCCTCCCTAACGTTAATCCCCCTGATATATTTATATAGAGCAAGCATATCCCCCCGGAGCCTTCTTTTGGCCAGGCTAAACAAGCCAAGCTCTTTGAGTCTCCTTTCATAAGGCAGATTTTCCATTCCTCGGATCATCCTAGTAGCCCGTCTCTGAACCTGTTCCAGTTTGAATTCATCCTTCTTAAACATGGGACACCTGAACTGCACACAATATTCCAGGTGGGGTCTCACCAGCGCCATATATAACGGCACTAACACCTCCTTTTCCTTGCTGGAAATACCTCGCCTGATGCATCCTAAAATTCATCCTGATGAATCCCAAGATTCATCCTCCCAATACTGGTCAAAGATTGCAATTTCCAGATGTATTCCAGAAAGCCACCTTTACCTTTTCTTTGTAACCAACATACTCGAACCAGAAACAAATACTGGTCTTAGGCCTACGATAATACTCTGGTGAGTAAACCTTGTCTTCATTAGAACTTTGCTTTTGTTAAATTAATGAATTTTAAGTGAAATTGTATGGTTAAGTAAGACCATGAACAAAGACTTCGCCGGTATAGATCAGCATAGCTATACTGACTTCAACGGCACTGTACCATTTCACATCAACTGAGGATCTGGCCCATAATCTACAATACTTTAAATTGGAGAGATTTACGTGTCAATGACAAGCCACAATTTCAACCTGTAATTACATAATAATTTACCAACTAGATTTGTAAGTAAGTTTATGAAAAACAGATTTATTTTTATAACTATTTTTACTCTTTTAAGAGTCTTTATTAGTGTGATGTAAATTGTGGGCCGTGCACTATTAATTCTGTACTAAATTAGTACTCCCTTGCATACCACCATCATAAGAAAGCACCAGTGCTTTCTTACTGAATGTGAATTTTTTGGGCATTCATAGCTCAGTTTATATTTTCCATTAAATTTTTTTCATCTGCCAAAGCTATAGTTATGGGTTGAACATTTTCATAATGTGTAATTCATTAATTCCTTGTATATTCCAGTTTAAACCTGAAATCTAAAATGCATAGGTAATCTTTAAAACGTTAGCAATGCCAAATACTTTCTTAATAGGTAGTTAAAAACAGACCTAGCTTCTCCTCTGCCCAGCCTTTGACATTTTACTTTTACAGTACTCAGAAAAGGTGTTGGATTGACAGACCTAGATTATGAAATTCCCAGTTCCTCCCTTAGACTGGTACAACGGTGGCAATGTCAACTTTCCTATTCTAATGTTCCTCAAGCATAATCTAAAGGGAATACATCTAAAGTGAGATGGTAGTTCAGGCTCTATACATATACGGTCCATGTAATCTCTGCTGAAATTCCTATTAGTGCCATTTCTGAGCATGGAATTTGTAATGTGGACCAAAAGAGGAGTGATCTAAATGGTAAGAGAACTGAATAACATTAGTTACTTCACACAGGGTACAGAACAATGCTCATATACGCAAGTGTGATCACGGCTGAGCTGGACTGGATGTGAAAAACTCATCCTCCCTCTCGCCCTTTTTCCTAACTATTAAAGTACTAGAAAAACTTCAAATGCTCATTTATATCATGTATAATTTGTTTGCTTGTTCTCTCCTCTCCCTGTTAATTTCAGATCTAAACGAGTGTGGATTAAAGCCTCGGCCATGCAAACACCGATGCATGAATATCTATGGCAGCTACAAATGCTATTGTCTGAATGGATACATGCTTATGCCAGATGGATCATGTTCTAGTATGTCAAGACTCCTTAGCTTTCTTTTCTCAAACTCCAGTTAGTGTTTCTTTAATTCTGTGAGGTGCTCAATAAATATCTACTGGAAAAGGATGAGTCCCAAGGCAAAAAGCTTCCTCATTCTGAAAACTGCATCATTCACAATGAGTTTTGTCAATCTGGTAAAATTAGACTGAGCAAAATGAGAACAAATAATTTGATTTTATTAGTTTTATTACCCATTTCCCCTGTCTGTTCTTCAGCTGTGAAAAATTAGTTATTCTGCCTGTGGGGACAGGCACTTGCTGTGCTCTCAGCAGAAAGAAATGCAATGCTGCTATTTTATGCCCACATAAATGTAAAATTGTTAAAGCAACAGATGTCTGCTGTCTCCACACTGTACAACTATCCTGTGATCTTCCTAGAGATCAGGTTCCACCTCACTCCCGTAAAAGTAGATAGTTTGAATATATGAACAGGGAGAGAGAGAGAGAGAATGACCTTTAATTAAAGATATTAAACAGGAGTTGGCATTTTTAAATGAATCCATCCATGAAGTGCGCACTGGAGTTTATTTTCAGCATGGGAATTGTATGCCACAACACAGCTAGATTAAATCTGTACTCTGTGACTTAATGTTTCTTATAAATACGATTTGTGAAATGATGAGCAAAAGTTGACTGCATATATATTTGCCTTTGAAGGGCCTGACCCAACTTCCATTATAGTCAACAAGAGTCTTTCCACTGACTTTCATGGTAGCTAGACCGGGACCTTAATTCTCCAGAGATTTTAATGGCTTACCAGTATGATGCAGAGTCCTTGCGTGGTCCAAATGTGTAACTGTTTCTCCCTAGATGCTCTTTCTTGTTCAATGGCAAACTGTCAGTATGGCTGTGATGTAGTGAAAGGAGAGATACGCTGCCGCTGTCCCTCTCCAGGTTTGCAGCTGGGGCCTGACGGTAGAACCTGCATAGGTGAGTTATTAGACACGGTTACTGATTTCACTGCTTTCTTCAGGATGTTTTCTTCTTCAACCAAAACATAGTTTCAATGAATTTATCATATATACAGGGAATAGATGATAGTCGGGTGTGGTGTAAAGATTTTATTGGCATGAATTTGGATAGCCACATTACTTGGGTATTCACAGACCGGTGCCAGTCGTGCATTGTTTGTACATCACGTTACAGAAATAATATTTTCGGCACATTTTAGAGAGTTTAAAAAAATTATTGGGACTATTTTTTTCATATCCTTTTGCCTTTAAAATCAGGTGCCATAATTGCAACTGTTCAGGAAGGAGCAATAAAACCTCTCTAAATGACTTGAAGCAGCTTTTCTATACATAAAAAGTCATGGTTTTGAGGACCAATATTTTGAGCCCTGTCAGCATTTATGGGATTCTCTCTGCAACCTTGAGCCAGTTTATAAATCAATCAGAATAGTTAAAGTAAAGTGAGGCTACTCTTGGTAATTTCTAAATTTAACTGCCACAGATCAGAGCGCACCGCTTCTCTCTGTTGCTGTGCTTTCTGTTTTGGCATAGGAGATGTGGGAGACAGAGAGAACATAACCAAAAACAGAATTCAGGTCTTCCATATGATAGCACCCAAGCATTGCTATGAGGCTACCAGATTGAGTAAAAAAGGAAGCTTTCTAAATATTTTTGACCATTCACATTGCATGTTCAGTTTTTGAAAGCTGAAATCAATTTGAGGTGGCTAATATGTTAATTATAGTATTAAAAATATCATTAATTTGTGTTTACAGATGTTGATGAATGTGCTACTGGGAGAGTTGTCTGTCCCAGATTTAGGAAATGTGTTAATACTTTTGGAAGCTACATCTGCAAATGTCACAAAGGCTTTGATCTGATGTACATTGGAGGCAAATACCAATGCCATGGTAATAAAATCCACTTATTTTAGTGAATCTTGCATGCATATAGCACACATGTTTCTTGTAATGCTAATCCAGTGTATACAGAGACCGTATTAATCACCTTCTGATGGGCTGAGAGGCTGAAAACAGATTGCTTAGTTTATTCTATATTAATTTTCTGTGTGATGAGTTAGGAAATAGAATTACATTGAACATGGAAGTGAAAAAATATATATTTGAGCACTGATCCTGAAAGTGGGTCAGTGTGAGAGGACCTCTATAGATTTCACTGGGGCTTCTTGCAGGGAGTTGCAGGTCTGCGGCCTTAGTAAATGTCCCTTATTTTTTCTCAGTGCTTCAGCTGGTGATGGTCATATCAATGAAAAGTGATGTTGCAGATTAAGTTGTGTTGTTTCATTTGTGGCACTCCCAGTTACATCAATGGGAATTTCTTGCACAGAGCATCTGCAGGTTTGGGGACCCTGTTTGTGACACTAGCAGGGTGAAATAATATAAGATATTATGAAGTTTCTACCTTGGTGTGATAGTGGTTAAAAACAGAGATACAGAGCAGGCTTAAGTGCTTTGCTGGAGCAGGGCCTTATAAATCACTAGCTCAATTTTTTTTCTGCCCTTACAGGTCACATTTAAAAAGTGGTTATTGAAATTATAAAATTTATTTATAGAAACTATCTGTTGCTGCA
Source organism: Mesoclemmys tuberculata (assembly GCA_007922155.1). Lineage (NCBI taxonomy): Eukaryota > Metazoa > Chordata > Testudines > Chelidae > Mesoclemmys > Mesoclemmys tuberculata. Next base: position 8,989,063 of record ML675617.1, on the reverse strand, counting down.
GCAAAATATTAAACATGGTTATGCCAAGCTATATGGCTATGTTACATAGGAGATCAGACTAAACGATTATAATAGTCTCTTCTTACCTTAAAATGTGTGGAAAAAGATTAATTAATGATAAAATTCTGCTGTTTTCACTGGTTATACAATATTATTGAATTTTTAAAATTAAGACTATTTTTAAATGCTGACATAGGTTTATTTGTTGGGGAACGGGGGGAAGGCATGTTCCTTCTCCCATGTAAATGACTTCTATGTGATTTTCTGTTATAGATATAGATGAATGCTCAATTGGCCAGTATCAGTGTGGCAGTTTTTTGCGATGTTACAATACACAGGGAACCTACAAGTGTAAATGTAAAGAAGGATACAGAGGTGATGGAATAAACTGCCTGCGTATGTATTGTGCTTCTTTTTTTAATTTTGGGGCTGGAGGGGTTTCATGAACTCGAAAGCCAAATGTCAAACATCAAAACCATTTATTAGGAAAGATGAGAAACATAGTCATGAATCTTGTGCAGTAAGTTTTGAGATGTTGTAGTATCAGGCTCAATTTCACTTAGCTGTTTTTGAAAGATAATGAAGGACCAGATACTGTATTCAGAGTTTTACAAGTCTGAACATGCTGTCATAAAAATGTCTTTCCTAGAGACCTTTTCATTATTAGAAAGAAATTCAGCAAACCCTATTCACAGCTTCATTCTACAAATTACTCTAATTGTTCTTGTTCTGTGCAAGTGCTGGGTAAGACCCGATCATATAGTACATCTTACTATTTCTCTGTCTGAGAGTTTTGTGCCAGCCCCATAGCTCAACCTGACCCCTCCCCACACACCTGAGAGAGGGAGCTCAGAGGAAAAAGTTCCCTCAAAGGAACCTGTACAGAGTTCTTTCCCAGTGCTTCATTTGGGGAAGTGCTTGTACCCTCATTGCAGAATAGGCCATCAGGTTTTCCCCCAGTCTGATATTCTTCAGGGATCCATGTAGCTCTTGGAGGGATAGCCACGTTGTTAAGGCTCATCCAAACATGGCCCCTATGTTTTCACACTAGCTCTGGCCCTTGGTGGTCCGATGGAGTTCCTGATAGCGCAGCTCCAAGGAAGACTCACTATCAAGGACACCTTCTGGATGTCTTAGGGAGACACATGGAGAGACTGTTGTTTTTACCTGAGAATCTACAAGGGGGCAGAGGAGAGATGTTGTGTCCCCCAGCCCACCTAATCTCCTCTCTCTTCCCCAACATGGACACTAGACCACCGTCCATGGGGTCCAAAGGAAAGGGAATAATTCAGCCAATATGATTGCTCCCTTCCCCACACACACCACTTTCCATACAGAAGCGGGGAAGCCAATGTATGGAGAGAATGCCACCTGCTGGGATTGGGGTTTGGTGATCCAGGTCTATGATAAGTAATCTCTCTTGCTGTCAGTGGTGTTAAAGTCCTCAGTGCTTTGCAAGCGCTTCTACATAAAGTTTCTGGTGCAACGTCTACTTTGTATTTACACTGTGTAGCTGGGACATAGTCCGAAGGCATATTTTACATTTAATTTGCCATAATGTAAGAATTTAAGAGGTTAAAAGAATTTTCCCCGTAAAAGAAAATAAAACAAACTGAGGAAAAAGCTAACATTTTAAACACTTTTTTATGCATCACTATGCTTAGCTATCCATTCTTCATTGTGATTCGCTGTCACATATTTGAAAGTATATATTACTTTTAGAAGTCAGTTATACATGATTAAGCCCCCAGTTCAGCAAAGCACTTAAACACATGCTTAATTTTAAATACATGCTTAGATCCATCCCTATTCAGCAAAATATTTATGCAAATACTTAAGTGCTTAACTGAGCTGGGGCCTAAATTATCATTGCTAGTTGCATGCTACTGATTTTAAAAGGTATTTAAGTGTCTAGGGGGATTTTAGCCTTTTGTGTTTAGGCGCTTACATTAGTTTAGCTGGCACCTCTGAATTTACTAATGCAAATTATGCCAATATAAACTGGATGTAAATCAGTTAAGAATGTCTACCTATGGTTTTTAAACCAGTTTTATTAAATCAGTTCAAATTTTACTTTAGTTATACCAGTGCAACTCTGAGTATAAACCAGGTCCTAGACTACTACAACATGTGGCACCTCAGACAGAAAGTTTCTTGGAATCTAGTATAGAATGTGATTGCCCCACTTTTGGAGTGGGGCAGAATGGTGTGAGTACATTTTAGAGTCCCAATTATCTTGAAGATTCTGTCAGTCATGACTCCCTACATTCAACTGTGGAATACTTCAGCTCTCATCCTAAGAGTGGTGTTTGCAGAGGTAACTGAGCAACTGAGCACTATACTCTGGAATTCACTCCTGCCTGGCTGGACTGATTGCTTATGAGAGTGTGCAAGCCTGGCCATTTTTAGAACTCAACATAAGATGCATCTTTCTGACTAGGCTGTTCACTAACTGCCGCTCCTGGCTAGATTTTGCCACTTCTGTCCCTTAAAGTTATCTACTTTGGGCCTGCAGAAGGTTGCATATATGCTCTCTATTTTGGTAATGGTTGCCCTTAATCACTTTAATCACCTGACTTGCCCTCAAGATGCTATGGTGAGAGGCACTTTATAAATGCATATGATAATACAGTGTTGTTAATACTAAAATCTGGGGGTTTTATAAGTGAAAAACCAAACGAGGAACTGATTTCAACAAATACTCTATGTACATTCATGCAATATTATAACATTTTAGTTTATCTGGAGAGATACTCAAATGCCAATTGCTCTCCCATATTCACTCTCTTTTCAGCTATTCCTAAAGTTATGATTGAACCATCTCGTCCATATAATATATTCAAGGGAAATACTACACTTCCGAAGAGCAGCAATGGTATGACCAATAGGATTCCTGACATTGGAGGTACAAGACAACCCCTGAGACCACCACATATACCGGCTATTACACCAAGGCCTGTGCCCAAGTTGACAGTAAGACCTACACCAAAACCCACAACATGGCCTACACCCAAGCCAACTACTAGGTTTGTCCCAAAGCCAGTGACAACAAGGCCACCACTGACGCCAGCAACAAGGCCTACACCACCTCCTCAACCTACAACATCAAAACCTGCACCACCAACAGCAAGGACCCCACAGTTAACAACTAAAGACTCCTCTCTTGTTCCCACTGAAACTACCTCTCCCCAAGGAATTACAGCTGACAACAGAATACAAATAGAACCTCAGAAACCGCGAGGGGATGTGTTTAGTAAGTAAACCTAAATGTTCTTACATTAATAAGATGTGTAAATTGCAGATGAAAGAAAGTGTTGCATTGTATTGTCTTCAGAAAATTATTTCATAGATGGCATGTAGGATATGAAATTGTGATAGCCTTTACCACTTCAGTGCCCTGCGGAGCTTTGTCATTGGATGTTGCTTGCCTCTGTGAATATAAAGTATGTTGTACCTTTTGGTATCCTGTTGAAATGTGTGCCATGTTAAACCTACGTGGCCATAGGGATAGCAGCACACTAGCATTCAAGGTTTAACAGGCTTTCAGTTCCGTCCTCTGGTAAGGGGATAAGCCCTGTGTAGTTGAGGTCCTTTGTTTTCATCCTGAATATTTTAGACAATAGGTTTAAAAGTTGAAGTGTTGAACGAGTGACTGTAACATAGCACATTTTTCAGCTGCATAGATATAAAAGAAATAGCACTTGTATGAATCACTAAGGCTTTGTGTGTGTGGTGTGGATTGTATGAATGCATGTAATAGTCCCTTTAACATTTACTGCTAAGCCACAACAAAAACGCATTAAAAATAACACTGAGGCCCATTTTATGGAATGTGCCTATAAAAATGGATACATGAACAGCTCATGATACAAGATGCTCATAATATGAAGAAGTGTCATTTTGAGAGCTTCTCTGAAATATATCACAATATTTCTGTGCCAGCTTTACTACATACCACAGATGACATTGCTGGTGTCTGTAGTTCGACATGCCTGCCAAGAAATATTCAACATCCCAGTTCATCTTTAGCACTGTGGCTGCAGTTAATTATAGAGATTGGGAGTGTGTGTTAGATCAGCCCTTTTCTTCAGCTTGATGTACAAGAAAGCTGCTGAAGTAATAGAGGAGGAAAACATTTGTTGTCTCAAAGCAGGTGGACAAGCACTTGTGGGGTTTTTTTTTTTTGATGTGATTTTGGTTTCTGTACAGTAGCTTCTAGGGGTGTGTTCTTTATGATGACTCTGCAGTGAAATATTTCATTCTTTAACTAAAGGGTGTGTTTTTCTGTTAGTCAAACTGCCTGCAGCAGATAAAATATTATTTTGGGGAGGAGAAAAAAATGAACGAGAAACAATTAATGAAGTTAAAAAGTTGTTTCTTTATTACTCAAAGGAACTTTAAAACTGCTTTTTTAAACAATCATTGTAACTTGCACAGTCTAAGAAAATGAATCTTAAATATAAATGTTTGGGTAAAGGTATATTTTATATCCTCAAATGTATTTTAGACAGCATCTTTTAATAATTTTGTGTTATTTTATTTATTTTGAAGGAACTTGTTTACATTCTAATGGCCTGATTCTGCAAACACTTAAGCATGTGAGTAACTTTACTCAGATGAGTAGTCCCAAAGTGTTCAAAGTAGGGTTTATGAGAGATTTAAGTGGCACAAAAGCCTTATGCTGGTTTTCTGCACCATGAGGAATTTCTTGATGTTTCTCAGCATTTCTTGAATTGTAATAGGGTCACTCAATATCTTGGAATGGTCTGGCATCTCTAATTAACTCTTTCCTTAATTTCCAATTATCTGTCTAAGGGCTTGATTCTCTTATCACTTACACCAGTGTAAATTAGAAGTAACTACTGAGAGGTCAGTGGAATTGCATCAGCATAAACTTGTGGGATTGAGAGGAGAATCAAGCCCCTAAATATTTTCTAAAAGTGGAGAGTAATGCTTTTTTAATTTAATGAAGTGAAAGACCTAAGTGATACCAGCCTAAAGTCATTGTCGTAAGATGCTTTCTCAACCTTTTGTCTAGATAAAGGATAGTGTCAGTTTAATATTCAATAAGTTTATGGACCCAGCAAGTAAATGATTTAGTAAGTCCTTTCCATCTCTAACTGCTAGGATCCTATATTACTAAAGTATTCTTCCTACTTCTTGTGACTGATCCTGATCACCCACAAGTGTGAAGTCTATAGTTAGATAACTTCTCCACCTAGTTATGGCTAGCAGAGACATACATTTAGGTTGGTACAAGCTGCAGGTAGCAAAGAGGAAACCATTTTAGAATATTAAAAGTAATGTTCTATAAAGGTGTATCTCTCTCTCCTAATTTCCTTTGTGCTCTGTGTGCCTGGAATGGTAATATTGTCCTTTATTCATGGCATGTTTGGGGTTATATTCAGATAATGAGTGTTCTGTAATGGGAAAAAGTTCCTTCAGGTAGTTTGCAGCCTTGAGAAACTAAATGACAATTCCTCTAAAAGCTCCTACAAGATTACAGTTCTGTCAACCTTACTGAAAAGGCATAAAGAATTTAGTAGGGAGAAAACAATTTGGTTTCTACAAAAATGGAATAGGGGTCTAAAGAAATTACTCTAAAAATCTATAGAATTCATCGGTCAGTTATCTCCTTTCTAGGATGGCTTTTTAACTTTTTTTTTATTTTTTTTTTACTAATTCTATAGAATGTTTCTGTTTTGAGAAGTGTGTTTTTATTTATGCAGAGATCAAGATACAGAGATTTGAATTCTGGCCGGCACAAGCTGTTTTTAAGGTGGTTTGCTTTTTGAATATGATCTTAAATTGTTGTCGTTGCAAGGAAGTTTAAGGGAAAGACAGGCCATGCAGGGTGTGTGTCATCTTTTTATTTAGGAGGGCTCAGGAGCAGCCATGAGTATATACATAGCCGAAGAGCAATTATTTATCTGTGGGACTTCAACACACAATACAGCATAACTCTGAGAGGGGCTGTGCAGCTGCTGCTGTCATTGGCTTCAGTAGGCAATGCTGGTACTCAGCCCTCTCCGTATCAAGTCCGTAGAGATGTGCTTTTTAATCTCGTGCTATCCCTTCTCCTCACAGTGAAGATTTATTTGATATAAATAAAATCAAAGGTGTGATGAAGATAGACAATTCCTTTCACGCTCTAGATGGTGGCAATTTGTAGGGCGCTCCTGGGGTAACCCATAGCAGGCCTGCTAAATTGTCATTTATTTTTTAAATGGTTTGTATTCTGGTATCACCAGAAGGTAATGGACACTGTCTCCCCACCCGATAGTAGCACAAAGTCCCCATCCCCAGGAGCTTATTAAATGAACATATTATAATGTTCACTGTGGAAGAGAAATCTGCAGTCATGGTTGCAAAACTGTCTCTGTCACAATTTTGGTTTTATTGCTTGTTACTGAGTGAGCACCACCAATGTGCTCAGCACTACGTAACATATAAAGGAAGCCACACCCATTAGCCTCTCATGCCTTACTGCCCCAGAGAGCTTTCAGGTGTGGGTAAGGAACAATGTCTTGTATTTCAGGAGCGGATAGTGTGTCGCCTATAGGAAGAAAGCTGTTCTATTCTCTAACTTAGCTCATTCAGAAAAGAGGGCAATTCTCGTGTATTTTAAATATATTGGCTTGCTATGTTTATGTTCCCAGTATCATTCCAGACTGAAAACGTACTCAATGGTTCCTAGAGAGATATTAGATTCCTACAGCAGAGAGGTTTTTGTCTATTTAATGCAAATACTACAGTTGGTGAAAAACCATCCTCCCTGTCAGCCCTGAGTTCTCCCCCCATGCTCCTAAAGTTGAAATCCCAGATGCTGCACTCCCTTGGCCATGTTTGGTAGCAACCTCCTTGCCCCTTCCACTGTAACATTTGTATGAGTAGGCTCTCCACCCTTTTCTGGGCCTCCATGTATCCCCTCACCCCAGCCTTATCATCCTTCAAATTAGTCAGGTCAGCCATGGGGGGGCCCCCTTCCACAGGAGTAAGGTGCCATGTTGGATGTCAGGGTTTTTCCTGAGCATTCAGGACCAGTATGGATGTATTGTTAGAATGTCCACTATAAAAACAGCAAGAGTAGCTGTCTTGTGACGGACTACCAGAGGAAATGGCTTCACTGAGGCATTATATCTAGCACAGGGGAGCTGCCAGATTTGTTCCTTCCCTGCTCGCAAAGGCCACGTTCAAAGTCAGGCTCAAGTTCTCTTTCCCCCTCATTTTCTGAACTGCTCTGCCCTTTATCCCCGTCTCTTGCTTCCTTCTCCCTTCCTGTGATTTTGTGGTGGGGCTCATACCCCAATGTGGAGCGTATAGCAGACTGTGCAGTGTGGTGGGGTTACCTAAAAGAAAGCATTACAATCAGTTCACCACATGCTAAGTGTACACCCCAAACAGGCAGGGAGGATGGCAGGTGTGACCAGAGCAGATCAGACAGTGCCTGACTCTAACCATATTCAAATCCAAATGCAATGCCCCCCCTCTTAGATAAGTGGACCACCCTGGTAGTGACATCTCCCCAAGACTCACTCAGGGACAAATTGGAAGGGGAGTGGGAAAGTGGATAAGGCAAAACAAGCTGTAGAAATAGTCAAACAAAAATTCATACAGCATACTCAGATCAAGGAAGACATTGTGCAAAGACTTCCCTTTGGGCATGCATCGTCTAATTGTTTCGTGGAGCTTAGATATTATAAAGACCGGTGTTTTAGAAATACCATAGATTAGATAGAGGGTTCAAAGCTGCCCAGAAATTTGAGATAGAGCATGAGACAGTTGTTTAATGTTTTGGATATTGACATTCATTTCCTTCTTGTACAAAAGGAGAAACAACATTCCAAAAGTGGATCAAAATCTAACTCTATTTCTGGAAAGATAAATTAAACAATCAAAACCCCAGCAACCACAGCTGAGAAGTTGACTAAAAAGTTATGGTCAAATAGTTTTATAGTTTATAGTTTCTCTGCATTGTTAATTCCATTTGATAGTGTTTATTCAACTTTCAGAGACTTATAAACATCCTAAAATTTCCTGGTAAGGCTGATTCTAACACCCTGGCAGATTTTCTCATCAGCCACCCATGATTCACCTTTGTCAGCAGTGCTATGCTTAAGCCCTAGAGAAGGATAGTGATTGATACCCATGTCTGGTAACAGCAGCTGTTACTTTTGTAGCTGGTTAGTTGCTAGGTGTCAGTCGGGAAGTGGGAATTGTACTGGGGTCTCTGTCGGTCTCCATGTGGGACCTGAGGGAGCATGAAAATAACCAACTCTTGCCTCTTCTGGTGGCCCCAGAGCAGCAATGCAGACATGTTGCAACCATCATTGTACACCTGGAAGGGAATGAAAGATGGTAAACATGGAGCTGTGGTATTTTGTGGCAGTACTGGGGACATTAGCCAGTTCTCCAGCCCTGTTCTGCCTTGGTCTTATAGCAGCTTACATATTTTAAATTTGGACCTTCAGGCTGGTTTATTCCCTGTGTGGTAGCCATTTCTGATAGGGGGAGATTGTGATGTTGCTATCTAGCTGTGCAGGCACAAGGTGAAGGGCTTGAAGGAGTAATTTCTTCAGTATAATGTCTCCGTTTTTTAACCACGCTAGAACACGAACATGATTTCTAACGGTGCTGCAGCTGAATGATAGCCTGCTATTGCAAATGTTGGGCCTTTCTGGGAGTCAGTTGGTCTGCCACCAATGGGTGAGTGAAGTTTCTGGTATAGCATCCTTGGATGGGGGAAAGGCGCCTCAGCAGGTGACAGGATGGGGGCACACTGTCAAGGGGAGTGATGCCTCTGCACCATCTGACTGAATCCAGCAATTAATACCTTATGGTGCCTCAGCATATCAGATCAGATCAGCGAAGATAACCTGCCTGGTAATGTGTGTCTGTTTGCTACAAGAACATCTCAGGTTTTGGGTTTGTTTGTTTGTTTTTTTTTTTTTTTTAAGTTCTCTTGAATCTATTTTCAGCAATGTCTCTGCTTCTCTTGTTTCCTGTTGCATACGCTAGGTGAAATTCTCTGAAGTATCTGTTTGAGAACATTCCTGAAGCTGCTGCTTCGCATTATCATTATGACCTCTGTAATTTTCATTAGTATGTTAAATGGTAACAGAGACCACCGACTGATGTAGGTTAGGTAAATGATGACATTTAGGTAACGTGGTTGTTTTTTGGAAAGGTTTTAGATTACTTTGATATTTTACCCTTTTGCCAGTATTTACTACAGTAGCTTTAAACAAAGTCACAGTCACTTTCTCACAGCCCGCAACAAAACAAAGACAATAGTTTAGGTTTTGTTCACGGACTTCCTGTTCTTGTCCTCTGAACCACTTAGTCAGATGCCGGCAATGGAATCTGGCAGCAAGGATAATCTTCTCCTGAGATCGACACTGTGTGAATGAAAATTTGCTGGAACGCAGCATGTGGTTAATATCCAACTATTTAGGATCTGATCCAGAGCCCATTGAAGTATGTAGGAGTCCTTTAATGGACTAAAATGAACTTTGGATAAGACTCGTAATAAGTAAAATGTATTAGTCTTTAAGGTTGAGATTTTCAAAGCCACCTAAAGGATTTGGATGTTAAATCCCCATTTTTATTTAAAAAAAAAAAGTGTTTTATATTAACAAATGTTGGGGTCCCTCTTCTTAAAGACTGATAATTCACTAGAATGTGCAGCAAGTATGGTTGTGGAATCTTTGAATCTATCCAAATGAGACAGTACTGATGGTAAAGAATGTGGGACATGCGTCACTGATGTCAGTGGAGTTACATTATTTTATGTTAGGGATTAGTTTGGCCCAGGTATTCAGATACCTTTTTAAGATGAGTTTGGCTTAATGTTTATATGAAAATAGATGTCTCATTGTTACGTGGCATCTGGAGCTGAGTCATAGAATCATAGGACTGGAAGGAACCTCAGGAGGTCTCCTAGTCCAGTCCACTGCACTCAAGGCAGGAACAAACATTATCTCTACACCATCTCTGACAGTGTCTGTCCAACCTGCTCTCCAAAATCTCCAGTGACTGAGATTCCACTGCCTCTCTAGGCAATTTATTCCAGTGCTTAACTTCCCTGACAGTTAGGGAGCTTTTCCTAATCTGTAACCTAAATCACCCTTGCTGCAATTTAAGCCCATTGATTCTTGTCCTGTCCTCAGAGGTTAATAAGAACAATTTTTCTCCCTCCTTGTAACAAGCTTTTATGTGCTTGAAAACTGTTATCATGTCCCCCTGCAGTCTTCTCTTCTCCTGACTAAATGAACCCATTCTTTTCCGATCTTTTCTCATAGGTCGTGTTTTCTAGATCTTTAATCATTTCTGTTGCTCTTCTCTGGAGTTTCTCCAATTTGCCCACATCTGTTCTGAAATGTGGCACTTAGAACTGTAGTTCAGTACTCTAGTGGAGGCCTTATCAGTGCGGAGTAGAGCAAAAGAATTACTTCTTGTCTTGCTTACAACACTGCTGCTAATACATCCCAGAACGATGTTTGGTTTTTGTGTAACTGTGTGACACTGTGACTTGTATTTGGCTTGTGATCCACTATGATCCCCAGGTCCCTTTCCACAGTTCTCCTCCTCCCAGGACTCCTCTATATGTGCAACTGATTGTTCCTTCTTAAATGGCATACTCTCTATGCCATTATCTAAATCATTGACAAAGATATTGAACAGAACAGAATGCTGCGGGACCCCACTCGATATGCCCTTCCAGTTTGACTGTGAACCACTCATAACTACTTTATGGGAATAGTTTTCCAACTGGTTATGCACCCATCTTGTAGTAGCTTCATCTAGGTTGTAGTTCCTTAGTTTGTTTATGAAAAGGTTATGCGAGACAATATAAAAGGCCTTGCTAAAGTCAAGCCAATGTCTACTACCTCCCCCCCATCCACAAGGCTTGTCACCCTGTCAAAGAAAGCTATGAGGTTGGTTTGATGCACTTTGTTCTTGACAGCTCCGTGCTGACCGTTAAATCTTTATTCTGCATCCTTTACATAAAGGATAAATCACATACTTCTAACATTCTTCCATTCAATTTTCTGCTCGTATCTGATTCTTTCCAACTTGCGCTTGCTGTTTATGATGGTCTATCTGTGTCTCATACTGATTGTATAGCCACTATTGCTCTTTGAGTGCTTGCTCAGGTCCATTCTATGTGAGATGTCGTGTGTATGCGCCACCTGCACCGGTGCTGGAGATTTTTCCTTTAGTGATGTCCATAGGGCTGGCTCTAGTGTCCTCTGCAGTGGCATGCGTATGTGTATAAGAGCGCTACTGGCAACTCCCTCCCTCTCAGTTCCTTCTTACCTCCCGTGATGGTGCTGGAATGTCCTTGCTTTGGCAAGCCTTCTAACAGTGGTTTCATCTGTAGATTTAGTGTACATTGTTAGATAAGTTAATTAGTTAGAGTTAGTAGTTAGAAATAGTTGTAGTTAGTGCCGTGGGGACATAGTCCCAAGGATGGGGCACGCCCCAGTTCCTGGGCTTCAAACCATGTGCTTCATGTAGGAAGCCCATGCCCATAAACTATCCTCACCAGAGCTGCTTAAAGGGCCTGGGAGAGACCCACATTTGAAATAAGTTCAGAATCTGCAGAAACTTCAGACCCTGCACCAAAAAGGAGCAGGACACCCGGTTAAGAGCATTCCTGATGGAGTCTGCTCTCAGACTGGACTCTGTCCCCAGCACATTGGTGTCAGCTCGAAGCACCCTGCCAGCGCCAAGTTCATCCCAGCACCAGTGACCGTCGCCCGTGCAGAAGAAGCGGCACATAAACTGCACGCCAGAAGAGGGCACTCCCCAGCCCCTAAGAAGGACAAACAGAGAATGGGGGACAAGTTTGAGACCCGCACTGGGCCACTCGTCTTCCCCAGAGCTCTGGTTGGCTACAGCCTCACCCATCAGGCTCCCAGTCCTTCCTGGCACCCAGCTCCGACTCCTGGCAGTGGTAGAGGGACCCGACACCTCGTGATGCCGTCCATGCCCGAGGCCTTTTAAGCAGCCAAGGACTTGCTCTTGCTCCCTGTGCCAATCGCTCCTTGGGAGGAGAGACCTCCATGCCAGGCAGCCGGCCAAGAGTGTCCATTGGCAAGCCCACGATGGGAGCCCTGTACAGATCCCCGATGGCTCAACACCGCTGTCTGACCCCTCATTGGTCACCAGTTCCCCAGCAGAGGTGGCCAGGCTCTGCTACTGGTCCCAACAGCACCGCGACCGACAGCTGGACTCCTGGTACCAATCCCCGGAGCCGCGATGCTGGTCGCCAAGTCCCCGGCACCGATTCCCGGAGCCACGGTGTCGGTCTCTGGAACGCTGCTATCAGTTGCCGGAGTACCATCGCCAATCTGCAGATATCAGCACCGATCGACAGAGTCCCAGCACCACTCCCTGGTACTGAGACACTGCACTTACTGCTGCACTAGAGGTGGAAACGAGATCAGAACCACCATGGTCCCCAGAAGACGACCTTTTGGATTCAGAGGGGCAGGAGAGCACTTTGCCCAGGGTTCAGGGAACCCCGCCACTGCTGCAGGTTCCCTTCCACCCCACCCCTCTTACCACCAGGCTCTTGGCCCAGACCAGGGCAGTTCTGGAACCCATGGGGATTTCCTCCTGCCCCAGAGTCACGCAGGTGCAATGATCCATTTCTGGACGCTCCCTGAACGCAAATGTTGCACCCGTCCCAGACTTGGATGAGGAATCAGACAAAGCTGCGGGGGGCTTTGGCAGTACTCGTGGAAGAGGCTACCCTGGCTGCAGAAGAACAGACGCCCACTCCACCCTTCCTGCCTCATTATCATCATTGCCTGATGAGGCAGTGGCAGGTCCTTCTTCCACAGTCCCACAGAATGACTTCAGAGCGCACTAGTGGCTGCTTGAGAGTTGCTGCAAATTTGGGCTCAGAGGTAGAGGAGGAGAAGGAGCCCGCTGATATGCTCTTTGACGTATTGACAGCAGCAGCCCCTTCTAGAATGGCCTGACCATCCATGACGGAGTTGTTAAACTTGTCCAGACCTTATGGCAAACCCCCTTCTCTGCCCCCTACATCTAAAAGGGCAATAAAAAATATTATGAGCCTGCCAAGGGGTTTGAATATCTACTCTCACACATCCCTGGGGTTGTTGGTGGTGTCAGCCACCAGCGAAAGAGACAAGCAGGGGCAGTTAAGCTCAACTCCCAAGAACAAAGACACGAAAAAGCTTGACCTCTTTGGCAGAAAGATTTATTCAACTGCTAGCCTCCAGCCCCATATATCAAACTAGCAGGCCCTGCTGGGGAGATATGACTATAATATATGGCATTCCGCAGCCAAATCCGCCGACTCCTTGCCCCAGGAGTCTAAGCAGGACTTTGTGGCCCTTTTGGAGGAAGGCAAATCAGCTGCCTGAGCTTCCTACAGGGCAGTCTCTGACGCAGCCAGGACAGTGGCATCAGCTGTTTATATGCGGAGAATCTCATGGCTACAGTCATCCAGCTTTTCTGCGGAGTTTCAGTAGTCCATCCAGGAGCTCCCCTTTGATGGTGCAGCGCTGTTCTCTGACCAAACGGACACCAGGCTGCATGGCCTAAAGGATTCCAGGGCCACACTCCGCTCCTTAGGTCTGTACACTTCATCTACTTTCAGGAAGCATTTCAGGTCCCAATAGCCATGGCGGTTCATGGGCCAGGCTCAGGAGCAAGCCCTACAAAAGGAAGAACCGGGGATATAAGTGCCCTTAAGGTCAACCCCCTGCTAGTGCTTCCCAATCAGACTCGAGTTGCTACCCACCAGGTGGCAGGCAGGCCTTTTGAGGGTGGGCCCAGGGGCAGCCTAGCAAACTTAACCCAGGATCCAAACCTCCCCTTCTTCTCAAACCACCTGTCACCCTACCTCCCTGCATGGACGACTATAACATCAAACCAGTGGGTACTAAGTACCATTGCAGTGGGGTACATCCTTCAGTTTATTTCAGTTCTTCCTGCCCACCCCCCAGCCCCATCCCTCTTCAGGTACCATTCTCACGAGCAAGTTCTCGTCCAGAAGGTGCAAGCTTTCTTACGGGTAGGGGCTGTAGGGGAAGTTTCCCTACAGCTAAGAGGGAAAGGGTTCTATTCCCATTTCTTTCTAATCCCAAAGGCCAAAGGAAGCCTATGGTGCATATTGGACTTACATTGCCTCAACAAATATCTCAAGAAGCTGAGGTTCTGTATGGTCTCCCTGGCCTCCATCATCCCCTCCTTGGATCCGCCCTTGACCTAAAGGACACATACTTCCATATTTCTATTTTACATGGCCATGGACGGTTCTTACGGTTCGTGGTGGGAGACAGCCACTACCAATTCATGGCCCTCCCATTTGGCCTATCAACAGTGCCAAGAGTGTTCACAAAATATATGGCGGTAGTCATAGCCTACTTCAGACGTCAGGGAATATAAATGTATCCTTACCTTGATGACTGGCTCATAAAGGGTCGCTTGGAAGCTCAGCTCCAGCACAGTATCACGGTACACAGGCCACCTGCCAAGAACTGGGCCTACAGATAAACTAACAGAAATCTACATTAGCACCAGTGCAAAAGATAGAGTTCCTCGGAGCAGTCCTCAACTCTCCTTGGGCCAGTGAATTTTGACCACAAGCCAGATTTCAAATCATGTCAGAACTGATCACCTGGTCACAGCTCATCCCTTACCACAGTGAGAGTTTGCCTCAGACTGCTGGATCATATGGCAGTGTGTACCTACATGTTACAATACACAAGACTGCACCTCTAACCCCTTCAAATGCTATTGGAATCAACAAAAAAGTAAGGCCCATAATCATTGATCACCCTAAAATATACTCACCATACCTCACCTTCCAAAATTTAGCTACTGGCAAACAGATGAAAGAAGTAACAATAATTTTTCAATATTAAAAGGCAGAGTAAGAATCAGCCTTAAGTAGCTGTTAAGAAATATCTCCCCCTCCTCCTATACCTTTATGAAGAACTTTACACAATAATGTGGGGAATGCTGTAGAATTAGTGTATTGTGTAGTTCTACTATACAACCTCCATGAGAAATACCATGCAGTGTATATAGTTTATTTAATCTTCTAAGAGGTCAAGTTTATATTTAACAATCTTATCAAGCAGTTGAAGTAAAGTGAAAACTACACTGATATGCTGTGTAAAGTACACACAAAAGGCTGAGAAAACAAGAAATAATTGTGCCAAATTCTTTCTCCCACGATCTCTACTCAACATACTTAGCAGTCTTAGGAAAGAGGAGTGCACATGGACCATGTTAAGACTCCTATTCTCATGTGGTACCTCCCTTGTTTGCTGGATCTGAGTGCACATTCCTTTAATTAGAATTCAGCACTGAAAAGGGCATTTTTAAAGCATTCCAATGTGTTCCTCTTGAAGATCATGGAATTAACATTAGAGGAGTCTTTTGGGAGAAGTTTTCGGGAAATCTTTGTGTAGGGCCCTAAATTATAAATAGTTATTTTAAACTTGATATACATACATGTTCATGTATATATGGTAAACAGGGACTGGAAGTGGAATTTCATTTAGTGACTTGGGAACCACTTTGTCCTGTAAAGCTAGAAAAGCTGTGTTAAGGGCCAGGAAACTTATCTCCCAGTGGGAGATTTCCTGCAATTCATTCAGCAAGTAGGGTGGGCAGAATGGCAAGGTCTCCATATAACAGGCAGCAGGCATGACCCTTCTAACTTCTGGAGGTACAAAGATCTGCCAGACTGTCCCACAGATCTCAGGGCACCTGCATGACTCAGGGATGTCAGAAAGGGGCCGTAATACTCCCCATTGCCTCCTATGAGAAAATGGCTATTGCAGAGTCATGCTGCCATGGACTGCCCGCCCATCTCTGTCCTAAACCACTGTCCTGAGAGGTTTGCAATGTGTGGAAGAAAAGCCGTGAAAGATAAGCCTAATAGGGTAAACTTTGTTATGTTAAATGGTTATAGTAGATCAAAATAGGATGGAGACCGCCAATGCTGGTCATGAGTACTGAAAGCATGGGGTGAAGTGACACTGCATCATCTTGGCTGATGTGGCAAGCTCAGGAAAGAAAATGGGAACAAGATAATAAATTAATCTGAAAGGAGTCCATTTCCCTGAACCGACCCATAGTCAATGTAATCAATAGCCAATGGGTGCACAAGATTTAGAGCTTTGTACGCAACATGGTTCGTATTCTTAAATCCTTCCCCTCTATACATCCCAGTGCTAGGAAGGGAGAATGAAATTACAGGACCATTCAGTTTCTCTTGGATTTTCGCTAGCAGAGGAAAGATGGCAGGGTTATAAGAATGGCCATAGTGGGTCAGACCAATGGTCCATCTAGCCCAGTATTCTGTCTTCTGACAGTAGCTGGTGCAAGATGCTTAAGAGGGAGTGAACAGAACAGAGCAATTTATTGAGTGATCCATCCTCTGCTGTCCACTCCCAGCTTTTGGCAGTCAGAGGTTAGGGGTTCCCAGAGCACGGAGGTTGTCCCCCTGACCATCTTGGCTAATAGCCATTGATGGACTAATAATTTTTTTAACCTAGTTATACTTTTGGCCTTCACAATATCCCCTGGCAATGAGTTCCTCAAGTTGACTGTGCATTGTGTGAAGTACTTCCTTATGTTTTTTTAAACCTGCTGCCTATTAATTAATTGGGTGACCATTATGAAAGGGATAAATACTACTACTTTATTCACTTTCTCCACACCATTTATGTTCATGATTTTGTAGACTTCTGCGATAGCCCCCCTCGGTTGTCTTTCTCAGTCCTCATCCTATTTAATCTCTCCTCACATGGAAGCTGTTCCATACCCCCTAATCATTTTTGTTGCTCGTTTCTGTACTTTTTCCAATTCTAATGTATCTTTTTAGAGAGGGGGAAACAAGAACTGCATGCAGTATTCAAAGTGTGTATGTACCTTGGATTTGTAGAGTGACATTATGATATTCTCTCTCTTTAGTATCCATCCCTTTCCTCATGGTTCCTAACATTGTTAGCTTTTTTGACTGCTGCTGCACATTGAACAGATGTTTTCAGAGAACTATCCACAATGACTCCAAGATCTTTCTTTAATGGGTAACACTTAATTTAGATGCCATATTTAGTATGTATAGCTGGGATATGTTTTCCTATGTGCATTACTTTACACTTGCCCACATTGAATTTCATCAGCCATTTTGAGACCATCACCCAGTTTTGTGAGATCCTTTTGTAAGTCTTGGCAGTCTGCTTGGGACTTAACTAGCTTGAGTAATTTTGTATGATCTGCAAACTTTGCCACTTCACTGTCTACCCCTTTTTCAAGAGCATTTATGAATACGTCTGTCTTTCCCGTATTTGAGTGGTGGAGGAGCCAGCCTGAGACTATATTACTGCAGAGGAAAGGAAGCGGAAGGGAACTCTCAACTTAGACAAAACTTCTCCTATAAGGTGCAATGCTGGTCTATCCACTGGTGTGAAGACTTGAAACCCAGTGAACTCCCCAATGAGGCACCAGCTCTGCCTGAAGCTTCTGCTTACCATGCCCGCCAAATCCTTTCTTTACTGCCCCTGAAAGAGAAATGTGTCAGGTCCCTCCTAACTTTAGTTCTTGTGCTCCAACTTCTTAGCAGTTTTGAGGGAGGAATGATGCTGTAAAGCACGGCCCCAACCATTCCAATCCAGGCACATCATGTTACCAGAAAAAGGCTTCTACAGGATCACAGGAAGGGCAGCATGTTGGCTGTGAAGGAATTGGGGAAGATATTCTGAAAGGATTTACCTTCACTGCCAGCTCAGGGCAGCTATAGCAAGAGCATACTGTGCACAGAGAGCAGCTCCTTGCTCCTCCCAAGGTAGGATAGAGACCGTTTCTTTTCTCCTCGTCTCAGAGCAGAGGAGAAAGGAGGTGATAATCCCTGGGGAATGCAATATTTAACATCTATCTGGCTTGGTGATAATTGTCACTTTTCAAAGAGGTTGGTACAGTAGAACCTGATCAAGTGGAGGGAAACTACCCTACAAGTGCTTGTCTGTTGGGAAATCAAATGGTATTAGAACATTACTTTGTCAGAAAAGTCATGGTAACTAATCTATATTAAATACAACTGAGCACTCAGTGTAGACAGGAACTGTCAAATTTGAATCATGTCAGCTGCTTATGGTGAGCCCTAAGGATAACCACAACCAACACAACCAATAATTTTGGGAGTGTCACGCCATGACAGAGAGACATGGTCTGCGCATAGTCTTCATACTGATTTACCTGTTTTGCTTAGAGGTGGTGATTTTTTTGTTTTTTGTTTTAACCAAAATAGTTAAATTGATGCAACCCCTAGAATGGATGCAGTTATACCAATATAAAGGAGTTTATATCATGATAGCTTATTCCTGGGAACAAGCTATATGACATCAGCACCTTTATACTGGAATATAACTTTATCCATACTAGTGGTTGTACCTCTTTAAATAAACCACTTTCAAACCCGTACAAAAACTGTGTCTAGACAAGCCCTAAAAAAAGTTTCACTCAAACCAAGTTCACAACAAATGACTTGCATTGTATTAATAGTTTATTTTATATCTTCCAGCATCTACGGTAAGCAGTTCTTTGCAGTATAATACAAAATAGAAAACAAGCAGTAAAATATAGGTACAAATAAATAATAGCTTCAAGTGATAGTTGGTACTTTTAAATTTAAATCTTCAGATTTACTGGATGTAATCGTTTAACTGTTACATTTTTGACAATCCCTCATTCTTATTACGGGTATTACACCTCTACATAAAGGGTATGCATATATGGGTTTATGAATTAGTATTTTTGACACCTCCCTCTCCATATTACACTTTCTTCTCCATGAACAAAAATTTTAACTTGCATGAATATTTGTGAAAAGCAAATAAAATGCTCTGGCTGTCAAAGTAAATTTGCAGTTTTATTCCATTTAATTTGCTTGAACACTTATTTTTCACTATCCAACTCTAATTCTACACTACGTAGTCATTAGACTGACAGCAGATGCCTTCTTTGATGGTTAATTTTTGTTTTATTTCATTTAAAAGCATTTCTATGGCACCTTTGAAACCGATTCACTCTTCTTTGTTATGGCATGTAGCAATTAGAATTTTTTAATATCACTTTGTAGTCTATTTCCTATTAAGGATTTTTAAGAATTTTTAAGTTCCTGATTCAACAAAAGTCCATCACACTAGTCATGTGCTTCAAGTTAGGATGTCCTTAAGCATTTACCTAAATGGGTCTTAAACCATTTGTGTAGGTATCACTGCTAAACTTGCTTATCTGAAAGACTGCATCTCTCCTGATGTTCTACTGCCATAACTCCAGTAGAAAGAGGAGTTCAAGCTGGATCACTCATTATAAAAGAAGAGCAAGGCATCCTCAGTGAGGGCCCCAGGACTCTGAAACATGCTCCCCTCCTTGGTCTGAAACAGCCTGATCTTGATAACATGGGCATGCTGCAAATGCCATTTGTTGGATAGGGTTTTTGGGAAGGAGGAGAGTATGTTCTTGTGTACAGCTAGGGGGTGAGTGTCTTTTCTGGAGCACTTGTATTTTGGTTTGTCGACTGGCTGAGGTTAATGATTATCTCCATTTGTATATTAGATTTACCATAATACCATAAATACTATTTTCCAGGTGTGCAGAGCTTTTGTATGGGCTCTTATGTAATGTTAAATCTAAAGAAAATCAATGTATAAGCAAACAAAACTGTTAAAAACAAAAATTTTTTTTTACTAAAATGACATATTGCATTGTAAATGAAAAGGCCACTTTCTGGTACCTTTACTCACACTGTACCTTACTCTTCAGTCACATTGAAGTCATTGGGACTATTTGTAGAATAGGTGCTGTTCAACATGAATGAGAGTGTAAGGATATGGCCCACGGTACTTTAAATATGAACAAAGACATTCCTAATGCTAAAGAGTTTGCAATGGAAGAAAATAATTGCTCTTAAAGATGACTGAAATATAAAGAAAAATATCCAGTTTACTGCAGATTCTGTTTTTGAAAACTTTTATCTGATTCTTAGACAAGGTAGGTGACGTAATATCTTTTACTGGACCACTTCTGTTGGTGAAAGAGACAAGCTTTAGATCTTACATTGAGCTTTTCTTTAGGTCTGGAAAAGGTACTCAGAGTGTCACAGCTAAATACAAGGTGGAACAGATTAATTAGCATAAAGAGTTAACATGCTGTAAGTGACCATGTGATGAAGGCAGTTAACACCTCTGCAGTCATAGGAGAAAGGAGGGTTAGTGGGTTCTAGGTTGTTTTAATGAGCCATAAATCCAGTGTCTTTATTGAGTTCATGGTTTTTAGTGTCAAGTAAAATTATGAATTTACGCTCCCAGGGTTGTCTGTTGATGGTGCGGTGCAGGTTTGAAGATAAGGTCTGAAAGATCAGATATGGAGTGATAGTTTTGTGAAAAGTGTTCAAGCACATGTGATATGGTGTTTTTGTCTTTTATTATTGTGACTTCTTTCACGAGCGTAGTAATTGTCACTTACACAGATGTTCCTGGACATTTAGTGTACTAGACGAGGTATATCACCTGTGACAGGCATGTGTAAAACATGGGATCTTGTAAGGTGTGTTGTGAGAGGCACTGATCGTTATAATGGTGGAGATATGTCTTCAGGTTTTATGTCTGTTTTTATGGCAGCGTCTAGTGCCTCTTTGAGTTGGTGGATCCTGATCTATGGGGAGCTTACTAGGTCTTTTCAAATTTCCTGGGTTTGACAAGTTAAAGTTGCACGTTCAACAGTGTTGTTTGCACATTGGTTCCAGTGCAAAAAAAGACTCTGGCTAAAAAGTTTCTCCTCAGTTTGGGTGTCATTTAATAGAAATAACCATATTCATTTCCATTCAGAATCTTAAATCATCTAAATTCATCTGTTTTCAGTCATCTAAAAAGCCTATAGGTATATTTTAGAATTTATTTTAAAAGTGAATTGCAAGCATGTGTCTAGTTCTTATTTTGTTTTGAGGACATGAATACTTAAACAAAACCATAAATATTCTAAGCACCACAAGGATAGATCTTTAATATCTGAGGACAAGTCTGAAATGCATTACTACTGTCGTTAATGATGTGCTAGATGTGTGGCTGAAAGAGGAATTTTCAAGACAGCTGTAACAAGTACAATAATCTATTTAGACACAGTTTACAGCTGTCCTTCAGACACAACATTTGTGTTTTGTATCTGGAGACCTAAATTTGGCACAGAGATGTGCTTAGAAGGATGCTACCGAGTATCTTGAGTCAAGGCAGCACGGTGAACCTTTAGTACAATAAGGGTCCTTGGAACAGTTTGGAATTTCAAGGTCAGTATATTTAAGTGAGACTATAAATAAGTGACAGTCATTGTAACCATTCTATATTCTGCAAACACAATTCCCACAAAGGCTTTTTTTAATTTCAAGGAGTCCTGTCTTTTCAAAATTTCATAGTCAAAGAATCGCTCATGGGCAAAGAGATTATTTCCTTTCTGTGTAGTTATTATGCAGCTGAGTGCAGCAACTGGGGGACAGAGCCTATATTATAGTGAAAGCTATAGTTATGGTTGAATTCCAGCTTCCATTCTAAACTCCCCCTTTTAAACTGCTCATAACCTTCTCCCTTTAGGGCTGAAATTATCCCTGCTCTCTGTTCTGATACTTTTGGGAACATTTCAGAAAAATACTTTCAGCCATTTTTGAATCCTTCATGCCAGGGGGTGGGGGACTCAACGAGGTTATCTTGTCCTGGGGGCAGAGAGTCAGGTGACTGGAAGAGACAGGATTGGGGTGCAGTGAAGGCCATTGAGAATGGCAGGGGTTGAGATGTACATGAAATGAGAGGAGCAAGAGTGAGATTTTCCCAGTTCCCATAATTCTCGCTGTAGTGATATGTTGCCTGACCATTCTGTGTGTCTTGCCAGGTGTGCAGGCTGGAGCTCCCATTTTTCTCCTGCTCCATTTCCACAGTGGTGCTGGTAGTTCTTAGGCAGGGAGGACACAAAGAGAAGCAGTGCCTGTGCAGAAAAGTCACTGTCTGCCGGTCCCCTTCCCTCTCCCTTGTCCCGTGACCGAGGCTTGAACCTGGAAGAGACATTTGGCTCATGCTGCCCTGGAGTGTGTGAGAAAAGCAAAGCAAGTGTGACATTAAAGAGAAATATGTGGTACTTGGCAGGTTTATGGTTATAACTGGTATTGCAGTAGACCTCCAGTCACGGACCAGTGCCCCATTACAGACGCTGTACAAAAACAGGATAGATAGGCACTGCCCCAAAGAGCTTACAGTTTGGCACTTAATATTCTTTAGTGAGGCCTCGAAACATCCTTACGAGGTAGACAAAAGATGGGGAAACTAAAGCATGGAGAGGATAAATGACTTGTCCAAAATCACAAAGCAAGGCCATAGCATTGGGGTCTGTATGCAGAGGGGCTCTGGTGATTCTGGGTGGAGGTTTATCCCTCTTCCGGCCTTCCCTCCCTCTCCTCCCACACGCACACACTGCTTATCTCTCAGGCTTGAGTAGCACCAAATCAAGAGGCTGTGAACTCAACTCTACAGTCCTTTGGAAATGCCACATCTCCTGCATAGGATATAAATGACGTGCAGTTTGGGGAAAGGGAAGAGAGGAGGTTCAGGAGCTGCTGTGGAACTGGATGATGGGCGGAAGGAGGTGTAGGCAGAAGGGACTGGGAGCAAACTGCTATGAGGGACCGAGGATAAATAAGTGACAATGTCCCTTTCTTGAGCAGCATTCAGCAAGTGTATTAAGTAAAGCTCTGGCAAACAGAAGACCTGAATTCCATGATTTTGCTAATGTTACATTAATGCTAGTTTTTTGCATAGAATAAATTTAGCCAGTAGCGCTAAAAGAGGACAAAAGCCACAGAGGTGGAAGCCTGGATTTTTTGGTAGACTATTACTCAACTGAAGTAAGTTTCAAACAAACAAAAAAGTAGCTGACCTTGCATTTTCTTCTTAGCATGCTCAATTATCTCTTTAGATTATTGTTTGACCCTCAAGAAGCAGTATTGTAAACCACCTCACCCAATTCCAAAATATAATCCTGATCTTCTTCATTTAGGGATTATCAGGGTTCATTCTAACCCTTTGCATTGAGATGGTTCTGTCCCTGGCTGTATGTTTCTAAGTGCTGGTCAGGTGCCTGGGTGTTATTGCATTGTCTTGTGTGTGACCTCACGGTGACATCCCCATTAACGTCAGTGGATGCTGAATCCAGAGACTTTGAGATGCTGATTCAGTGCAGATGAGGCTTTAGCAGGGAGTGCATTTGACACTCTTATTTATACGGAAACCACTCAATTTAAAAATGTATTTGGGGAAAAACAATCTATTTCAAGGACAGAATTTTTTTTTTAAATGCTCTTCATTTACAGAACCCTCAGAACTTTTTGAATCCCTGTTTACAGAGCCCAGATAAATGTTACCACATAAATCACTGAGACGGGAAGTTTATGAATCTTCATGTGCAATGTAATTAAATGTATTGAATTCTCCAAGAAAAGCATAAGCCTGAGGCGCTCTCTGCTTTTTATTAAAGATAAGGAAGTAGGTTATCAACTACCTTTATCTACCTCGTTCATTTCTTTAAAAATTACTTTCTCTTACAGTACCACGCCAGCCTGGAGTGAGCAATAATCTGTTTGAAATATTTGAAATTGAAAGAGGGATTAGTGCAGATGAAGATGAAGCAAATGATGATCCAGGTAATTTATCAATCTTACTATTCAGGATACACTGTTGCAGGATGCCTGTATATCAGCTGTTTTTATATCATCTTTGTTTTAACTTTGTCCTTTCAAATAACTAGTCTGTCTTCCTTTACACACAGCGATTTTGTTACACACGTTTGTGCTCTAAATTGTAGTTATTTTCCTAGTATTTGTTAATATTGCTGTAGATTCTTTTGGTATGGCTCAATATATTGTACTTTATTTTTTTTAAGTCATGCTTGCTTGTGAATTCCACCCAGTCAAAAAGTTGGGGAGTGGTCCCCCAGCCCTAAGGATTGAGGACGACAGTTCTTATTTGTGTTTCTGGTCTGTTCTTTGCAGGCGTCTTGGTGCACAGCTGTAACTTCGAGAGTGGCCTGTGTGGATGGATCAAGGATAAAGATGATGATTTGCACTGGGAACTAGTTAGAGATCCATCAGGTAGAATAACTTTGTCCAGTCACACCTGTTTTAGTTTCAGAACCCATTGAAGTTGGTGACAGAACTCCTCTTACAATTAATGTGAGCAAAAGGTGGTTTTCAAAACTTTGTTGATTTACAGTAGCTTAAGAAATGGCCTATTGCTCAACTGCTTTAGGACCTGCTTCTTCTCCCATTAAAGGTAGTGGGGTTTTTGCTACCATCTTCAGTATTGATGACAAAATTTAATGGAATACACCAATGTATATCAACTGGGGAACTGTCTCTTTTAAATAGGAATGCCTATGAAGGAACAGCAAAGTGGATATAGTAAAGTATTATCTTTGCTAATAGAATTGGGAAATAAGGGAGGAAAGAAAAGAACTTGGAATTCAGCCCAATTAATTTATTCCTGTTTTATCCTATTTGAAGTGAAATAGTATAGTTTGAAGATATGAGGAGGTATTTTTAAAATTGCCATGCCAGCATAATTATTTGTATGGTAATGCTAAAATTGTAGGCAAAGCTGAAAATATTGTTGGCTCTATTGTTAAGCACAAAGTTCTGATTCTACTTTAACCTTCCAAGTCAGAGCAGAGTTTATGAAAATCCACTATAAAATATTACAAAAGTTTGTGCAAAGGAAAACTGTTGGAGTAAAAAGGGAAGGAGTGTAGATTTGCTATGTATGATTCTCAAAATCTGCAGCATATATCTCAGGTAGCAAAAGGGATGTTGGAATATTGAGTTGAATGGAACAAGAAAGGGCACTAATGAACCATGCTTCAAACCACAGGGTTTTTCTGGATTCTTGCTGGTATTCACTCAGGGCAGTGAACCACTGCATATTGACACACCTCAGGGAATCTGATCTCTTTACAAAAAGAATACACTGAGAGTTTAGAAAAAGAACAAGACTGGAAGCTAGATAGTTTTTGCCACCAAATCTGTCTCTACATAGTACTGAGTAACACTATGAAGTCAGGCCATAGCCATGGCCCTTGTACACGTAGGGGCAGTACTGATTAAACCTGTTCAAAAGGTGTAGTTAGGAGCATGTTCCCCACAGTGCCCCCCAGGCCTATATTGTTAGTATGCCTTTCAGACAATTAATATGGTGCCTCTAAGCACCACTCCTCTCTCTCTCCTGTGACTTAGGCTCCGAAAAGACATAATGGAACATTATATGCAATTAGCTTTTAAAGATGCTTGTATCCTGGAACAACGCGTGGCCTACAATGAGTTTTTGATTAGGTGTACTCACTTATAAAGTGCATGAAGTGTGTGTACTGCAGGGTTGTTTTTAAAAGCATCAGTTTCAGAACTATCACTTGGCTAGCCGGTTGGCACATTTTTTACATTCCCACCCGTCCCGCCCCCCTTCCCCATCCCCCTTTACCAGTTACATATCTGTGTTCCCAGCATCTTACACATACACTGCTGTTGCTACTTACAAATTGTTAAAAGCAACCTTGTAAAAACCAAACAAAACCAAACCCAGATTATTTCAGACTTATTCTTGCAGCTGGCCAATTGTTTGGAAAAACCATTTTCAAGCTCACTGACTTCAACAGCTTAGATTTCATGGAACTGTATAACCTAATTAATACTAAGACCTTTACAGCAAATTTTGATTTTTTTTTTTAACATTTTGCTGTGATATCAAAGCTATTTGTTTTAGATTTAGAACAGGGAGCTCTCAGGGGGATATTACTTGTTTTGTATTTTTTTTTCTGGTCAGTTCAGATTTGCAAAAAATTGTGTCCCCCCCAGGGTCTCATTCCAACCTTGAAACTGTGCTACAGTCTTAAGTTCAAAATTAAAAAAAAATCCTGCTTGGTATGGTTATGGAATTTTTAAAAGACCTGAAGTTTCATTTATCACAGTTTTTAGCTGCCTACATGAAAGGATCACTCGGAGAATTTATTGGGATTACATGCCCTTTTGATTTTGGCTTTTATAAATGTTGCCCTGCCATGAGGTCCTCTGGTTTTCATTTATTGCATGATATTTATATTCAGGTATCTCTCACTAAAGGAATGGGGATAGTAATGGGTTTTTGAATGAAATTCACATGTACAGTAATAATCTAACATTATTACAAAAGAGAGAGTGCAATGAGACTTGTGACTTAGGCATTGTGTAGTGTAAGTCATTTCTGAAAATGGGATTTGGGCACTTTCAAAAATTTCACCTATTGTCCAGAATGTAAATGGATTAACAAGAATGCCCAAAATTTGCCATTTCATAACTACCATCTACAATAATATTTAGGAGGGTTAGTTTATTGTTAAGGCTTTTGAATGACACTTCCTCTGCGGCAGTGTTGTCAAACAGCCAATAACTTTTAACGGAAATTTAAATCTCCACTACCACAGCTAATGTAGCGCAGCAACACATTCATAACAGTGATTTCTAATAAGGCCTGGAGTTTCAAATCCCTAACCCACAGGAATGTGCAAGATGATGGTACATTAACTACTTGTGTCTTTGTACTTGAAAGGTCCTTAACATACTTGGAAACATTTAAAAAGAACTGCCTTTTCTTTTGCAGGTGGACAGTATGTGACTATCTCTGAACCTAAAGGCAAAGAAGGAAAAGTAGCACATCTGGTCTTGCCCCTTGGCCAGTTAGCTCATTCCGGGGACTTATGTCTGTCCTTTAGGCATAAGGTGTCTGGACTACATTCAGGTCTACTCCAAGTGTTTTTAAGAAAAAACGGA
Source organism: Mesoclemmys tuberculata (assembly GCA_007922155.1). Classification (NCBI taxonomy): domain Eukaryota; kingdom Metazoa; phylum Chordata; order Testudines; family Chelidae; genus Mesoclemmys; species Mesoclemmys tuberculata. The sequence goes on along the minus strand of ML675617.1, from coordinate 8,962,176 downwards.
GCTCATGGACGAGCAGTTTGGGGAAGAAATGGTGGTCGTGGCTGGAGACAAACACAAATAACTTTGCAAGACTCAGGCATTAAAAGTGTAAGTATAGCTGTCTATATAGTTTACAGTATTTTAGTATAGGAGGTTGAGAAGATGAAGCATTGGGCCATTCACCTTCCGTATCTAGTATCAGCCTATGTTTTATTTCTAAATAAAATGGGCTGAATTCATCCCTGACAGTGGAGTCACACCAGGGACATGTTTTTCCTCCATCAGTTGTAAGAATACTAACTACCAAATATTTGGCCTGATGAAAATTAAACAAATATAGGTGGCCACTAGAACTTGTGAACAAGGAGGACAACACCTAGAGATGAATTTATAAACACCTCCTCCTTTCCCTTATCTTCTGCCTCTCCTTATTCTTTTCAAAATAGTCTATAGGCTGTCAGAATAAGACACCACAGCTCAGCAACCATATACAGAAAAACCAAACATAAAATAATAAGCTGCATTTGCAAGATTAGTTGATAGTTTAAAATATGAACAATGATTTTCAGTGCCCCACTTTTTGGATGCCCACCTCGAGAGGCCTGACTTCTGAGCACTCTGCTCTTCAATTCTTGAAAATCAGGTCTCTCTAAAGGACCTATAGTGAGCATCCCAAACTATTTTTACTTCTGAAAATTTAAGCCAGTATAACTAATATGCATACTGTCTTTTTGCTCTGCCTCCTTTCATTAATTCGAAAAGCCTAAAGAAAATATAGTAAACACCAGCATTATTTAATACAGTGGATCTTGGACCTGTATTGACTTTTTCCACATCATTGGTAGTCTGATTATAGTAAAGTATTGCAAAATCCTCCATGGATTTAGCTGAACTCTAGTTTTGACAGGGCCACTGAGTACATCTCCTGTTTTTTGTTTTTTTTTTAAGGGAGTGTGCATGTGTCAGCTTCTCCTATCTAATGGGGAATCTTGCTGGAATGTTTTGATTAATTTTCAGACCATGGACAAAATAACATTTGCTCATGTTAAAACAGTACAGTCTTTGAGTTTATAGCATCAGCACAGGTGATTAATACTAATAATTGTGGATGGATTAAAATAAATATAAAATGGGCTCAGATGGAGTTTATTACCAATTTGGCTTTAGGGAATATTCTACTGCATATTATTCTGTCATGGTCCTCTCATCTTACCTTCCTTATGCTCTCGTCTTCATCCTACTTTAAATCTGTTGAATTCTCCTTCATTTAAAATAGGCGTATTTTAGGAAGTCAAAGTTTAGACTAGCACATTTCTCCAGAAGCTTGGAACATGTTATAGAGGGATCTCTATTTCTAGATTCAGTCTACAATACATCCAGTGTTTCAATTTGCCATGTGCATATGGAAGGGAAAATATTTTCAAAATATTTGGCGCAATGTGATGTGTTCCCAACACATAAAAGAAAATGACTCTAGCAGTATCTTTAAGAGCAATGGATAAAGTGACCCCCTGAGAGAAGTGATTTAAATAAATAAGATAAAGATATCTTTATTAATTATATCTTAATTTAAATAATTAGATAAATATATCTAAAGAGAATGATCAATACCACTGGAGACAGAGAGCGGTTTCCATCAGCACTTAGACAAATATAAGTTTAGGCTGGAGATACAGTAAATCTAACAATATTGCTAAAATATAAAGGGAAAGGGATAGATAGAAAGAAAGATCAAAACAACTTTAGTTCGGGGCAGAATAAACACATTGCTGTAGATCACTGAAAGTGTTTAATTCATTACCCAATGGATATTTCTCTTCCTGAGTACCCTCAGGCTGGGACCCGTCGGAACAAGCAGCCATTCTTGTCAAGTATTCTTTTGTTAATTTACATCTGATTGTCTTATTTCCTTCCCCAGGTTATTTTCAAAGGTGAAAAAGGGAAAGGAAGAACCGGGGACATTGGGTTGGATGATGTGAGCTTGAGGAAAGGCCGCTGCTCTGAAGAACATTAGGAACACCAGTAGACTGGCAAAGAACATACAATAATTCTCTTTTCATTTAACCAATTCCCATCAATTAAAACTGGGCTGCAGTGGAAAAATGTGGACCTTGACCATCTCATCAGCCTGCTTTGTGCAATCCCAGTGAAACTCCACTTAAAATAGTCTATAAGGACACAAACTTTAAGTCAATATTGGGTGTCTTTTCCCTGATCATACTGTATATGTGATGAAAATATTTTGTACCATGCCTGAAAGATGCTCATATTAAGTGGGAAGCTGGGGGAGAGAAGAAATTTCTAATGGAGACCATGGTAGTATTAACTATTGTGTTTTGCCGTACTATTACACTGATGATGATACACTGTGTGATTGGTTTGATATCATAATTTGAGACCTGCATCTGGGCTATTTTAGTGCCACTGACATTTAAAAAAGGGTGGGCTATATATCAAATAGCATTTATTCTGATGTCTATATTAACAAAAGGCAGTCGTGCAGAATAGGCACTGCATCCCTTATTAGTGCTAGTGTTGTATAAATGTGTGGTTATTAATGTATTTATGTTTCTTATATTTACAGATTCCAGTTGCAAGGTACATGGCAGCTGTGCTCTCTCAAGCTAAAATACATAAGTGAGCTCACTGTGTTCTTTGACCCCCTGCAGTGTCCACTGATACATCAGCAGCAGCATGACAATTTCTATCCTGTGGCCCTACATAGTAGTGTGATTTTTCATGAGGTTATGACTGAAAACGAAGAGCCAGATCCTCAGCTGGTGAACACTGCTGTGTAGCTCAATGGGTTGCCATGGTCTTAAGCTAGTTTATACCAGCTCGTGAGCTAAATGGTGCCTATTATCATTGATCTCTCTGGGAGTGGAGGATACTTTTGCACTGTCCAGCATTGAGCTTGTTGAAAGCAGTGACAGTTTTGCCACTGACAAGTAATAGGCTGAGCCACAGTCTGTAATTACTATTACAACCCACCTAAGCAATACAAGTGAGTCAGCTGCTCTAATGCATTGAAATAACTTACCCTTGAATCTTGCATCTGTACAAGGTCCTTGGCAGACTGCTCAGAAAACCACACAACTTTTACAGCTAAAACGTTAGTTCTTGATGGAAGTAGTATTTGTCAAAACATAGGGCATTTGCTTTTAGTTATCCATTTTGGATATGAGAAATGTTGAATTTCTCCACTTGGTTTGTCTAGCCTTTTTAAATGAAAAATCTTTAATAGCAGCATTGAGATCTATTTTAAATTTGACAAAATTTTAAAAAGTTAGTTGATTGTTATAGTGAGACAGCCTTAATGTTTCAAAAAGGTACAGACAGAAGACAATAGGCCTTATCACCTTTCTAAATAATTAAATGTAAATTACTAATGTAATAGAAATATCATGATGTATGATCTTATAAAAGTTATTTCTGGTTTCAACAAAAACCTGAGTCTAGTCTTGCACACTGTCCATAAAGATGACATGGCAAGACATTAAAGGTCTTATTTCAAACTCTTACTAGGAAGATTAGGAGTGGGAATAGGAAAGTTTAGTTAGTGCAGATGATATTATGCCACTGTCTATGCTTGAATGGGGTTAGACAAATCCTTACATTCAAACAAGTGAACATCAAAGCAAAAGGCAAGTTTAATGCTATTAACAGCTAGGTTTTCACTTTGATGCTGTACAGCATGTAATGGTTCAGCTTCCAAACGAGCCTCGTCAGAGTGCCCTGAATAGTTTGTCACTCACCTCTACTCTGGCTGATTTGATTGAGAGAGTCCATTTAATTGCTACCTGCCCCTCGCAAAAGTAATTTAAGTTGATTGAGAGCTCATTCGGTCCACTTCCATTGTGGTAGAAAAGCCAACGTTTAACTTGTTCTGGTGGGTCATCTTTCCTCCTTTTTGCATGTTTCTCAGTCCTCCTACCACCTATTTTAAAGCTCTGAAGACCCTGATCTTGCAATGAGCTCATTGCAGGCTCAGCCTTGCATCCATGCAGAGTATCACCATAATGAATGGGGGTTAGCAAGAACATAGGTATATTCCTACATGGAGTTCAAACAGATTCTACGAACTGCACTATATTAGCAGATGCTACCCTTTTCATGTAAGCTACGTACATAGCTTGAAATGTGAGATTTGATTATAGCCTTAAGTCTTCATAAGAAATAGTTTATAGCTACCCATTTCCTTTATTGTTCAATAACGGCATAGCTGGTTATAAAGAAAATCCTCCTGAAACATCCATTCTTTTAAGTTTCAACCAGAAGATATTGCACTAAACTCTAATGGAAATGGTTATCAAACGTACTGTATATCATCTTAACTGGTTTATAATTTAATATTTTAAAGAAATGTTAATTTCCCCCCCAAACGGACTGAAAATAAAAAGTATCTTTATAAATTATAGGCACTGGTTAACATTGGTAGTTTGCATTTATTGGACTTATTGATATAAAAAGTAAGTACAATTGAAAGGATAGCTATGTGGTTTTGTTTTAATTTCCATTTTCATCCAAATTCAATGGGTTGGATTTACAAAAATCTGAGTTGGCCTAACTTTGTTCCTATTGCAGAGTTTTTATCTAATGGTAGAGCTTTAATAGGAGCAGAGTTGGGCCAACAATTGCTTTAAAAAAACCCATCCAATTTGTTTGAATTGTGGCAAAGCCTGCATGGGGTTTTCATAGTTGGGCTCCTTAAGAGATTAGTCTAGACATAGGGACTGAAGAATGGGGTAACAAACCACGGTATGTTAGGCAGCTGATAGACTCATTTTTACTCCAAGACAAAACCTGATATCCACACACTGAAAGGGCTTTCAACAGCAGAAACTACCTAACCCTATATTCTCAATAATAGTTTCTCCATCCCCCTTTGCATGTTAGCACACAAACATCAACTCCTCTTGTAACTCTCGTTCCCTCCTAATGGTCTTAGCCACACCCAAAGCTCATTGGAGTCAATAAAAAGTCTCTGTTTAAAGATTCATAGTCTGATTTTCAGAATTGCTAAATACCTGAAATTTCCACTCTATGCCTCTACAAATCAGGACAACAGGCCTGCTATAATTCTTTAGCCATGATTCACACCTGATGTAAAATTAATGTTTAGAGTCAAACACAACTTGCCTGTGGCATCAAACTAAATACTTTAGGCGATATGGTATCAAGATGATGAAGTTGACCTTAGAGCTCATAAAGTAACTAGACTGTTTCATTTTGGAAGTGTTTGCCATTGATTAATTTCATCAGTTAATATCCCTACATTTGAACACAACATAAACTGTTCCAAATCTTCCCTTTGTGTTTCTCGGATGCTTGAGGGGAATTTTAGTTAACTGATATTCACCTGTTTTTACCAAAATCATATGTAGTAGACTTACCTCCATATATTATTCCTGTAGGTAAGAAAACCAGATACCAGGTTACTCTAAAATTCCCTTGCTCATTAAATCACATTCTCCATTAACTATTGTTGTACTCCCATGTACTGTAGTCATAGAAGTCTTTTCATTGCAGCTTTTCCAGACCATAAACTATCAAAATCCACTGAGTTTTGAGTTTGTTTAAATTTGCACATGGGGAAATTGAAAAAGGAAAACAAACATGTTAGAAGTCTGCATGACAAACTATAATGGCTATGTATGGATCATGCAATTCATTCAGGGTCAAGGTTTGGAATAAATTCTGGGAGTAACCTCTATAGAGAATACTCCAGAACAGCTGCTGTTACTACAAAGAGGTGCCAGCTTTACAAAGTGCATAAGCACTTAAGGAACTATGTTGCTCTGTATGTAACACTGCTTCATGCTGGTGTACTCCTCTGACTATATCTTTCATGAAGTCTGAGGCAGATAACACTGTTGCACTGTTACTATCACAGTTACCAAGCATCCTCTATTCCCCTTTTAAATGTCGGACGTCATCATGCTATTTTCTGACTGGGCTGTAGTTCCTTGTATATAACATTTACTGAGGTAATCACAGCTAGCTTGTGTTCAATACCTGCAGTTTTCTTCCCTCTGGCAGCAAAGACAGTGTGTAGCTAGTAACCAAAGAGCTCCATGTAGCTCAAAAGCTTGTCTCTTTCACCAACAGAAGTTGTTCCGATAAAATATATCACCTCACCCACCCTGTCTTCTAAAAGCAACAAAAAACCAAAAAGAAACCCTGAAAGCCTTTCACAATAAGCAAGTCTTAAAACAGACGATTATGTATGTTAATCTGTCTTCCACATGGAGATGGGGGTAGGTCTAAGCTTCCCATAGGCACTCCAAGACCTCTTGGGTCTTAGTGCCATAATATGCTCCTTTAACTCACAACCCCCGGCGCTCCCCTCTGATGTGGTGTGGAATCTCCTTTAAAAGATAGTCTCTTCAAAACAAGTGACTAAATCACTTCCAACCTCTGCAAAACGGCTGCATGCTGGGAGTATGCCATTGTCTGGTAATTGCCCCCCCACCTGTTTACCTACTCCCTTGTGTTGCACTTTCCTGCTTGTTTTTCCAACAGCTCCCTATTAAGCTAGATCAATACATTGATTTAGAAAAGTCATAACCCAATATACAGTAATTTCACCTCACTGAGTAGGTCCCATATAGTGTTCATCAGGTTACTAGAGATCAATATTCTTAGCAGCTCCACAGCCACAATGCTAACCATTCCCACAATGCGTAATCTTACTCTTCTCTCCCATGGTCACCTAAGGCAGTGGTTCTCAACCTTTCCAGACTATTGTACCCTTTTCAGGAGTCTGATTTGTCATGTACCTCAAGTTTCACCTCACTTAAAAACTATTTCCTTACAAAATCAGACATAAAAATACAAAAGTGTCATAGCACGGTTACTGAAAAATTGCTTACTTTTTCATTTTTACCATATAATTATAAAATAAATCAATTGGAATATAAATATTGTACTTGTATTTCAATGTATAACATAGAGCAGTAGGAACAAGAAATTGTTTATGAAATTTTAGTTTGTAGTGACTTCACTAGTGTTTTTTATGTAGCCTATTGTAAAACTAGGCAAATATTTAGCTGAGTTGATGTACCCCCTGGAAGATCTTTGTGTACCCCGAGGGGTACACTTATCCAAATTGAGAAACACTGACCTAAGGGATCTGTAATTAACCACATAGAATTTCAATTTTTTAAATGTTGCAAACCCTTTTCACGCAAGTGGTTAGCCAAAGTTCAGAGCCCTATGGCATGTTTCAGTTATGAAGAGAAACTGATGATGGGATCAAGTATCTGATTCAATCCTGTTTGTTTACAAAGAATGTATAAAGTCCGTTCCCTGTGTATGCAAGGAAACAAACGAGACCATTTCTTTGCTTACAGCTCCAAGCCCCTTTCAGCCAGCACTCAGAAGAAAGTTTTCATTTCAGACTATTTGCAGGACAGTGCTCTCAGTGCTCCCTCTCCCCTCCCTACCAATATCTTCTCAGATGGTCCTTACGTTAACATTGCCCCGCCCATCCATAAGCCCTAGCATCTGTAAAAAGGGCTTCAAAAACACAGATAAGCTAAGACTGGAGCAGTCACAAGAGCCTTTCTGAACTCTGAAAATGCTAAGTCCCATTCTATTGAGGACTGACACGGAATCCCCTTTTCCCTTATGGTTTTCTACTATATCAGCATTTACTAGGTCCACTGATTCACTTTTTGCAATCAGTGTTCCACTATTTACTACTTGCTGCGTGTCAGAAACATGCAGCAAATAATGAACAGGGAACGAACTATTCCCTGTTCCTGCTTCAGATCCATAAGAGCTTTAGAGTGGGGCTCACAAGGGGACTTGGTTGCATAACAGCCAATTTAGGTGCCACTGGCATTCACAACACCCCTGGCTCAGATGCCACCTAACCCTGTAGGCAACTTATGTCCCCATATTTCCCCACTAAAGTACCCCAGGTGCCTAAATTTCAGCAGCTGGCATATGCACGCGTAAGTCTTGCCACCACTGAGCACTTCAGCACCCAACACACACCTAAGCCCGAGTGGGATTCACAGTCTGGACATTCCCTGCCTATCACTGCATCTGGTACGTGTGGTCTGAGTATTGGCCCAGAGAGAGAGAGAGAATATGACTATAGGTCAGTGGTTACAGCACTCACCTTGGAAGTGGGAGATCCAGGTTCCAATGATCCTGCTCCACTGCAGCACCTCAGATGCACCTTGTGAATCCCAAATGTAGCAGCTACGATTCCCCTAAGATCCTAGATATCAAAATAGATTTTGCCTAAAAAACATCTTTCACTTGGGACACATCTTTAAAGGGAATTTCCACAGACTGGATTTGTAAGACACCATTCTTTGCATTTATTACAGATATTAGTCCTAATAAAACCCCAACAGATTAGTAGCTCATCCATAGAGTCATAGAGGGTAAGGTCAGAGGGGCCACCAGCACCTGCAAACTAAACCCCAATGACTGAAACTGGACCAAAGTATTACAACTCTCATGCAACGAAACTATTGTGTGCCAGAACCAGAGAACAGAAGGGCTCGACGGGCCCAACGGTTCAGGAATGGCATGGAGTTGAGTAAGCAAGATATACCAACTTAATCCTGGCAGGCATCCTGTGCTTCTTGCCGCAGAGGAAGGCAGAAACCAAAGAAGGCCCCTGTCATTCTGACCTAGGGGAAATTCCTTCTTACCTCACATACGCAGGCTTAGAAGAATTCAATGTTTTAAAATAATTTCAATAGAGATGTTTATTTGTAAGCATAGTTTTCATTGTTTATCAAATTAAAATGTCATACTATGGGTTTTAAGCTTTTTCATTTTTAATCTATTTAAATTTTCAAAGTTGTGGGACATTATGGGGGGGTGTCAGACAATAATTGTTAGGGTTAAGACTTTATAACCATTAACACACAAAACTGTCAACTTCACACGTCAAAATATACAAAGTAAACATCCTTAAATCAAACGCTAATAATCGCACAAGCAGCACTTTTCTTACATTGCCTCTGTAAATTTCAACGATCATCAATGGAAACACTGTCAGGTTGTGTGCATATGGTGGAAAACAGGGTTACTTACCAGTAACTGTTGTTCTGCGAGATGTGTTGCTCATATCCATTCCCCTATAGGTGCGTGCACGCCCCTGTGCACGGTTCCCGGACTTTTTTCCCTTAGCAGATCCCATAGGGCTGGCTCCGGTGCCCCCTGGAGTGCCGCGCTCATGCCGCGGTACATAGGGTGCCACCGGCCCCATGGACCCTCAGTCCATTCTTTCTGCCGACTCCGACAGCGGGGCTGGAGGGTGGGTGTGAAATGGATATGAGCAACACATCTCGAAGAACAACAGTTACTGGTAAGTAAACCTGTTTTCTGTCTTCGAGTGATTGCTCATATCCATTCCCCTCTAGGTGATTAAACAGCCATACTTTGGAGGTGGGTAGGAGTCAACTGTGAGCTGTCCTCAGCACGGCTCTGCCAAATCTCGCGTCCTCCCTCGTCTGCTGGATGATGGCGTAGTGTGATGTAAAGGTGCGCACCGACAACCAGGTGGCAGGTTTGCAGATGTCGTGTAGGGGGACCCTTTCCAGGAAGGCTGCTGATGAGGCCTGGGCCCTAGTTGAGTGTGCCGTCATGACCCCAGGGAGCTGGATGCCTGCCAACTCGTAGCACGCGATGATCCACTTAAAGATGCACTGTGTGGAGATTGGGGATCCCTTCATCCTGTCCGCCACCGCAATGAAGAACTGTGTCGTCTTCTGGAAGGGCTTTGTCCTCTCGATGTAAAAGGCCAGGGCTCGCAATCTCCTCTCCTCCTCCGATCCATGCAGTTCAGGAAAAAACACGGGGAGGAAGATGTCTTGATTATAATGAAATTATGAGACCACCTTGGGTAGGAAAGCTGGGTGGGGTCTCAGCTGCACCTTATCCTGAAAGGTCATGGTATAGGGGGGTTCCAAGGTCAATGCTCTTAACTCAGAGACCCTCCTAGCTGATGTAATGGCCACCAGGCCACCTTCCAGGACAGCACTAGCAGGGGGCATGTGGCCAAGGACTCGAAGGGGGACCCCGTGAGTCTGAGAGGACCAGGTTAAGATCCCAGGGAGGCACCGGGTCACGGACCTGCGGGTAGAGCCTCTCAACCCCTTTGAGAAACCTCACCGATATTGGGTGGGAAAACAGGGACCACCCCTCCAATGGCTGATGGAAAGCCGAAATGGCCGGTAGGTGCACCTTAAGGGAGGCTAGCGCTAAACCCTGGAGCCTAAGCTGTAACAGATACTCCAGGATAGCCTGTATAGGGGACAGGCTCGGAGGGATGCCCCATGATTCCACTCAGCAGGTAAACCTCCTCCACTTGGCCCTATACATGACCTGTGTGGAAGGTTTTCTGCTGCCCAACAGAACACACTGGACCTGTGTCGAGCAGGCTCTCTCCTCTTCCATCAACCAGAGAGTCTCCAGGCCGTCAGGTGCAGGGAGTCCAGGCTTGGGTGCAGCAGGCAACCGTGGTCCTGGGAGAGCAGGTCCGGAACCCTCGGGAGCTCGAACGGTGTGGCAATGGAGAGGTCCTGCAGCATGCTGAACCAATACTGTCTTGGCCATGCTGGGGCGATCAGTATCACGTCTGCCCTGTCCCTCTTGATTTTCAAGAGGACTCTAGGTAAGAGCAGAATGGGGGGAAACGCGTACATGAGGGCCCCCATCCATTCAATGAGGAATGTGTCAGAAATGGAGCCCGACTTGTGACCCCGGAGCGAGCAAAACCTCAGGCACTTCTTGTTCCAGGATGATGCGAACAGGTCCAGTCGGGGAACACCTCACTCATGGAAAATTCTGGCCACTACCTCTGGATGCAACGACCAGTCATGTTGGGGTAGAAAAGGCCTGCTGAGGCAGTCCGCCTCATCATTCCTGACCCCCAGGAGGTGAGAGGCGGTTAAACAAAAGCCATGCCTCACCACAAAGTCCCAAAGTCGAACCACTTCCTGGCAAAGAGCCGTGGCGCGCGCACCCCCTTGTTTACTGATGTAAAACATTACTGCGGTATTGTCCATCAGCACCTGTACAATCTTGCCCAATAAAAACTCGAATACTTTGCATGCCAACCTGACTGCCCTGAGTTCTTTCACACTGATGTGGAGGTCTTTCTCCTCCTGCGACCAGTGCCCCTGCGTGCTCAGGTTGCCGCTGATGTGGTCTCCCAACCCACATCCGACGCATTGGAAATCAGGGTGACTGAAGAAGTCAAAACCCCTTCCAACATTGTCCTGGGATTCTTCCACCATTGCAGTGATACCAAAACCACGGGGGGAACTGTCACCACTCTGTCCAACCCGTGCCTGCTGGGCACATACACTGAGGCCAACCAAGCCTGGAGGGCCCTGAGCCTGAGGCTGGACAACCTCACCACATATGTACAAACTGCCATGTGTCCCAACAGCTGTAGGCACTGCCTGGCTGTCATCGTGGGGGACCGCTGGATCTGTGAAATTATCGCTGTCATGGCCTTGAACCCCGAGCGTGGTAGAGAGGCTCTGGCCTGCACTGAGTCCAGCGAGGCCCCTATAAACTCTATGCACTGCACTGGGGTCAACGTCGACTTCTGCTCATTGACGAGCAGTCCCAGGCTGTTGCAAGTGGCATAGATGAGGGATACCACTTCCTGCACCTGAGACCTGGACCTGCCCCTTATTAGCCAGTTGTCCAGGTAGGGGAAAATCTGGACCCCTCTGCGTCTCAGGTAGGCTGCCACTAATGCCATGCACTTTGTAAAAACCCTGAGGGAGGACGAAAGGCCGAAGGGTAGGGCCGTAAATTGGTAGTGACCCCCAGCTACAGTAAATCTGAGGAAATGCCTGAGACTGGAAAGGATGGAAATATGCATCCTTCAGGTCGAGAGCGGCATACCAATCTCCTGGATCCAGAACTGGTATAATGGATGCTAGGGACACCATATGAAACTTGAGTTTCTTTATGAACCTGTTTTGTCTGCACAGGTCCAGTATAGGCCCGAGGTCGCCCTTGGCTTTCAGGATGAGGAAATATCTGGAATAAGATCCTCTCCCTATCTCGAGCAGTGGAACTGCTTCTATCGCCCCCTTGTCTAGGAGAGAGTAGACCTGCACGAGGAGTTGCTCGTGGGATGGGTCCCTGAAGAGGGACGGGAAGGGGGGGAATTGGGAGGGAAAGCTGTAAACTGGAGGGCATAACCTCGATGTACTATGGCAAGGATCCAACGGTCCGATGTGATGTCCTGCCATCGTGCATAAAAGGGCCTCAGCCTGTCCCTGAAGGCCAGGAATGAATCCAGGAGGGGGATAATGATGCCACCATTGGGAGCACCATCAAAATTGCCTCTTGCCCTTAGGAGGCCCTTGCTGGGATGGAGAGGACGACCCGGAGCAGTCACGCCGTCCAAAACCCCTGCTCCTTTCTCTGCCCCTCAGGTGGAAAGGGCCTAGGCAGTGGCCTAGTTAGCTGCTGCTGCTGCAGAGGCACTGTGGCTGCTGTCGGTCCTGTTGCCTAGTGGCCTGTGGGTTGTACAGGCCTAAGGAGTGTAGCATGGCTCTTGAGTCTTTCAGAGTGTGCAGCTTCTCATCTGTTTTACCCAAGAACAGGCCAGCCTCATCAAAGGGCAGGTCTTGAATCAAGTGCTGCACCTCTTGTGACAGCCCTGAAAACTGAAGCCACGCTGAGCGCCGCATGGCAATAGCAGAGGCCATAGTCCTGCCCGCTGAGTCCGATGAAGTCTGGAGCGCAGCACTAGCCACCGTCACCCCTCTTCCAGGACTGTGGCGAAGTCTGCTGCTTGGTCCTGGGACAAGCCCTCTGCGAACCCAGAGGTTCAGATTATACCTTCCTAGGAAGGCCTGGTGTTTTGCTATACGAAATTGCAGGGCCCTCATAGAATAGACCTTTCTCCCAAAAAGGTCCAGTTTTCTGCCCTCCTTGGTCTTGGAGGTAGATCCTTGGGAGCCCTGCCTGTCTTTTTGATTAGCGGCGTCCACCACCACAGTCCCCAGGGCTGGGTGTGTAAACAAGTACTTAAGCCCCTCAGCGGGAACATAATATTTCTTTTCGGCACCCTTGGAGGTAGGCACAACTGAAGAGGGGGTTTGCCAAACTGCCTTGGCTAGCCACAGCACCCTCTCATGCACTGGCAGGGCCACTCTTGATGGTCCCTGTGCTCCCGCACGCCCAAAGAGGGGATCCTCCTCCTCTAAGAGCTCCTTGACCTCTAAATCAAGGTTAGAGGCCACCTCTTCAGGAACTCCTGATGATCCCTAAAGTCAATAAGGGGTGCCCTCTGGTCTCTGTACGCTGCCTCATCTGGTGAGGAGGATGAGGACTGGTGGCGCGGCCCTGTAGAGGGATCCACCAGGATCTGATTCCTTCCCTGAGGAATGATTCTTCCTCTGCGCCGAAACGGTCTTGGGGGGCGCCTGCTGTGTCACTGAGGCAGGGGCCGACAAAGTTCCCTGCCCAACCTGGGACCCCCATGGATCCCAATATGGCCACTGCCAAAGGCCCTGAGGCTTCCCCGGTGCTGGCGTCAGTACCAGGGGCTGCACCTCACCATGGCGTCAGGAACCTCTGCCCTTCTGGGAACCCAAGCCGCTGGAACAGTGCCATTGGTGCCGTTTAGTCCCGCTGCCTCGGCTCAGGGACCTGCTGCTGGACGACCCTGAGGATGAGTGGCGGTGCTGTCTGGACCGGTGCCGACGTCTGGGCAAAGCCGATGATGAAGACTGGTGCCATGGTACCGAAGACTTGCGGTGTCTTTTACCCGAAGCTGGTGAGCGGTGCCGGGACCTGCACTTTGGTGCCACGTCGGAATCCGAAGCACAGGAGAGTCCAGCTGGTGACGCAGTCTTCGAGCGATGCTGTCTTTGGGATCAGCTCCGGTGCTGAGAAGACGCGTTGGAGTTCAAAGAGGAAGAGGAGCTGTCCAGCTCAAGTCTCCAACAACGAGTGGTGGGCAGCTGTTGCTTCGTTGCCGGGCCTGCCCACCCTTCGGGGACACCCATCACGGGCTTGCCCTGGGATGCAGGCCCTCTTTCCCTTGGCTGAGGGAGGGTCGGAGGCATGGGCAGGGCCAGCAAGGCTCGAGCCACTTGGAACGCCTCTGGCATCGAAGGGTCCTGCAGAGGGGCTCCCCCACTCCCTGGAGTCAGGGGAGGTTCCCTCATGGACGATGCCGGTACTGGAAGCTCCTCACACAGTTCCAGCACCTCCGGGCTCGACCCTGGCCACTCCATCAGTGCGGAGGAGGGAGAGCGCTCCATGCACTGGTGCCTTCTCTTCTTCGGCACCGGTGAGGCTCGGTGCCAAGATGCTCCCGATGCCGGCGAGGCGCTCCACACTGGCGAGATGCTCTGTGCTGAGGAGGTGCGTAGTGGCTCGGACGCCGGACGGAGCACTGCCTCCATCAGAATCGCTTTCAGCCAGATGTACGTTTCCTTCTGGATCCTTGGGTTTACAAATTCGGCACCTATCCTTACAATGCTGCTCCCCTAAACACTTAAGGCAGCGTTTGTGCGGATCGCTGACTGGGAAAGCTTTCCCACAGCCAGTGCAGGGTTTAAACCCCAGCGAGCCCGGCATGGCCAGGTCGCTTTGAGCCCAAGGACTCTCTAAATCTTACACTACACTACTCTAACCTAACTTTAAACTAAAAACTGCTATACTAACTATAAAGAAGGGAAAATACTTGCAGGAGCAAGCTGTTGTTCCAGTCACTGTTTTGGGCGGAAAGAAGGAACTGAATGTCCGTGGGACCAGTGGCACCTTATGTACCGCAGCACGAGCACAGTACTCCAGGGGGTGCCAGAGCTGTTCCTACAGGATCTGCTAAGGGAAAAAAGTCTGGGAACCGTGCACAGGGGTGCGCACTCACCTATAGGGGAATGGATATGAACAATCACTTGAAGACAGAATTGTTGTTTACTGACATTTGCCAATAAAAATCTAATTCTTCCAAGCCTACATATTTGGCAATCTGAGCACATGAGGAAAAACCAGTCAGCCAAGCAACTGAGACAGAATTTTTAGTGCTACCTCGGAGTTCTAGCCTACCCTATTCACTCACTCTAGTACCCAGACTTCTTGGTTGAATTCCAGTTTTCAAACGGTGCATATTCCCCCGTCAATTTCTCCAACTGAGACCAATTGGGTGGTTCCATTTGGGATCCCTTATTTCTTAGCCTTTTTAGCATGTCTGATATAACAGCTGTTATGTTAGAGCCATTGTCCATTATTCCCATGCACTTCACAGATCATATTACACGTTCAATATCCAAACTCCCATTATTGTTTTTAACTGCTCCAATCTAAACAAACATTGTGGGGCTGATCACTGTATTTCCAAGATTTGTCCTTTCAGCTTGGTACCCCCCATTTCCTGTTAGGCTTTCATTAGACACTTGTGATGTTTGTCCTGGCCAGGCTTATATTTATAACAGTCCTTTTTATGGCCAATTATGGTTTTTGCATTATTGCTCAATTCCCTTGTTTCACAAACCAAGTTTATCACTTGTTCTAATCACTGAAAAATTCTAATTCTAAGCAGTTGACTTCCAGAGTCATCTGCAACCCATTTTACCCAAGCACTTAGTCAAAGTTTCGGGCCCCATGGATTATTTCTGATGATGGAGCCAGGCATCTTTTATGCAAACCTGTTTACTTATAAAGAATGTACACAGTCCAGTTTTCCTAAACACAGGAAGACTCAAACAGGAGATGGTTGAAGCTGTTAGCAAAGAAACTACCACTTAGCCCAAAAGCTTTCCCTCTAGTCTTGACTAAGGACCATGCTCAGTTTTCTGCTCTCTCTTTTTCACACTCTCCCCCCCAGCCTCTCTACTAAAATCAATATTGAGCCAACCCCCTCTTTCACATACTGAAATTCCGGAATAGTCACACGCACCTTTATTTTGGGTAGTGACATGCCTGTGTTTGGGGTGAAGGCCATAATTGTTTCATAAAGGAACTTTCTTACCGTTGTCTTAAATCAAGGGCAGCACTTATAACCATCAGCTTCAAATGACCTTTCATCCAATCCTCAATGTAAAGTATTTTTTAAAAACAATATCCCTGACTCAAAAGAAAAAAATCATCTAGCCTATATTTATCCTCTGAATTAACTTACTGGGTTCTAGAAAACCAAGGTTGTTGCTGTTGATTAAGGCTGCCTTTTTAGCAGGTGCAAGTTATAGTTAACTATGTCTTCCTTTCTTTTGTCTCTTTAGATATTCTTCTTTCTGATCACACATGTCAACAGATGTGACCAAGTGCACAAAGACATGCAGTGCCCTCTGCTTCAGTTCTGGCACACAGGGGACTATTTCAAGAATCCATACCTCAGCTGTAGATGTTAACATCAGGGTTCATGGCGAAGAACATCTTAAAGCTCAGCACCAAACTAGGTTAAATAGCTAAGCTAATGCAGCTTAGAGCTGTAAAACAAACAAAATATCAAAAAAAACCTCAAAATAAATACATAAATAAACTCAAAATAAATAAAAAACTCAAAATAAAAACCCATATAAGAAGTAGTTGCCTGTGTTTGAGTCACCTGGGGCAGGAAAAGAGATTTTGTATAATTGTGTGTTTTAAATTTTTTATTTAATACATACTTTAATTTATTATTTTAAAACTAACTGGCCATTTTCTTTCCAAAGAAAGAAACTAAAGCACACAAGTATATTTATAAATTTCACCCAAATCCAAGTCATCCCACTCTCCTTATCATGTTAACTTTCTATTTATTTACTTATGCACCACACAACTTTCATAATAACCCTCTACAAAGATTTCTTCACAAGCTTTAGAAGTGGATTCCCTAACTGGTGAATGGTTCTCATTATTAAAGTCTTCTACAAAGTGGATGCATTAGTAAAAGTAAGTTACAACTGGCAGTGCTGGGGCAAAACAGAAGAAGAAAAAGCTCACTGGAGTCCTCTATCTGAACATGTCACCCTTTTCATATTGGGATTTTACTGCACAGGTTCTGGTTTAATCCAAATCGACACCAATTTGGCAAATGCTTCTCGCACATTCCTTCCATGCAGATTTATAAACCGTAAACTCAAAAATTCAATCCATTAAGTGGAGTTCTTG
The DNA here is from genome assembly GCA_007922155.1 of Mesoclemmys tuberculata. Classification (NCBI taxonomy): domain Eukaryota; kingdom Metazoa; phylum Chordata; order Testudines; family Chelidae; genus Mesoclemmys; species Mesoclemmys tuberculata. The sequence goes on along the minus strand of ML675617.1, from coordinate 8,945,097 downwards.
TAATACCCCAGGGCTTCCTGCTTGGGTCAGGACAATCACCTTGTTCTCTCCCCTTTGGGCAAAATGCACATCTCTTAAAGACACTGAGCTGTAACAGGCTGAACTGCACCTAATTAGCTCACAGCTGAGGCTATGTCTACACTATGAGTGTGACTCCCAGCTTGTGTACATATACTAGCTCTCATTTCAGCTAGCATGCTAAAAATAGTAGTGTAGCCATGATAGCGTGGGCAACGCCTGACGGGCACGCCTCAGGTTTGTACTGAGGGTGACTAGTTCACACCACTGCTACCTGTGTTACCAGGGCTACACTACTATTTTTAGTGTGATAGCTCATAATGCAGACATACCCTGAAAGTACCTCACTGTGCTGCCTCTGAAATCTGGCTGGGAATTAACACCCAAAACGCCAAACTCTTGCCTAGCTTGGTCAGGTTTCTCTTAGCTAAGACAGAGAACTACAGACATTCTGGGTCACCTCCAGGGTACACCAGAACATCTGTACATTGTCATACTAACTCTTGTGTTACCTGAAAGGGCCAAATACTGCTTCCATTGTGAAATCATTAGCCATTTTGCCTCTAGCTTCAGGTGGAGGTGGACTGAGTATGTGCTTCAGACAATTAAACCCTTACCCTATGGAAATCAAAATGGAAAACTCCCATTCACTTCAAAGGGTCCATGATTTGGCTCACTCAATGAATTAAGAACAACAACATTAATGGACACAGTACATCAACCTTGTAATACACGTCAATTAGAATCTTGACAGAGATGCCATTGATGGATGATGAGAGTGGGTGCCCATGTTGCAACAAGAACAATGATATTAAATTATGCAATAAAATGGGAATGTATGTGTTTCTTTATTCCCACTGCCTCTTCATCTTTTCATGTGTTGTTAATATACAGAAAGTAATTCCTTTTCTGGGGAAAGGACATCCTAGATTGTTATCTTGCTGTAATACCTGTGTGTACAGTGGGCTTGGATGTAGCCAGTACAGCATAGAAAATGGGTGTAAGACCTTCCCCTTAAAACTGTCTCCTCTTCTCCCTACCCCTCACAATTCTTGCTTCCTTCTCCCCGTTACAGATGCAGAATTTTGTCATCTTCTTCCCTAACTCCTCCACTTGCCCCAGTGACCCAATCCCATCCCACCCTTTTCTTCTTAACCTCCTCTGGCTCTTTCCTGTCATAATACAAGCATACTTAAGTGTCCCCCATCTTGGAAAACTTGCACTTGCCCCCACTTGCCTTTCCAACTACTGCTTCTTCTCTCTTTCATTTCTAAGCTCATTGAATGCATTGTCTATGATTTCTCTCTTCCAATTCCATCCATTCCTAGACCCCCTCCAATCCAGCTTCCATCCCTTGCACTGCACGGAAACTGCTCTTGTCCAAGTCTCTAGTGACTTCTTCCTAGCCAAAGCTCAGACCCAATATCCCATTCTCATCCTACTTGACCAGTCTGCAGCCTTCAACACTGTTGACGGTGCTCTTCTTGAAATCGTGTCTTCCTCTTGGCTTCTGTGACTCTGTCCTTCCCTGGTTTCCTCATACCTTCCTAATTGCTCCTTTAGAGTGTCCTTCAGAAGATTTTCCACATACCCCTCCTTTATGGGGCTCTCTTTTTGGTCCTCCTCTCTTCTCCCTCTACATCTTATCTCTGTGGCTTCTCATCCACAAAACACAAATTCAACTACCATCTCCATGAGGATGATTCACAGACCTACATCTCTTCTTCAGACTTGTCTCCTTCTGTCCAAACTCAAATCCCAGCCTATCTTTCTGAGATCTCCTCAACACAGCTAAAATAGAGCTCAATCTTGCTCCCAAGTCTTCGGCATTACCTTCCTTCTTGATCACTGTGGACACCATCACCATCCTGCCTGTCACTCAAGGTCATAGCATGGGCATCGTCTTTGACAGACCTCTCTCTAAGTCCTCATACCCAGGCTCTCTCTAAATTTTGCAGATTCTTTCTGCATAACATCTCTAGAGTATTGCCTTTTATGTCCATCCATACAACTAAAACTCATGTCAGTTCTCATCAATTCACATCTTGATTACACTTTTCTCTGGTCTTGACAACTGCAGCCTTGCCCTGTTCGTATCCATTCAGAATGCTTCTGCAAAGATCATTCTACTCGCTCACTTTTATAACCACATCATCCCTCTCTTTGCATCCTCCACTGGCTCCCCATTTTCTGTCACAAACTAAGCTGCTTGTTGTCACTTTCAAGGCCCTTTACAGCCTCTCTGCACCCTAACTACCATCACCTCTCATTCAATCCAATTGTCTACTCCCACCAATGAAACCAATCTCCATTGGCCACTTGTTAAATTTTCAAACAGGTACTTTCAAGCTTTCTCTAAAGCTGCCCCTCACACTTGAGAGGAACTCCCCATAAACATCTGCAAAGCCACCTCATTATCCTTCTTCAAATCCTTCCTTAAACTCACCTTTGTGTGATGCCTTCAAAAAATTTGACAATGGTTAGGCTGCCACGTTGTGGATACCACTGCCTAATGTGTTGACCAATACTGTCAGATTGTTTCCTTGCACTCTATCTACCTATATCCATCTGTTGTTGCTTGTCATTCAGTTAGATTGTGAACTATTTGGGGCAGGAATCATCTTTTTGTTGTGTTTGTACAGCACCTAGCACAGTGGAATCCTGGTCCATGACTAGGACTCCTAGGTGCTACAAAAATACAAAAATCAATAATAATTCTCAAAGTGGTTAAAGGGACACCATGAACTTTAAAACCATGCCTCTATGTGAAACTGTTACCTTCAGCTATTACAAGCAACACTGAAGATTATTCTAGCTGAAAGAAATTAGAAGTGGGAATACAATTTCTCTTTTTTGTCAGTTTATTCTCTCCCCTGTATAATCATTTCCCCCTGTTTGTATGGGTCATTCACATAGCAACAGGGGAGAAAAACTTTAAAAAAAAAAAAGGAAAATCACAAAAGTTAGCAGGGAACTAAAGAACAGGTGTATCTGAAAGTACTTTTAAAAAAGAGTAGATGTCAAGTCGACAGTGTCCTTTTAATATACCGTGAGCAGTTGCTGACATTAATACAAAATTTCTTAATAATATGGAATATTTCAAAATGCCATGTTCTACAGCAGATGACAATTATTGACAGCTTTGCATGTGCTGTTTGTAGTCTGGGCCATACACTGCTCTGAGGGACTAATTAAAATCTTTGTCTTCAACTGCGTATTTTAACATTAAGTGCCCAATCTCCCACCTGGACTCAACGCAATAAGCAGCACTGTGCCCGGTAACGTTTGCAGGATCTTGCCCTAAAAATAACAAAGTTGCCCTGCCTCTGGAATGTTTTTTCTGGCACTAGTGACCAATTTACCTCTGAGACAGCTGTTTGGCAAACAGGAATTATCCAACCCAAGGAACTGAGATGTCAGGATATTTTCCTACAACAGTAGTCACACCCTTCGAGCATGGAATGCTGAGTTTGTTTTTCTAAATAATTCCCAAGGTATTTTCCTAATAGCAGTGAAGGAGCAGGGCAGGCTATCAGACACACTTAGCTATTATTACTCTCTCTATGCCCCTTTACAGTGACCTCTCAAAGCCAAGAATATTAGCCAGCTGTCAAAAATCAGCTCTTCTCTCTCTTCTCAGCTAATCCTTTATATGGTGCTTCTTTTCTTTGGGCAGGGCTGGGGAAGCACACAACAGCAGCTCAGATCTGTACCAGGGCCATCTTTCTGCTCCTTCACTAAAACTAATCTACTGTGTACAAAGAGATGCATGGTGAACAGAAGCAAGTCTCACCTGACAGCACCATTGGGATGTTGTCTGTTGCATCTTAAAACCTTTGTGTGCTAAAAAAATAAACAAAAAATAAAATCCATGTTTACATGTGGAAAAAATACGGTTGTGGCCCAATTATGTTAAAACAATGTTTCTTCTTGCCTGTGGAGACAGGCAAAACAAAAACTTGTTACAACAGCCTTTTAAAGCTTCCAGAGTGAGTGAAATACCAGTAATTCTAAAAATTATCATCCACCAACATAGTAAAGGGTAGGTGAGAGATTTTGTGATTATGCCGATAAATTTTAATGAAAACCTTAAGTCCAGGGTTAAAGCATCTTAGGAAACCTACATTTTATCAGTGTTAAAATATAGATCCCTATATGAGGGAAACTTGTACTTCTCTGTCCTCATAGGGAAAACAAAATATCTGCATTGTTATAGCACCTAGAAGCACCAGCTGAGCCCAGGACCCCATTGTGCTAGGTGGTGTTCAGATATAAAGTAAGAGACAGTCCCTGTCTTGCAGAGCTTGCAGTCACAATAGTCAAGACACCTACAAAGAATGGAAGAAAACATTATTACTCCCATTTTACAGACAGGGAACTGAGGCACAGAGAAATTAAGTGACTTGCCCAAAGTCACACAGGAAGTCTTTGGCAGAGCCAAGAATTTAATACAGATCTCCTGAGTTCCAGTCCAGCTCATTAGCCATAACACCATGTGTCATGCGGACTGGATTGGGGGGGGGGGGAGGGGGCATTTGTGTTATTTGACATTAATATGTCAAAATCATAACGATTCATGTAAGACATGCCATGTCAGGTACTGTTAGAAAGCCTATAATGTGCTGAGTAAAAAGATAATATTTGTGTGTGTGTGTGATATGTGTGAGGAAAGTTATGGAGATCTTTGATATACCTGTATTTCAAACTATGCTGTATAAGACGCACCCCAGACAGAGAAGGCGGCAGGACAATAGCCCTCTTAATGGCCCATCAAGACCTTTACAGAAGCCAAAGGACCAGGAAGGAACCACAGGCATACCTTAAGAGTTACCAGGATTGGCCCATGTGACTCTGGACTCCATTTTGGTTCCTGTAAGTTCTACAAGCAGCATGACCAGAGGCAGAGGGTATATAAAATCAAACCACAAAAACCATTTTGTCTTTGTTCCTGTTCAGCTGCAGACAACACCTACCCTCCTCTGGATTAATATACTTTGCAACTGAACTGAAGGACTTAGACCCATCCAGGTACCAGAGGGACTATAGAAGCCTGCAACTCCACAATTCTTTCAAAAACCTGATGGATATGGACTTTTAAATCATCTGTATGTATCTGATTGCTTTAAGCCTTTAACACTTCTCTTATTGTTTGTTTTTCTTTTTATAATAAATCTTTAGTTTTAGTTACTAAAGGATTAGCTGGCAGCGTGGTATTTTGAGTAAGATCCAAACTTATATTGATCTGGTACTGTGGCTGGTCCTTTGGGATCAGAGGGAATCTTTTGAGTAAAGAGCATAGAGTTTAAATGACTGATCTCTTTACTGGACCTAGTGTCAGTATGGGAGCCCAGAGACTGAAATGCAGTAAAGGGGGCTGTGTGTATTTGCACAGTGGCTTCTTGATAACCAGCGTGGGGGAATCAGAAGCACTGTTTGTGGCTGGTTGGGAAGTCTGACTTCAGTGTCACCCACCAGTACTGGGAGAATTTGCTTTCCTTTTACAGCCTGCCCTGACCCTGGCATTATCAGTGGGCTACCCTGGGCACGGATGGGTCACACCATGCCTTCCTCCTGAACATATTCTAACACAGTTCAGCCATTACTATGTTTAAATATTTGTAGTCAGTTAAATTCTATTGGCCCAGGCTGTACATTTGGGCACAACACATCAGAGCAATTATTTTTCCTTGTTATGGCCTTTGGCCAACATTCTCAGCTCCAATCACTCTACACCTTCTCTTACTCCTCCTGTTCACACCTCCCCTGTCGGTTCCCAGCTTGCCCTTCTTTTCTTTAAAGGAAAAAACATAGCTTCCTGCTGTCTCAGGCTGGGGATGGACACAGGTTTATCATCCTAGTGAGGCACTGGATGGGGCTGGGAGAAGGTGCGATTTATTGCCTGGCCCAAGCAATTAGACTGGTGTCTGCATCCACTCTCCTCCTAATCCCATGTCATAGTCCTCTGCCATTAGAGCTGTGCATTGATTAAATGCGTTGATTAAACCAAAACAATTAAAATAATTGTTTCAGGTTAACCTAAAATGAAAATGTTTCATATTTTTCAATGAAACTAAAAAGGTGAAAAATTTCATTTGGGGGAGGGTCAAATTATTATTTTTTTTTTACCCAAAAACAAAATGCTTTGTTTCATTTGGGGGTGTGTGTTGTTGTTATTATTTTAAAATAGATATAAAATTCAAAGACATAAGTACTTTCAAATAAAAAAATCAAAATACTGAATTTAGAAAATGTCATATTGAATTGTTTAGGAATATTATTGGGAATATTTTTTTAACTGTCAAAACAATTTGGTAATTTGACAGCAATATGCTAAATGTTTCAGTTCACCTGAATATGCATTTTTTAGTGAAAGAGTCCTGTCCAAACATTTTTTTACCCAGCTCTACCTGCTATTCCATTTTGAACAGCTAGCAACAGAGTGAAACTGACTACATGTTCAAGTTCTCAAGTGCTTTGTAGAAGTGCTTCACATATATGAGTTCTATCCAGTCACACTCTGCCACTACAAATGCAATTGGAGTTGATAGCTACTTTTCTATAGAGAATTAAGATACTAATACAAAAGGCTCTCAGTAAACTGGGATAGTGCAGAGGTTTGTATTTTTTAAATAAGCTTGCTGTAATCTACTGCCTCCACTTCCAGGGAGACCAGTACATCTTCAACCCCATCTCAGAAAATCCGTTTATATTTTTAGTAAAATAGCGAATGTTCAAATCAAAACATTGGGCAGAGAGCTGCACTCAGTGGCCAAGTCTGCTTGCAGATCTAGCCACTAGGTATCGGAACTTTACCAATAGGCGCAGGAGCAGATCCAGTAGTGTAACTACATTACGACAAAGGAAAAAGCCACACAGACCCAGACCTGAAGAAGAGCTGTATGCAATGCAAAAGCTTGTCTCTCTCACCAACAGAAGTTGGTCCAATAAAAGATATTACCTCACCCACCTTGTCTCTTTTAAAAAATAAAAATCAAACAAATAAAAATACACAGGGCCAGATTCTCAGCTGATGTAAACCATTATAGGTCCACTGACTTCAATGAAGCTATGCCAATTTACATCAGCTGAGGATCTGGCCCAGAAACTTTTATGATCCTGTTTTATTCATCTAATTATAGGTGGCATTTGAGGCTTTTGTAAAGGAAGGTTATTTACTGTATCTGGTGGTTCTTTCATATGTGTGGTCCCTACCTGGATTCCAGACGTAGGCGCACATGCTCATGATGTGGACACAGACGTGTTGCCTCCTCCATAAGGTGTTTCTCTCACCTCACGGGTTCTCGAAGGAAAGGAGCAGCAGATAGAGCACTGTGCAATGATGTGGGTCTCACCAAGCCAGTAAAGACAGCATTCAGTGCTCGTTGCTCATCAAGAATAATTGCGGGCATGTGGCACAATTCTTGAACCTGGCTTGTCTGGGCATAATCTCCACACAGGGTGGACTACCTCAGCGAGGGAAGAACTTGGAAACGACTGGTTCTTAACACACTAACTATAACTACAGCTATAAAATTCTAAACTATTAAACAAATTTTTTTTGGCTATGTAGCTTTCTTGAAGAAGAACATTCTTACTGTAGTTATGCGGTGGTAAGAGTAAACGGAGGGTGCATCAACCCACACAGGCACGTAAGATCTCACATACCACATGGACGACATGAGGCATGTACACCGGTCGACAGACACTGCTCTGAACATTTCTGGCTCCAGCACATGGCACGCATGTGCATCCATGTCTGAAATCCACATAGGGACCAGCAATGAGAGAAGAATTCAAAGTTACAAATTAACCAACCTTACCTCCAAACCAAATTTCACAATGAAATCAGTGAATGCCTGCAGAGCCTTCTGAAATACAGTTTTTAAAAGAGCTGAGGGACAAAGAATATTATCAGCAACATACCGTATTGATTTTGAAAGGCCAGGAAAGAGGACCGAATCGAACAAAGCATCTTAACCTTAATGAAATCCCAGAAGAGTAAGATACAGATTTTTTTCTTTAATTTCTGCTCAACGTTGCCTGTAGCAATTTCTACCTTACCTTTTGTTTCTCTTTCTGGCCTCTCTGCTTGAACCCTCAGACATCAGCAGGAAAAACTGTGCATGTCAGGCCAACAACATCGACAGGACTTTTATTAACAGACTTAGCTGAGCCTGTGACTGTGTTGGAAGTCAGTAGAGAACAAATTGCCTGGGTCTACCCAGGAAGTCTACTTCCAATATCTCATCCCCATTTACAAAATGATGCAGTCATATATGGGAGCTGTAACTAAGTCAATTTACCTATTTCTAAATTTAGCTAAATACGTAACTAAACAATGTTTGTGAAATGCTGCCTATCTGCAAAATATTCAGCATTAACAGTGGGAACAGAATGCAGGACCTCCTGAGTGCCAGCTCTGTAGTCTCCACTTTAGCTCATATGTTTTAGGGATTTGTTTTGGTGTATGTGCAGGGAATAGGAAACTAGGTATTTTTAAATTTCACATGTGCAAACTCTCAGCAGCTTGCCAAGTTTTCTCACAGTTCACTATTAAAAAAAATATTCAGTCTCCTCAAAGCTCTGGAGGTTTGAAAGCATGTAAAATGAACCATTAACAAATTTCACATGAATTTCCATAAACGTCTTGGCCCATTCTAAACCAGAACTATAGAAATTAGAGACTGCAAAGATCTACTAGATCATCTTGTCTATTCCTCTTTCAATGAGTCTGCTTCATACAATAATCTGCTACTTGATCCAGTACACTTTAGAAGGATCGAGGCAATGGACCTTCCATTCACCTCCCTTGACAGACACTTTGGAGCCCTGATCCTAACTGGGCTTCTGGCACAACTGAATATAAACATAAACACTCCAACAGATCTTACTTTTAGGAAGTTTTTGCTAACAGTAAGCCAAAATTTTTGTTTTAATTAACTTCACTCAAACTACTCCTTCTCTGAAACCACCCAAGATCCATTTATACGGTTCATATCACACCTTAATCACCACTGGGCCATGCATGAGCATTTAGTTATTTTAGTCTTTGCTCATTAATTAATCTCTCCTGCCCCTTGGCCATCTGTATTGCTTCTCTGGGTAAATCCCTCCAAAGTAGGTATCCAGAAGAGAGATTCCCAGACACCATTGTAATCACAGATGGGAGCAAGTCGCTACAGTTGTCACTGGAGAATAAAAGCAGGGTATCAGAATCTGATTTTTTTAAAATTCGATAGTTGTTAACAAACCTTCTGCAAAGCAGCACTACTTAAAAACCCTTCCTTGCATGACTTTGTTGCCACCAATAACTCCCCCTCCTACAACTCACCAAGGAACTTTACGTTCTCCTGGGTCAAATTAAACACACCAAGAGCCCCCGGCTGACCAGTTCAGTTGCCCTCCTTTCCACTTGCACCACGTAATCACTCTGTTTCCCACAATCTACACTTACTAATTAACACTGTAAGGGGAAACAGAGGAAGGCACAGGCTGCGATGGGTGAAGAGGGGATCCAGAGGTAGGGACATAAGTTGGGATGTGACTGAGGCTCTGGGTTAGCAAGGTTTTAATAATGCCCCTGGGTAGCTCTACATTCTGTGTGCTTAGGCCCTGGTATCTCACTGCCCTGGACCTTACATAGCTACAGGAGACCCTCCAAGTTATGAACATCTTAGGAATGGAGGCTGTTTGTAACTGAACAAAACGTTATGGTTGTTCTTTCAAAAGTTTACAACTCAACATTGACTTAATACAGCTTTGCAACTTTACTATGCAGAAGGAAAATGCTGCTTTTAACCATCTTAATTTAAATGAAACAAGCACAGAAACAGTTTCCTTACTTTGTCATCTTAAAAAATAAAGGGAAAGTTGGTGTGTGTGTGTTTTTTTTAAGCAGTTTACATGTAACACAGATCTGTACTGTATTTGCCTTTTTTGTGTGTGGTTCTTTGCTGCTGCCTGACTCTGTATCGCTGGTTCCAAATGAGGTGTATGATTGACTAGTCAGTTCGTAACTCTGAGGTTCACCTGTATTTACATAGGTGCAACATGGATGTCAAATGCTGCCATTTAGGTTAAGCCATGTTTCTAACTCACTTGGCATTGGTGTAAGGCAATAATGAATCAGGCCCTTAGTTTTGAAAACGTTCAAAATCTTGAGGGAGAAAAACTTATGTCACTGTTATACACCCCATTTACAATGGCTGCCATTGAAGTCAGCAGTTACCATACAGGCAATAACTATTATTATTATTAATCATTTAAAGATTGTGCCTAGGATCAGGGCCCCTTTGTGCTAGGTGCTGTACAAAAAAGTAATAAGAAAGCAGTCTCTATTCTAGACAGCACAGACTATTCTGCTGACTTTTTAAAAGGTAACCAGTGTTCTTGCACCTCCCATTAAATTGCTTTGCCTTTAAATAGCTCTGTTCATCGGAGAATCACAAAGCACACTACAAATAACTAATTAAACATCTCAACATCTTCGGGGGAGAGGCACACAGAAACATCTACATAAGGCAACTTCCAGCTCAGACACATTTAGCACAGTATCTGCTGCAACTACCAGAGGGAGGCCTTCACTTGACTGACATTGGAGAACTATATACCTGCCAACTGCAAGAACTTCAGCTCAGGTCTTGACTGTGATGATGCACACACAACACACAGATTCCAGTCACCATACAGCATAGGACTTTGCAAACTGAATTAAGTCTGCTCCAGTACCATAGCATTTTGTCTACTACAAATTGGCAGTCAACCCATCATATATCCCAAAGGTGGGTTTCCAAAATACAGGCAGTTTTTAACTCAGCCCCTTCCTGTTCCACATCTTTGCACTTTTCTGATGTTAGACCAGCTGTTCACTGGTTCATACCCCAGCATAAGATACAGAATCCTGAGAGAATCCAGAATACTTTAACTTGTTCCAACTAGTGATGGCACCAAAGTGCTAATACCGCAGCTGGGAATAACAGCGGCAGAAATCATAACTTCAGTGTGGAAAAAATCCTCTCATATTAAGTTCCTTTGAAATGGATCTCATTAACTACTAAAGTTTTGTGAGCCACAGAAAGACATGAAATTATTCATTTCCATAATTTTCTTCCTCCTCCCCTCCAAATTACAAGAATTTTGTATAAAACTGATTTATTGGGCACTTAAAACAGTACCACTTTGAGCAATTTTGAATATCTAATCCTTTCTCCATAGTGACACTTTTAAGGCATTTACAGTGCTGGTTTTAGAATAAATTTGGACCTGATATACAGAAAACAAGTTGGATACAGTATCTTATTGAAATATGAATGCCGCATGATTCACTAGGGAAGAGTGGAATTTGTCCTGTGGAATCCTGTTTATTTTGTTTATAATTCAGTAATATACACATTCCTCAATATGTCACTATTACTTACCTTAGGGTTCACAATTCCAAAGGGAGGCCTAGTAATACAGGCAAAATAGTGTCTTTAGTTCAAAGCAGAAAGTTCATACATGCAAGAAAAACATGAACGGATTATGTGGATTTTATGCACAATGGACCAGATCCTCAGTTGATATAAATTGATATATCGCCATTGACTTAAACAGAGATATACTGATTTACACCAACTGGGGATCTGGCTTATAGTATCTTATTGCAGCCGTGCATAGGAATTACTGTACTGGACCAGACCAGTCAGTCCAACTAATTCAATATCCTTTCTCCAACAGTTGACCATACCAAGAAACCCCACCCTGGACAATTATGGAATAACTTGCCCAACTTGCCCAAAGGACAAATAATTAAAATGTCAATAATAATACATTTTAGTCACCCTATCAAAATACTGATACATAATATGCTTTTTAGAACATTTTCCAAGAAAATGTATGTTTTGACTGCCTCATTACACCTCCTAAATTTATGAAACATGCAAATGTTTTACACCTTCCACTTCCCAATCACACAGCAAGTCAATGTCAGAACTGAACCCAGGGCTATTGGTTCTCATTTCTCTGCTCTAACTACTAAAAACCACCTCTGGAAGACAAGTACAAAATGCTATGCACTGCAAAGGAATCATGTTGCAACTCTCTATTACATAACATAAATGCTTAAAGAGTTCATATAACTCATCAGTCTTATAATTATGAGGTTTTCTGGAAAGCAAATATATTTACTTAGTGTTTAGAGACCTCCTCAGTTAGGTGCCTACTTTATCTCTCAGTTATAAAAGAACTGTAATACTTTTTATTTGCAGTAATTAAGACTTTTTCTGAATACATTTAATCAGGAAGTCTGATCCTACAGGAAAAAGATTTTATAAGTATAGAAGAGCAGTCCACCTCGATAATTTTCTTCTCGTGAGAAAGCAGACAAAATAGAAAGCAATACATGTTTAATGAAGTAGCGAGATGCGAACCTCAAAGGAAGCTAGAAATACTACAACAACCAACAAATCTGATGTCTGACAAAGACAAAGGGATTGGCTTTGTCTCTCTTCTTGACCATATGCATCAAAAGAGGTTTCCTAATATGGAGTAACCTGAACTCTCACACAGGAAGGTTATCTGCTTTTAAAAAGACTATTGCATCTCACCTCCAAACCAAATTAAATTCCTTTAGATTTACCCTTATAATCTTGCTTCTAAAAGTGTTTTGTTTACACAAATGCTATTAACATCAGGGTGGTGTCTTTTTCCATCAGGAAGCACTGGCAGAACTACAATGAAAATCAACTCTTATCACTTTCCCACCCTAACACCTCATTAAAGCAAAAGCTAAATAAATCAGTCATCTCTAAATTTGGGAAATCAGAAGGGCAGGGGCAATTCTCTTACATCCAAAGAGCTTTTAACAGTCTCTCTGCTTGCCAGCAGTGTGCCTGGCAATTCACTGAAAGAGCAGTCCTTCAGCACTACATTGGAATAAAAAGAGAGAATGTTATTCTTGGTTGGTCAGTGTGAGGATGATGTATAAGAGCTTGTCTTTTTAAAAAGTCAAATGTAATTAACATTATTTAAAAACAGGAAGTCTGCAAGAGGGAAATCTGGGAAGAAGGCCAGTTTGTATAGCTTGATTCCCCTCATTTACTTTTGCCTCTGGAAGACTGTCAGTGATGAAGGAGCTGTAACAGTGTGGTCCTGATCAGACTGACCCCTTTTCAAATACATCTGCTGTGTATTATTGCTTAACTATAAAGGGGATATTCTTTATCACCTATCTATCATCTAAATAAGCCTTTGATAGGTTATTTGATAGGATACCTGTATAAATAAAATATTCATCTCATAGTTTTGTTCCGTTCAGCGTCTGGCTCTCCATTTTTCAACTTCTCCTTTCTTATACAAGTTATACAGTAGCCTGACAGTTCATCCAAGTGGGCAGGCATTATGTACGGTATTATGCATATGTTACTGAGAACATTATCCAACATATTTAGATATGAAGGTTACTTACTTAGAACTGGAGTATTTCATCTTGGCATATTCGCACTTTGGGATCAAGGTGTCTATGCCAGGAGCTTCTGGAACCTTCTGGAAAGCAGTGTCCACTGAGCCCACTTGTCCCTCCCTCCTCTACATCCTGGAGGGTTCTAACGGTATAAAAGGGGAGTGGCCCCATCCACTCCTCAGTTCCTTTTTAACTGTGAGTTTGGATTGAAGTATTCTTGATGCTTCCCTGAATCTGAATCATACCACTGAGGTATGTTGCCTCTCGCATTATTAGAAATTTAAATAATGTGTATTGTCTACCTGAGGGCCCCCTCCCCTCCCCCCATGCATTGCTTGAGGAACAGGAACCTCACAGCACACATAGCGATAACATGATACGGTCTCAGCTGACAGCACAGAAAGAGATGCTGGCATGCCTTATTAATGCCTAAACTAAAGCAACATGATCAACTCAAATACCACTGCATAAATGTCATAGTATCAAATGGCAAACTATCACAGCATCCCACCTATTGTACCTAGAATATACACAGCCTGCTGCATCTTGCATACAAGCAGCTGCACAACATACCACCAGAACTTTTAAAAATAATAGCGTAAGGCAACAAACCAAAAGGAAACAATAGCAGAACTAACCACAGCAGCCTCATATCAAAACAGTGACAGAAAATCAAGCCCTAATAACTTACAAGCCATGTAGAGCAAACAAATAAAACTAACACATGACAGACATTGTTCTATTAATTAATGGAAAATAGAGATATAACCTGAACACTGGGACTCACTGTCACGTCTCTTCCATCAATTCAGATGAAGATTTTGGTCAAGATGAGGCAGATGAAGCTGGAGATTATTATCCAGCAACTATGTCTCATCTAGTGGCCAGTTTTATTTCAAAGGATTTTTTTTCACTAAAAAACAAACAAAAACCAACAGTTTTACTCACTCCCTTATGCTGCTACAAATTTAAGGCAGCAATGAGGTCACACAAAAATCACCAAACATAAACCCTTCCTTCGAGTTCTCTACATTTGGGTCCAAATGATTCACCTCATCACTTGTGGCAGCAACATGTGCCAAAGGGAGAGGGTAATCAGTGAGTCACTTTCCCAAGCTAATAATTAGAATGATTAACTGTTAATAATTAACTGGCTGAGATCATCACTTTTGCCCACTTCTTACTTCTGAGCCATGTTTCCAAAGCAGCTCCATCTTTTTCTATTTCACTTCCTTTTTCAAGTCACTTCAGGGTTAAGCCTCTTTGCAGCTACATGGCTGCCAAGAGTGTTGTACTGATGTCAGAATATTCTCTGAGTACAATCTATGTTCTAAATACTTAAAGACCTTATATGGCCCCCATTAGTGCAGTATCAGAGCACTTCACAGTCTTTAATGTATTTATTCTCACAACACTCATGTGAGGTAGAGGCAAGTGCTATTATCCTCATTTTATAGTGGGGGAACTGAGGCACAGAGAAATTCAGTTACTTACTTGTAGTAAAATAAGAAGTCTGTTGAAGAGCAGGGAATTGAATTATTTCTTGAAGAACCATGTCTCCTGAGTCCCAAGTTATCATCTTAACCATTGGGATCATCCTACTTCACTACACTGTCCTCTTGATCCTCTTTTTGTGCTGACCACATTGTCACTGGACAAGACTGAGTAAGGAACTTGCTCAATACTTGGATACAGCCATTAACCAAGTCCCTAGTGAAGTACACATATTTGAGGGTGAATGAAAGGCTTGGTTCTGGATCTTTACTAGTTGTTACAGAGTAAGTGGATCATCAAGAATAAGGCTGATCTAGCATCCTTACAGTGGGGCTATTCAAATAAAGAACAAATTGACCAGCAACTCATCAGTAATCAGAAGAAAAATGTGAAAGGGAATCACTGAAAAGAAAAGTAACTTTGAGTGATGACTGAAAATACAATAAAGATGCTGTCTAAAGTATACCAATCCCATTGATCATAGTCCATGTGGGAACAAATGATGCGAAGGAAGGACTTTCTATGACACTTCTATGATACATTAGGGATCTGGGAATAGAAGTGAAGAGGGAAGTGTTTCTTACACAAGCAAAGAAAAGAGATGAACGATACTGGAGACCAGCTGCTAGATGGGTTGATAAAGAAGAGAAATTCCTGAAGTTCACACAGCATTGGAATAACTTTTGTTTAAAATCCTATTTGGATTAGATGATCTCAACTTAAACCAAAGTGGTACTAACCACCTAGGTTTAAAGATGGCAGGACATATTAAGATGTCCTGGGAAAAGAGAAACTTTTGCCTAAATCAAAAGATCTGGTATATATTTCTAACATACAAAAAAAAAAATAAAAGAGCAAAAGATGGAACTGGTTCTTGAAACATAAAAGGAAGGAAAGAAAAGCTAAAATGTCTTTACACAAATGCAAGAAACATGAGAAAGTAACCTTACTAATGGATGGTGATTATTATCCAGTGCATATAACAGAGATAGTGGGACTTCAACACATAGTTGAAATATGAATATAGATACATCAGAAGAGAAGAAGAGGTGGAGGGCTAGTTCTACAGGTCAGAAATAATTATATTTGAAAAATTGTGGACAATTAGGGAGACACTAGGAGATGGAAGAAAAACAAACCAATTTTAAAATTAGAAAAGAGGACTCTATCAATGATCTATAACAGGGAAAGTGTAACACAATATTGAAATCTGTAGACGAAATTTATTTGAGAGGAGATAAAGATACCAGTCAAGACAGGGAAATAATACTACAACATTGCCTAAAGAGACTAGAAACCTGGGCAGGAAATAACAGAATTAGATGCCACTTCTAAAAATGTAAGGTAATCAATGTGGGGAAAAATAATAAAAAACACAGTAGGGTGGGAGGAACTTGGCAAGTAACTATATTGGAAGAGACCTTTAGGCAATAGTGTACAGCTAATTAGATATGAATCTACAGTGCACCAAGCACCAAATAGCTAGTCATAGGGATCTGGCCCATTAGTTTCCTCAGATAGCTCAGTTGTGCACCTCATGTATCTATAATTATAGCTGAGTTTTAGGGAAAAAACTATTCACCTGTTCTGTAAAAAAACCTCAGGTCATCATGGATGATGTGCACAAATTGGTATCTTCTGAAACAAACGTTATACTAGTGTACTACAGTTAGAATGGATAGATTTCAGGGTTAGTTAAACTCAGTCATTGGTTACTGGAAAACAAAATTGCCTTGCATCACTTTTGATATTAATACATTACGTCTTGTTTTGTTCTTTGTGTCAATATTAAATTACTTCCATATGTTTTACATATTTAACGAATAGTACCCTTATTGTCATTTTAAATTACCCGACATATAGCAAAAAGAGCACAATTTCTATTTTTGTTTATTGTATGAAACATTTGGTATTGCATGGTTTGAATGCTGCCCAAATTCTTTATTTGGCTTTGCAGGACTCAACTTTTTCCAACAGGAGGAAAGGGAATAACCAACACATGAAGCTGGTCCTGAGAACTGATGGAATATTTACTGGGGTCACCAAGCCGTGGTGTTGCTACTTCCAGTGGGAACTTTCATCAAGGCTCAAATTTGCTACTGAGAATTAATGACAGGAGCCACCTCCACTAAAGGGAAGCGTCACCACAGAAGGAACCACTGCCACTAGGGAAAGACACTTGAAGACATCACTGCTATTAGAGGGAGAGACCAGAGAAGTGAGACTTGGGGTCAGGGGTACTTCAGGGCAAGCAGACTTACCCAATGACTTTGAGGGCATGGGCAGAAAGAGGATGAAGCTGAGACTGGGAACAAAGGAAGCGCCATAAATGACATAGGAGTTGGGGAAGCAAGATTGAGCTGGGAACCAGAAGGGAGCTACAGCCAGGGCAAGGGTGCTGAAGGAGGCAGAGGGAGGAGGAGGCTAGGCCCTGGAAGGAGGCCTCAGGCAGCAGCAAGGCAGCCTAGAGGAGCAATGGAGTAAGAAAGGGGAATGAAGAGAGCTGATTTTGACTGTGGGCAAGAAATAGATCTTATTTGTCTGGATGTGCAGCAAAGTGATTGAATTTGTTGAAAACAAGATCAGTGAGCAAAAGGGGAAGGGAATTAAATTTGGGTGAGAGAGAATTCATTGGACAACATTCATTGGGGAACTGAGGACAAAGATGCAGGGGGGGAGGGGGTGACTGGGAGGGCTGGCTATCCTTGAGACAGCCTTCCTGATAAAAGGTTTGAGAATCACTGCTGTATTTTAATCTCCCTAAATCTCAGAGAGAGAGGACTTGAGCATGAAAAGGAGCATTCAGATAGCAGGCAGAAAAAGCTTTGTTTCTAAAATCTAAATCTAGTTTTGTGGGTGCTGACAATACTAATAGCCAAATTCTGTCATCAGAAATGTATTTGATTGTAACTTTAAACTGCGCTTGCAATCCTTCTGGAGTGTAGAGAGGCCCAGGTGGGATTCTGAAGGCCTTGGGATCTTTGGATTAAGATACAGTAAAGCATTGCTTCTAATTAAGTGTAATTTGGTATAATTAATCTGCCCAGAAATAATTCATTTACCATGCTATCTCAGGTTTCTCCAGAGAACAGTTTTACAGTGAACATGGATGCCTGCCTCTATCATAATAAATGATCACACATTAATAAACCCAGTCTGCAAGTACAAAGGTCTTCCCCCACACTTGTTCTAATTAAAACAGAGCTGCTGCCATATACACAGCACATGCATGAATTCCAGTCTAAGAGTGAACCAGTACACAAAATTTTGTGCACAGCTTGTGTGTCAGCATCACAGGTATTTCTCCATTCATAACCATGCTTGCTTTCAATCAGTCAGATGGTTGGTAGACACAAGTTAAAGCCAATACCACTCTGGATCTGGTCACCAGACATCCTGTTTCCCAGGTTTGCTCCTTTTGGAAGGACAGTCCCAGTGTCCTATGCTATATTAATGAAACCAAGGTTGTCTCCTAAGTTCTCTAACACCCACAAGATTTGGTCACCAACACTTGCTTACCTGCCCTTTTCCACCACACTCTTGCTGCTGTGCTGTGCATTCCTGCACCCGGAGAGAGAAGGGCATGGAAGAAAGGACAGAGGAGGGCTCTGGCCCTGTACTGAGATCTGTGTGGGGCAACACATGCAAATGTGCAGAGTCTCAGTGACTTCGGTGGAACTTTGGGCCAGGGCTCTGCTGGCGCTCACTGCATTGAAGGATCAGGTCCTGTTTTGTAGAATGAAGTGGTGGTATTTGAAAAGACAGCCAAAAATAAGCTATTGTCTGACAAAGATATTTTCTCTCCACTACATTTTTAAAGGTTCTATTTTTTTAATGTGGGTTTCCCATTAGAATTTAGAATCCCAAAGCCTTCGAAATTCCACTTGTCCTTAAGGGAGTGAATAACACGGAGATATAAAGACACTCCCTTCCTGCAAAAGAGGTGGAATGTTAAGACTGTATGGCTGTAGATGGCAGGGAGCTTGTAAAACATGTTACACATTAACCTGCAGAAAGTCTTGAATTGAGGAGACAAACTAAAACCCATCCTCTTGGTAAGCCCCCAGTCAAAAAAGAGAAGTGTAAAGCTTTACCGGTATCATCTGTGTAAGCTGAGTTTGTACAGATGTATAGTCAGGATGGCCAGAAGTCATGTCCCAGCAATAAAACTCTTTCATTTAATAAAGACCTAGCAAAATAAAAGTGAGTACTGACCATGTCCAAGGATTTGGGATTTACTGTGCAAGACAAGTCTTCAGCTGTACAAACTGACAGTGTTTACAGTTGTCCACAGGTCATGTAAATTGGTACATATCTATTGACTGCAGAGGAGCTACACTTATTTGCTCCAGCTGAGGACCTGGTGTCCCAATGTCCAGCTAAAACTACAGTTGGACAGGTATTTTTTAGAAAGTCAGAATATTTGTTGAAATAAAAAACGGAATTAGCTTTGCCTATCTTCAGGCACTGTGCATGTTCATTACCATGAATATTCATGCACATTAGCTTAGTAGCAGGAATGTTCGTTGGAATAATTAATATTAAGGCATAATCTTGCATAGAAAGCGATGAATTGAAAACCATGAGTATTTGCACCAGGACTGGATTCCTAAAGTGACGTTTAGTCACTTAGAGAACATAAAAGGCAACAGGAACGGAAGCCCTGGGCTCATGCTGCACCTACTTAGGTCTGCGTCTACACCTGTGTTATGAGGCATAGTTGGGAAGAAAAAGGAGGGAGTCAGGGGATGGCAATTCACTGTGGAAGTCCTCCTCCAAGCCAGTGCGGGACTTAATGCTGAACTCATCAGATTTAATTATTCTGGGTTGCCTCTCCATACACATTAATCCTCTGGGGAGTGGGATAGGGGAGGAGTTAAGGATAGCTGCTGCTAGGAGGACTGGGACATCATCATTCCATATGGAGCTATACCACCATATGTGAACGGGGAAGGTAGAGCCTGGGGAACAGCACCAAAATACTGAGCCTCTGGCACAAATATCCTGGCTCTCAGAGGATGTTTAGACAAGACAGATTAGGAGGTTTACCCTCCATTTGGAAGGGAAGGAAAACCCCATCCCCAACTCCCAAGGCAGGAGAAAACGAGTTCAAGGAAACATCATGAATTGGCAATTCAGTTTCCTGCCCTCCTGTTCAGGCAGCATTTGAGTTCAGAATGACAGCCTTACTATGCAATATGTGTCACTTAAGACCCATTGATATGTGACTGAGCTTGTACATGTCAGTACATATCTTAAATTATTAATTATTCTTTGTTTGCAGTAGCACCCAAATGTGCTAGGTGCTTTCCAGACATTCAAGAAGGGAACCACAGAGACATGTCAGGGAAAGGGAAGTTTTTTTTTAAACGTGTGCATGTGTAAAACTAATAGTTACTGTGGTAAGAATGGAAAGACTGAACAGTTAAGAGTTTCAGCACTCACCACTCACAAATGATATTCTTTTTTCAAGTGATGATAGATGGACAGATCTGTATTACACTATATATTCCAGTCTTCTGTCATACTGACTTCTCTTCACTGACCGAGACGGCTTTCCAAGCCTAAAATAATCAGTGATAAAAATGCAAATGATCTCACCTTCCTTCACTTTAAACCCCCCCCCCCAAAGAGCTGCCTTTTATACAGACCTAGTTTTCTGCTTGATATTTCATATCTGGCATACTGCCAGCTTCCCCCTCATCGGTCTCGTGCTTTACCTCAGACTTTGCGGTCGAGACACCCCCAGCTACCTTGTCTCCCCTGACTGTAGCGGAGCTCTGTCTCCTGACCAGGAGAGAACCTTCTCCTGCAGCTGCCCAAGGCCTTCTGGGAGCTTTTCCTGCATGTGTTCCCTCTCCTTCCTTTAGAGAAGGCAGGGTTTAAATACCCCTGGCCTGGCCCTTCATTGGGTCCAGGTGCCATTAATTGCCCTGCTGTGCTCTTCCCTCTGCCTGCCAGGAAGAGGGTTTTTAACCCTTTTGGGCCCTCATACTGGCCCAGGTATACTCTTCTGTAGCCATCTGGCCTGACCTTACCACACATAGTATAATAAGGATAATTGTTATTGCTGGCAAATAAACACAGAGCTACAGTATAGGAAGCTATAAATGAGAAATCCCATTGTTTCTGGAAATTCTGTGATCTTCTGCAAAAAGAGATACTTAAATTATAGACACATTATTGTGTGTGAACTCCAGTAAGCTTGCTCATAAACTTAAAAGTTACAGCTAACAATTTCCATTACTTCTCAAAATTCTACCGGAACCAAGCCAATCAAAATTTGGATTCAGGGCGGGGTGACAGAAACAAACGCTTCTGAAATGTATTAGGACAGTGGTTCTCAAACTTACCAGACTACTGCACCCCTTTCAGGAGTCTGATTTTGGCGTGTGTACCTCAAGTTTCACCTCACTTAAAAAAACATGGTTACTTACGAGTAACTGTTGTTCTTCCAGATGTGTTGCTCATATCAATTCCACTTAGGTGAGTGTGCGCCCTCATGCACGGTTCCCAGACACTTTTTTCCCTTAGCAGCCTCTGTAGGGGCCGGCTCCGGCGCCCTCTGGAGTGCCACGCTCATGCCGCAGTACATAGGGTGTCGCCAGCCCTGCAGACCCTCAGTCCCTTCTTTCTGCCGACTCCGACAGCGGGGACAGAGGGTGGGTGATTAACAAGCTATACCTGGAGGTGGGTAGGAGTCACCAGTGAGTTGCTCTCAGCATGGCTCTGCCGACTTGTGCAGCCTCCCTCGACTGCTGGACGATGGCGCAGTGCGAGGCAAAGGTGTGCACCGACGACCAGGTGGCAGCTCTGCAGATGTCGTACAGGGGGACCCTTCCCAGGAAGGCCGCCGACTCAGCCTGGGCCCTCGTTGAGTGCGCCATCACGACCCCAGAAAGCTGGACACCTGCACTCACGTAGCAGAACTTGATGCAGGCGGTGATCCATCTGGAGATGCACTGCATGGAGACCAGGGATCCCTTCATCCAGTCCACCACCACGACGAACAGCTGTGTGGTCCTCCAGAAAGGCCTCGTCCTCTCTATGTAGGAGGCGAGGGTTCTCCTCACATCCAGGGTGTGTAGTCTCCTCTCCTCCTCCGACCCGAGTGGTTTAGGAAAAAACAGGGGGAGGAAAATGTCTTGGTTATAATGGAATTGCGAGTCTACCTTAGGCAGGAAAGCTGGATGTGGTCTCAGCTGTACCTTATCCCAGAAGAACACGGTACAGGGGGCTTCGAGGTCCATGCTCTTAGCTCAGAGACCCTCCTAGCTGAGGTAATGGCCAACAGGAAGGCCACCTTCCTGGACAGGATCAGCAGGGTGCAGGTGGCTAAAGGCTCAATGGGGGACCCTGTTAGTCTAGAGAGGACCAGGTTGAGATCTCAGGGAGGCACCGGTCACGGACCTTAGGGTAAAGCCTCTCAACCCCCTTGAGGAACCTCACTGACATAGGGTGGGAAAACAGGGACCGCCCCTCTAACAGCTGGTGGAAAGCCGAGATGGCCGTGAGATGCACCCTAAGGGAGGCTAGCGCTAACCCCTGGAGCCTAAGCTGCAGTAGGTACTCCAGGATGGCCTGTACCGGGGATGTACTGGGGGGAATGCCCCGCAACACCACCCAGCAGGTAAACCTCTTCACCTTGGGCCTATACAGGATCTGCGTGGAAGGTTTCCTACTTCCCAACAGCACGCGTTGGACTTGCGCCGAGCAGGTCCTCTTCTCTATCAGCCAGAAAGTCTCCAGGCCATCAGGTGCAGGGAGTCCAGGCTCGGGTGCAGCAGGCGACCGTGGTCCTGGGAGAGCAGGTCCGGCCTCCTTGGGAGCTCAATCAGCGTGACGACAGAGAAATCCTGCAGCATGCTGAACCAGTGCTGCCTCGGTCACGCTGGGGCGATCAGGATCACGTCCGCTCTGTCCCTCTTGATTTTCAAGAGGACTTTGGGCAAGAGCAGGATGGGGGGAAACGCGTACATGATGGTCCCCGTCCATTTGATGAGGAACGTGTCGGAGATGGAGTCCGGCGCACGACCCCGGAATGAGCAGAACCTCAGGCACTTCCTGTTCCAGGATGACGCAAATAGGTCCAGTCGAGGAACACCCCACTCGCGGAAAATCCTGGCCACTACCCCCGGATGCAACGACCAGTCATGTCGGGGTAGAAACAACCTGCTGAGGCGGCCCACCTCATCATTCCTGACCCTAGGTAGATGAGAGGTGGTTAAACAAAAGTTGTGCCTCACCGCAAAGTCCCAAAGTTGAAGTGCCTCCTGACAAAGAGCTGTGGAGCGTACCCCCCCTTGTTTGTTGATATAAAACATCGCTGCGGTATTGTCCGTCAGCACTTGTACCATTTTGCCCAATAAAAACTCTAGGAACACTTTGCATGCTAGTATCACCGCCCTGAGTTCTTTCACATTGATGTGGAGGCCCGTCTCCTCCTGCGACCAGCATCCTTGCATGCTGAGGCCGCCACTTATGTGGGCCCCCACCCCAAGTCCGAAGCATCAGATATCAGGGTGACCATGGGGGTCAAGTTCCTGAACGGAACCCCTTCCAACACAGTCCCGGGGTTCCTCCACCACCGCAGTGACACCAGAACCATGGGGGGAAACTGTCACCACTCTTTCCAACCGGTGCCTGCTGGGCACGTACACTGAGGCCAACCAGCCTTGGAGGGGCCTGAGCCTGAGGCGGGCCAACCTCACCACATACGTACATGAGGCCATGTGGCCTAGCAGCTGAAAGCACTGCCTGGGTGTGGTCGTGGGGCACCTCTGTAAGTGCGATATTATCACTGACATGGCCTCGAACTTCGAGCGTGGGAGGGAGGCTCTGGATTGCACCAAGTCTAGGGAGGCACTCTATGCACTGTAGTGGGGATAACGTCAATTTCTGCTCGTTGATGAGCAGCCCGAGACTGTTGCAGGTGGCCCTGACGAGGGAAACCGCTTCGTGCGCCTGGGACCTGGACTTGCCCCTTATCAGCCAGTTGTCCAGATAGGGGAAGATCTGGATCCCCCTGCGCCTCAGGTAGGCCGCCACCACCACCATACACTTTGTAAACACCCTGGGGGAAGACGACAGGCCAAAGGGCAGGGCCATAAACTGGTAGTGGCCACCAGCTGAGGAAGCGCCTGTGGCTGGGGAGGATGGAAATATGAAAATATGCATCCTTCAGGTCGAGGGCGGCAAACCAATCCCCTGGATTCAGAACTGGGATAATGGCCGCTAGGGACACCATGCAAAACTAGAGTTTCTTTATGGACCTGTTTAACCTGCGGAGGTCCAGAATAGGCCTGAGGCTGCCCTTGGCTTTTGGGACGAGGAAGTACCTCAAGTAGAACCCCCTTCCCACCTCGAGTGGCGGAACCGCTTCTATAGCTCCCTTGTACAGGAGGGAGAGGACCTCAGTTGGAAACGACGGAGGAGGAGAAGGACCTTGGGGTATTGGTTGATAACAGGATGACTATGAGCCGCCAATGTGATGTGGCTGTTAAAAAAGCAAATGCGGTTTTAGGATGCATCAGACGAGGTATTTCCAGCAAGGAGAAGGAGGTGTTAGTGCCGTTATATACGGCGCTGGTGAGACCCCACCTGGAATATTGTGTGCAGTTTTGGTGTCCCATGTTTAAGAAGGATGAATTCAAACTGGAACAGGTTCAGAGACGGGCTACTAGGATGATCCGAGGAATGGAAAATCTGCCTTATGAAAGGAGACTCAAAGAGCTTGGCTTGTTTAGCCTGGCCAAAAGAAGGCTCCGGGGGGATATGCTTGCTCTATATAAATATATCAGGGGGATTAACGTTAGGGAGGGAGAGGAATTATTTAAGTTTAGTACTAATACAGGCACAAGGACGAATGGGTACAAATTGGATATTAGGAAATTTAGACTAGAAATTAGACGAAGGTTTCTAACCATTAGGGGAGTGAAGTTCTGGAATAGCCTTCCGAGGGAAGTAGTGGGGGCAAATGACTTATCTGGCTTTAAGACTAAGCTTGATAAGTATATGGAGGGGATGTTATGATGGGATAGTTTAATTTGAGCAATTGATTTTGGATTATCGGCAGATAAGTCTGCTCAATGGTCTGTGGGAATGCTGGATGGGATGGGAACTGAGTTACTGCAGAGAAATCTTTTTTGGGTGCTGGCTGGTGAGTCTTGCCCACATGCTCAGGGTTTAGCTGATCGCCATATGTGGGGTCGGGAAGGAATTTTCCTCCGGGGCGGATTGGCAGGGGCCACGGAGGTTTTTCGCCTTCCTCTGCAGTATGGGGCATGGGTCGCTTGCTGGTGGATTCCCTGCAGCTTGAGGTCTTCAAATCTCATTTTTGAGGATTTCAACAACTCGGTCATGGGTTCGGGGTTGTTATAAATGTGTATGGGTAGGGTTTTGTGGCCTGCCTTGTGCGGGAGGTCAGACTAGATGATCATATTGGTCCCTTCTGACCTATGAGTCTATGAGTCTATGAGTTGCTTGTGAGATGGGTCCCTGAAGAGGGACAGGTAAGGGAGATAATTGAGGGGGAAAACCACGAACTGGAGGGCGTAACCCCGGAGCACTGTGTCCAGGACCCAACAGTCCGTTGTGATGGCCTACCAGTGCTCGTAGAAGGGCCTTAGTCTGTCCTTGAAGGCCAGAGGTGAATCCAGGGAGGGGATGCTGATGCCATCCTC
Source organism: Mesoclemmys tuberculata (assembly GCA_007922155.1). NCBI lineage: Eukaryota > Metazoa > Chordata > Testudines > Chelidae > Mesoclemmys > Mesoclemmys tuberculata. The sequence continues at coordinate 8,919,465 of ML675617.1, read as the reverse complement.
AGGCACACCATCAAAACTGACACTTCCCTTTGGGACCCTGGGGGGGCCCTTTCTGGGAAGCGGAGGATGACCCGGAGCAGTCGCGCCGTCCAACACCTCTGCTCCTATTCCTGCCCTTGCGGGGGGGAAAGGCCTAGGCGGTGGCCTAGGTTATTGCAGCTGCTGCTGCTGCAGGTGCTGCTGCTGCTAGCGGGTCTGCTACCTCGCCGCCTGAGGAGTGTACAGGCCCAGAGATTGCAGCATGGCCCTAGAGTCTTTAAGAGTGTGCAGCTTCTCGTCTGTTTTATCTGAAAACAGACCGGCTCCATCAAAGGGAAAGTCTTGGATGGAGTGCTGCACCTCTTGGGACAACCCCATAGATTGCAGCCATGCCACGCGCCGAATGGCGATAGAAGAGGTCCTGGCTCTGCTGGCCGTGTCCACAGCATCTGAAGCAGTCTGTAAGGCAAAGCTAGCGACGGTCAGCCCTTCCTCCAGGACTGTGGAGAAGTCTGCGACCTGGTCTTGGGGCAGGGACTCTGAGAACCTTCGCATTGAGTCCCATAAATTCAAATTGTACCTGCCCAAGAGGGCTTAGTGGTTCGCCACCCTAAATTGGAGTGCCCCTGTGGAGTAGACCTTTATTCCAAAGAGGTCTAACTTCCTGCCCTCCTTGTTCTTTGGGGTGGAACTCTGGGCCCCCTGCATCTCTTTTTGGTTGGCAGCGTCCACCACCAGAGTCCCCGGGTGGGTGGGTGAAAGGATACTCATGCCCCTCAGCCAGCATGTAGTATTTCTTCTAGGTGCCCTTAGAGGTCAGGACAACCAAGGAAGGGGTTTGCCAGACCGCCTTGGCCAGGTGCAACACCCTCTCGTGGACTGGCAGGGCCACCCTAGACGGGCCCTGGGTCCCCACATGACCAAAGAGGGGGCCCATTTCCTCCTCCAGTACTTTGACCTCCAGGTCGAGGTTGGAGGCTACCCTCTTCAGGAGCTCCTGGTGCGCCCTGAAGTCAATGAGAGGGGCTCCCTGGTCCCTAAAAGCCACCTCATCCGGCGACGAGGAGGAGGACAGATGGCGTGGCCCTGTCAAGGGACCCTTGCCAGGATCCAACTCCTCCCCCGAGGAGCAGTCCCTTTCCTGCATAGGTGGGGCCTGAGGGTGAGCTTGCTGGGTGACAGAGGCAGGGGCTGACATTGTTCCCTGCCCAAACTGTACTCTCCACAGACCCCAATATGGCCCCTGCCAAAGGGGTTGCCAGCCTGGTGCTGGCGTCAGTGCCGGAGGCTGTACCTCGTCCCGGAGTTGGGATCCCCTAGCCTTCCGGGACCCCGAGCCAGGGGAATGGTGCCGACTGTGCCGTCTGCTGGAGCCGCTTCAGGATCCACTACTGGACAACCCCGAAGAGCAGCGGTGCCGTCTGGATTGATGCCAACGTCTGGGCGAAGCTGACGATGAAGACGACCAGTTCCATGGCACCGAGGACTTGCGATGCCTCTTCCCCGGTGCTGGTGAGTGGTGCCTCGGTGCCGAGTCCGACTGGTGAGGGCGGCTGGCAGACGACAGCGATCTGGAGTGGTGCCACCTCGGGGACTGAATCTGATGCTGCGATGAGACATCAGAATCTGAGGAGGGAGAGGAGCTATCCAGCTCGACTCTCCGGTGTTGGGTGATGGGCGGCCGTTGCTCCGGTGCCGGGCATGCCCACCCTTCGGGGACACCCATCACGGGTTTGCCCCGGGACACAGGTCCTGACTCCCTCGGCCGAGGGAGGGCCGGAGGCGTGGGCAAGGCCAACAAGGCTCGAGCTGCCTCAAACGCCTCCGGCATAGAAGGGTCCTGGAGAGAGGCTCCCCCACTCCCAGGAGTCGGGGGGGGGGGGTTCCCTCAGTACTGGTGCTGGTGCTGGAGGCTGCTCCCGCAGTTCCAGCACCTCCGGGCTCGACCCCGGCTGCTTTTGCGGTGCGGGGGAGGGAGAGCACTCCATGCATAGACGGCGCTTTCTCTTCTTTGGCACCGGGGACGTCCAGTGCCAAAGTGCCTGCAATGCCGGCGGGGCGCTCTGCACTAACGAGACACTCAGTGCCAAGGAGGTCTAGGGTGGCTTGGAAGCGAAGTGCGGACTCCATAAGTATCGCCTTTAGCCAAATCTCCCTCTCCTTCTGGGTCCTCGGTTTAAAGACTTTGCAGATCCGGCACCGATCCTTGCGATGCTGCTCACCCTGACACTTGAGGCAGCTATCGTGAGGGTCACTGACTGGGAAGACCTTCCCGCAGCCAGTACAGGGTTTAAACCCAGGCGAGCCCGGCATGGCCGGGTCGCTTGAGCCCTAAGGCTCTCTAACTCTCCTAACTAACTATTTCCTAACTCAACTGAAAACTAACTAAGTTTGGGGAGAACTGCTAACTAACTACAACAACAGGGAAAAATACTTGCGGGAGAAAGCGTAGTTCCAGTCACTGTCACGGGCGGAAAGAAGGGACTGAGGGTCTGTGGGGCCGGTGGCGCCCTAAGTACCGCAGCATGACCGTGGCACTCCAGGGGGCGCCAGAGCCGGCCCCTACAGAGGCTGCTAAGGGAAAAAAGTGTCCGGGAACCGTGCACGAGGGCACATACTCACCTAAGTGGAATGCATATGAACAATCACTTGAAGGAGAACTACTTGCTTACAAAATCAGATTTAAAAAATACAAAAGTGCCATAGCACACCATTACTGAAAATTTGCTTACTTTCTCATTTTTATCATATAATTATAAAATAAATTGATTGGCATATAAACATTGTACTTATATTTCAGTGTGATACTTGAGCCTGTTTTTCACTTGGGAGCCTTGTCTGAAGCCTGAGCTCTGCCGCCTGGGGCTGAAGCATGTAACTTAGCTTCGTGGGGCCTCCTGTGGTGTGAGGCCCTGGGCAACTGCCTAGCTTGCCACCCCCTAATGCCGGCCCTGCACTTGAAACCCCCTTAAACCTGTCCTATGAATCCCCCCAGGGGGTCACAACCCCAAAGTTGAGAAACACTGATCTAGATGAGTTGAATATCCTGGAAGACCTCTGTGTATCCCCAGCAGTACATGTATCCCTGGATGAGAACCACTATTTTAGGACACACTAAAGAAAGATAGAATCTGGCTACGGAATGATCAGTCAGGAATTGAATTTGTGTTCTAGATGACTCAAATCTACTGATCCTTTCTCTACCAATACCTTTGCTTGAACACACAAATAGCTTTTCTGGGGCACTTGTGCTGAACTAGACTGGGTAAAGGTTACTTTCTGTTTTACACTTTAGAGTGTGATTGACAGCTTGGTAGGCTTTCAGCATCAGCTGAAAAGCATTCAGCAATTACAAGTTGTATTGTACAATGGGGAACGTGCTGTGTGTACATAGAGTGTTCTGGCTGCACATCATCCCCTTGCCAGGAGCTAATTGATATTTTTTTCCATGTGGTTTACATCATAAGTGGAAACATCCGTAGCACTTTCTCCCATTAACCTCGCTCCTGAAACAGAGTATTGCGTAACTGTAAACTGCAGCTCCACCGTCACGCACAACCCTTTTCTCTCTGATACTAACTATACCCAAGTGAAATGGGTAATTTGATCATGAGAGATTCCAGGAAATGTGTGCACAGTCTCATATTGTCTGCAATGGTTTTTGCTGTTTTAATGTAAATGGTACTGCTTCTGCTGATGCACAGTATTGGTGGGTGAGCTTTTGTTTCGCTTTTCCCAAAAGTGGTGGAAACTGCTACTCCTTAGCCTGATCAAAAGGCACTGCAAGTGATAAAAGTGAGAGAGAGAAAGGAATAGCTCAGCTCCTTTAGCAGGCTTAAACATAGACTTGGTTTTTGATCTTCCCTGCTTTAGTTTGTCTCCAAGTCACTGCAGACGTAACAGGAAAAAGACCCCGATTCAGCAAGTTATTTAAACACATGCCTACTTTTAGAATATGAATAGCTCCATTGACTTCAACTTGCAATCATCCTTGGAATTACCCATGTGCCTAAAATTAGGCACATGTTTAAGTACATTGCTGAATCAGGGCCGAAGTGCCTGAAGCTGATTTCAAACCTCTAGTATTAGAATGTATTAAACTCCATTATTCCTATTCACTTACCTCGAGAGTGAAGCCTGAAGCAAATCTAAAGGAAACACAGCACAGACCCTCACAGGGTTTGTCAGAAATCCTAAAAGGCTAATAGCAAGGAAGATGCACTAGGGGACCTCTTTTTACCTTCTATGAGACTACAGCAAGGGCAGCTTTCAGCATCGAATGATTCATTCACAGTCTAAGTTCACTCTATTGGGCAGGAAGAACAGGTAGACACCTAGGGCTGCAAAATATTAGGAGAAGCAACAGGCTACTAATGATTATTGGAGTGACTGCACTGCTAGCATTTCCCACTGAAATAATTTACAACTGGCACCATAAAAATCCTGAGCCTGCTAGAGGCAGATTTCCAAATGCTCAGCACGTTCTATTGGGGTCATATTTTCAAAAGATCTCGAGTCCCATTTAGGCATTTAAATAAGAGCCAGATCTTCAAAAATGCTTTGCTCAAACTGCTGGGCTCTTTTAAAAATCTGGCACTTAATTATACCACTTCTGCTGCAGGAAAGGAGAACCCAAACTAAATTATTCCTAACTGCACTTGTATTAACTAGCCTGAAGAACAGAAGGGGTAACAATGCTGGAGCCTGCAATTCCTAAGTCTTTCAAAAAACACAGCCAGTGGTTAGTTGGAAGATCCCTCGGTTTTTCTGGACATAAAATTGCTTGAGAATCTGAGGCCGTATACTATATGGTTGGATCTCAAATCAAGGACTGGGCTGAACTGCAGGACAATACACTATTACATAAAATGAAAAGGTGGACAATGTAAGTTGGTAAGTAATGTAACTCAGGGGAAGAGGCAACACAAGAGACTCAAAAATCCCTTAAACACCACATATTTTCAGGGAACGAGAGCACAGAGGAAGGGGACTCTAGGCTTGGGAAAGAAGAGAGGGATGGAGGGGCTGGAAACTACAGTAAAAGCAGGGTGAAAAGGTAGAGGAGGGCTGGGCAGACATTGGATTATTCAAGGGGTCATCAGAGGAAATCTGTGGCAAGTGTGGAGAAGTGCATGCATTCATAGGTGCTGGAACTAGGATTCCAGGTGTGCTGCCACACCCTCTGGTTTGAAGTGGTTTCCATTATATACAGGGTTTACAGATTGGTTCAATGGCTCACAGCACCCCCACAATAAAAATTGTTCCAGCACCCCTGTATACACTTGCAGTGCAGACTGGCTGTGAGGAAGCAATACCAGGTGGTCGGGAGAAGTGAGAATGATCTGTGTAAATGAAGGAGACAGAGTGTTAGAATAGTTAGAGCTCAAGCTTATTACAAGAGTTCTCTGTGGCTTAGTTTCCCCATATGTGTGAAATGCAGATTAACACTTATCTGCCTCTGTAAAGCACTTTGAAATTCTTGGATGAAAAAGCACTAGATAAATGCAAAACATTATGGGTAAATATAAAACACGGCAGTGAAGGAATTTCTAGAGACACAATTCCCGCGACGGTACAGGGGTGCAACTCCACACAAGACCCTCCCTTTGACCTGAAAGTTCTTAACTCTCTTTTCAAGAAAACCATTTGTTAACTATATTCCAGTAACTGCCACTAAAATCTCAATATTCCCTGCTCCAAGTACCTGCGGAAACTACGGTATCTATCTTAGTTTAGAATAGGATACAGAACCATCTTTAATAAATGCAGAGTTAAAACTGTTGAGTTTTTAACTGGTCTTGATGTGAAGACCTGTAGCACTCAACAGTCAGTAAGCTCCATCATGAACATCCAGCTCCCATTTTCATTCAGTGAATCGGGTTTGCAGAAATAACTGTGCTTGAAGTAGAATTCTGAAGTGCCAGAAATATAAAAAGACTATTATAGCTTTAAAGGATTAAGAAGGAGAAATATTTAGATTTGGGAATAGAGCCGAGGGTAAATCAAATTCAGTGATGTAATGGCTGGAAAACTAAACCTTCTCAAATATCATGTGTACACTAATATCATGTGTTCCTGAATGCACAGATATTAATTAAAATAACAAACACATAACTATCAACAATTACATAAAAGAAGAAAGATTTATCTTGCTACTTTTGTGTTCAGTGGCGCCAGAATTATGTATTTACCCCAGAAGCAAGATAAAATTTCCCTTACAGAGATGTCTGAAAAGAGGTGTAACCATGACTCACTTTGGAGTCAGTTTGCTATGATAATACCAGGTGAATAAATATTAAGGACAAAACCTGTTCTCAGACTGCTGATGGAACATGTTGGGAAAATCTGGAGAATGAACAGGGATCACAGCTCTGCTGTTCAAGTTCATTCATATTGTATGGGTACAGTGAGAATCTGGAAGCTAAAAAAACCAGAATAGCATCAACAATAACCAGAACATGTCACGTACTATGTTGTTTAAACAGTAAGTACCAGAGAAAAGGGTCCAACTCTCAAAGTTTGGATCTATATCTCAGCATTCCCAAAGTGCATGAGGCATTCAAATCCAAAGTGTTGGTTCTGGTACATTGCTGGTAAAACAAGGTTTACCCTCCATCAACTCCTGTTTTTGATACAGACATAAAATGGAAGAGAGAAAAATAGAGATATGTGCACAAAAAATTTGTAGCTTCCTACTTATTAGTTATCGGTATCATAGTACCACCTAAAGGCCCCCGTCGAGATAAGGGCACCCTTGTGCTAGGTCGTGTACATATACACAGTATGCATCTCTCTGCCCCAAAGAGCTTACAAAGGGAGCGAAAGGAAGTACTGTTATCCCCATTTTACAGATGGGAAACTGAAGCAATAAGAATAGAATAGGTGACTGATGCAAGGTCAGGGAAGCATGTGACAGAACTGGGAACTGAACATTGTTTCATCAGAAAATGCCAATTTCACAAAATGACTTTCTGGTCCAGGATAGAATTTTTGTTCAAAACCAGAGACACACCCACACCAGAATAAGTAATACTCTGGTTAGGACATGCACCTAGAATGTGGGAAACCCAAGTTTAAGTCCCTACTTTGCCTGACTCAGGGACTTTGATCTGCCTGATTGAACTCAGATCTTGGACAACCCAGGCAAAAGCCTTAACAACTGGGCTGCAGAGTTTAGTTTCTCTCTTACTCTCCTGTTGTAGCAGTTCTACTTTATATAAATTATTAAATATTATTTGGGCTAGAGAGATGAGTGCCCTAACCATCAGGCTATTGGCTATTCTGGAGGGTGTGTCATTTTTTCATGAAAATTTTCAAAAGGTCTCATTTTCATTCCAATGCAGAACAAAACAAATTCTGAAACCTCAAAATTTTTCATGAAACAGAATTCTTGTTTTCCAGCCAGCCACATTAGCCAAAGAATTGGAGACAAACCACACTGGTTAAAATCATATTTAAATATGATTGTTGCTAGCAGGGCTCTAGCACAATTTCTGGAGCCATGAGAAAAGGGATATTTATTTTTTTATGTATGTATTTGAAGAAAACCATGATTGTCAAACAATGTGATAGGCTAGCCCCCTACATAGCCTGTAGTGTGCCAACAATCCTCAGACAAAAGCGCCTTTCTACTCTGGTTAGGGATGCCATGAGACAACTCTACTAGTACTCTCCTATGTTTTAACAAGCTTGGAACTAACACAGTTCTGATCCCAGTGTGGACAAGCCATGACAAACCACAGTTGCTCTTTATAGAGGAGCCATGCAAACTTTAGAGACATTCAAGTCTGCTTCTCATCTTCCACATATCACTTTCCTGCAAGGCAAACCACAAGGCTACTTTGAAGTCCTGAAAGAGATGGAAGGAAAAGAGAAGAAAAGGGCAATGTTTTTAAAAATTTTAAAAGATATTCTCTGTAGAGGGTTATTGGCAAAGCTGTGACCTGATTTCATTATAGGAGAGCTAGAATGTAAAGTTTAGTATCTATTTATTTTTGCAGCATATGCTAATCTAAATTAATATTAGATGGCACTGCCAGTATTTTAATCAATAAAACTGCATCATATTTCATTACTGCTTAACAGTAGCAGGAGCACTAGACAATTTTTCATATGTGCACCATAAAGATGACTGAAGGATTTAGCAAGTAGACATTTACAATTCCAAACTTCATTATTGGAGAGGATTCAGAGAAAAGCCACAAGAATGATAAAGGATTAGCAAACATGCTTTAAAAGTGATAGACTGCAGGAGCTCAATCTATTTAGCTGAACACAGAGAAGGTTAAGATTAACTTGATCACGGACTATTGGTACCTACCTGGGGAACAGAAATTTGATAATAGAGGGCTTTTCAATCTAGCAAACAAAGCCGTAGCAAGATCCAATGGCTGGAAGATGAAGTTAGACTAATTCAGTCTAGAAATAAGGTTCACATTGTTAACAACAAGGGTAATTAACTTTTGGAACAATTTACCAAGGGTTGTGGTAAATTCTCCCTGACTGGAAATTTTTAAATCAAGATGGGAATTTTTCTATAAGATATGCTCTAGTTCAAGCATGTTGACTGGACTTTAGACAGGAATGAATACAGGGAGTCTGATGGCCTGCATTATACAGGAGATCAGACTAGACAATTACTATGGTCCTTCAGGCCTTAAAATCTATTAATCTGCCTCCTCTCCCTCAGTCAAAAAATGGTAACAGTCTCAGCACTGTGAACGTAAAGATTCTCAAAAATGTTTGTACACCCTTGTACCCAGGTATACTCAAGAAATGCAAATCAAAATTTACCAGATATTCCTCCTCTTGTTCCAGCTTTCTGAAATCTAGATAAACAAAATGTAAGATTTCTTACCGATAATCTATTTTCTGCTAGCAGCATCTCTCACAATTTTGAGAGACCTGGGCTGCACCTCTACACACTGCAGCTCACTGTGGTGGTCCAAAGATGCGTACTAGAATGAGAATCTACCTTCCAAGGGTGGAACCACACGTGGATCATGGCTACTGAGCTGGATGCCCTGGTCCTCGCTGAAAACTTCATTGTATCCATTGAAGTGCTGGCTATAAGTGCTGTTGCTAGGGAGACTTTTTTTTAAGAGTAGGGGTGAAATCAGGGCGATCTCTGTCCCTTAGGACTCTGAGATCCTCCAGCCAGGAGACACATTTTGTAGCAAAGCAGGCTGCTGCAAGAGAAACCCCTCAAGGTAACTGAAGAGGTCTCAAAATCTTTTTCTGAGAGTGACCTCCACTTTCTGATCTGTCTGGTCCTTAGGATAGAATTTCCCCTTCAGAGGGGATAACCATGTCCCTTGAAAGAGATGCAACATCAACAATGACCTTTGGGACCTCAGCAATAGTTATTTGGCTCCTGTAACCTGTAGCATCTGAGGACATTTTAACTGATGTTTGCCTTTGTCAGGCTTGTCCCAATCCTCTCTGATCACATCCTCAAAGGAGGCATTCAGGGGAATTGAAGCCTCAGGAGAGGATCCTGAGGATATGAATTTGCTTTGAGGCTTGCTCTCAGAAGCCTGTCCAGGCTGAGTTTGTTCGGTAGATATAAGCTTTTTATACATGGCCTCAAACTTTTTGGGTGGGGGAAAATCTGTATTGTGTTTTCTGCAGAGGAGGGAGAAGATGAGAAGGAGGAAGAGTCGGTAAGCACATTCCTCATTTCCCTCCTCTTTTTGCTCTTTGTTGGTCTCTTTGCCCTTGTAGGCTGCCTCTCAGGTGAAGGTGCCTTGCTGTGGCTCTGATGAGGTCTTTTATGACTTGTCTTCCACAGTGCTGAAGCCATCTAGGAAGTTCTGCGGGTCTCTGTTGTCTAGAGCAGGGGGAGGCATTTGGTGCCTATATCTTCTAGCTGAAATTGGGAGGGGGGCAATTTATGGACCCTTCTTCTTTCCCTAGGACATGTAAGAGCCATTTTAAGACTTGGGGGTGAGGGTGCCCTGTAGCTTCGCAAGACTGTGCTCTTTAACATAATAACTACTGCATAAACCCATGTGCTTATGTACTTCATCTGCTCCCTCAGACAAGCTACTGTGTCCTGGACATTATGATGTATCAGTGCATCATGGAATATGGCTGTTAAAATGTATAATAAAATTTTAACCTAGAAATAAAATAGTTGAATTGCAAGGGTGTACTGACTTAGGTCATCCTTTAATAACATCAGGAGACCACGACAAGTTGATTTAAAACAAAATTACCACAGTGATTAAAATTACACTATGATTAAACATGTTTTGGAAGGAGGCCAAAAGTTTTGCAAGCAATATTTTATGTCTGATCTAAACTCATCCAATGCATGACACCAAAAATACAGAGTAATCACTGTGAACAGATGCCTCTAATTTGCCAATCATATTTTTAAACTGTGCATAATAGATGTTGGATTATTTCACACAGAGAGCTGAGACAGCCCCCTGCAATATTAACTTTTGTTCAGTAATGTGATTATGATGGTGTGATATGGGCTTCTTAAGATAATGAATAGACTACAGATTTAGTTGTCCTAATATTACAGTGCTATCACTTCAGGCATTGTTAACCACAAAATTAATAGCCTAACACCTACCTGGGGGAGTATATAGACAGCTTCCAAAAACAGATAGTCATCTTTGACATCTATTTGCTTCACAAGCTACAAATCAAAAAGGATGATGATGTTGGCATTAGAAAGGTGACATTAGTTAAGGGAAAAAATCTACTGTTTTGCTAACCAAACACCCAAGCCTGATGTCAAATCAGTCTGCACAGTTGGTTCCTCCTGGATAGAAATAATCTTCTGGGACAGACAGGAGTTCATTAAACACTCTCAGTGGATCTGTGCACAGTATACTGAGTGAAAAGTAGTATAGAAACACTGTATGGTGAGTCAAAGGCGTTGGGACGAGGCTTACAAGAACAAATTAAGTTTCCAACTTCATATAGGAGAGTGGGGGCCAGTCTAATCTTTTTGGTGGGAAAAAATATTTAGAAATGTGGGGATAACAATACAGTACTTCTTTTCCCACAGCATGTACCTTTGTGAAAACCAGGAAAAGGGAAAATATAAACATTCTCTGACTGAAGAAGCTTCATTAGGGCTGGCACCCAGGTTGCAAATGTAGACCAAATGTAATGGTATGTTTTTGTTGTATGTTAGTCTGCATTTCTGAAGATTGTACATGATATCTATTGGTTAAGCCAAGAATCTTGACCACCTCTAATCAAAGACATGTACTCAGGATGTCTCATTGTATGACAATGTAAGGCACACCCATCCAGTTGCTGACATTCTATTTTTCTGGAAAGGGCTTATACTCGATGACTCTAAACTTCAGCTAACAGATGCCTTGAAGATCCTCCTTCTTGTGCTACCAGTGGGACATGGGAGATTTGGGTGGTTGACCCTGTCTTTCAAGGCGCCCCGGCCCCACACACACCTTTTCTCTTGCCAGAACAAAACATCACTGACTTCAGCAGCAGTGGTCACTTTTCTCATCACAAAGCCTATGACAATGCAGAAGAAAAGTCGAGATCACATGCAACCTTGCCTTATGCCAGTAACAAACAAACCATTCTGTGTCTCTACTCTCTGTCCTGATGTAGCACACAGACTTGGCACACAAATTAACAATCCTTGCTGGAATTCCACAGTGTTTGAGGGTCTTCCAGAAAACTTCTCTGTGGACACTATCAAATGTCTTTTGAAATCATGGAAATTTTCCTCTGCTGGTATTCTAAGCCTTTCTCAGTGAGTCTTCTCAAATGCAAAAATCTGGTCTGAAAATGACCCACTGAATTGAAATCCAGCCTATTATTCTCTGAGTATTTTGTCAATAGCAGTTTTCATCCTATCCAAAATGATAATAGAAAACACTTTTCCAGGTACAGATAGCAATGTCACCCCCTTTCAATTTATCACAAAAAAGCAAAAAAGTCCCCTTTTTTAGGAATTTTGCAGATAATCCCTCTTCTCCAATCTTTAGGGCAGATTCCCTTTTCTCAAACCATTCTGTACTACCTGCACATGTAATTCACCATCAGTTCCTCCCAAGCTTTTAACATTTCTGTATCTATCTTGTCATAGCCTGAGACTTTACCACTCTTCTACTGATATATAGTCTCATTTACTTCATCAAAGGCAATTACTTCTTGTGATATAGGTAAGTCTGCTATTTCTTCACATCTCTCAGTGTGTGTTAGTGGTTCTGGCTGGTAAAGCAGAGCCTGGAAGCAAGCTGTCTACCCATTTCCTGTGCTGTAAGAAGTGTACCAAATTGAGCCTTCAAAATGCCACAACAGTTCGAGAATTGTGATGCCAGTTTTGTAGATGCTAAAAAAATCTCCTCTCTTCACCTTTTCAGCTTCTCTTGCTTTATTTTCCATTCACTCTCTTATCTCTTCTAGCTGACCCTTTAACTTTCTTGTCTGTCCACATATTCTTATTGCAGAATAGCTCTTTTCCTGTTGTCTTGTTCTTGAAAGAATTGAAGAAGAGAATCCAACAAGTCTCCATTTTTTGGTTGGAGGCAGAGACATTCTTCTCTCTGAAATCTCACCCCCACTGTAGTCCTGACTGCATCCACTTTTGTTTCTTTGAAAAACTGTCATCATTCTTCTATGTCTTCCATCAGTGTCTTTCACTCTTCAAATCCATTGCCAAGTTGCAGCTTGATATGTGCTTTAAGAGCTGGATCTACTAACTTTCTAATATCATACATACCCTGTACCATGTGTCCTGTTACATTCTTCAGTTTTATTTTGATTGTCCTGATAACAAGATTGTGGTCACTTCTGATATTAGCACCTATTCACACCCTGGCATCCAACAGTGATCTGCTCCAGCACCTATTAATAGCAAGATGGTCATGCTGTTTCTGGGTTTCCGTTAGTTTGTCTTTTCTTGCATGGAAACAGTGTAACACCAATTCAAAGACTGCCTAGGATGCAGAGGTCAGCAAAACATTCACCACTGTCATCTGTCTTGGGATGCCATATCTTCCCATGTGTTCATATCCAATATTATCACCACCAACCTGTGCATTTTGACCTACCATGAGACAATGATGTATTCACTGATCTTTTCAAAGAGGCTCTGCAATCTTTCATAAACTGTCTTTAAACCGTTCTTTTCTATTGTTTGATGGCATATTACTGAACAACTGTGACTTTTGCATGGTTCGTCACAAAGTGAGCAGTCATTATTTTTGAGTTTATAGGTTCCTATTCTTTCAGTGCTTTAGAAGATTTCTTGCTCAATAACAAGCCTATGCCTTCCTCGTGTGCATCATCCTTTCTTCCAGAATATAAAACAATCACACCTTCCAATGATAATTTGTCTCATTGTTCACCTCATTTCACTCAATCCAAGTATACTTAGGCCAAATTTTCATTTCTCCGATAACTTGTATCAGTCTACGTCTACTCCAAAGTGATCTAACATTCCAACACCCAATTCTTGTCTTAACCTTAACACCATTTTAGATAAAGAACTTCCTTGCATCTTTGATTCTCCAACATCATAATTTTGACTGGACTGATGGTTGGCCAGTACTATCTTGTCTTTTGTCCAACAGATTGTGGCTCTCCACAGTCAGTGTTTGTATTGTCAAATCTGTGGCAGACTTGTCTTGTCTCTGCGTTGTTTCCACAACAGGAAGCATTTTATATGGACAGGAAGTTAGCCTGTTTCACAATCCTTTACCAGGAGGACTGGTGGACTTCCTTCAGTCTGGCTCACACCCTTCAACCTGTTTGGTATTGGTGGCCTTTCCAGGAATTCTGCTCCCTCCAGCACAGCTTTCAGGGTCATTGGAGCATGCAAACCTTCCCTGGGGAAAAAGGATTGATTGGAAGCTGACCTACATCTGCCCTGAGATGAGTGGCACATAAATAGTCATTCTTGGCTACTCTTAGATGAGCAGGGACAATCCTGAATTGGCAACATTTGACAGGACCAAGGAGAACAAGGTTTGGAATCAGAGGAATGAGGTCGAGGAAGGGACAGAGTTGTAGTCAGGAAGGAAGGGCAGTGCCAAGCATAAAGGCTGGAGAGAGGCCAAGGATGTGAGAACAAATTACCTTTCTCCAAGAGACTCACTACACAAATACCTGTGTGTGCCAGAAAACCCTTGCAAGAAGAACATAATGAAAATATCAGAGGATTGCACTGGGCTGAGTACTGGGGCTGAGGAGGATGTACTGACAGAACAGCAATTACATAATGGCCTGTAAAAGCCACGGGGAAATGGGACTCCTAGAAGAAAAAGAGTCTAGCTGATGCCTTCTTTCTGCTGCTTTGATTGGACATCCTGGCAGTCTAGCATTCCTCCATGACAACACCCTAGGGCAGGACTTTCTAGAAGTGCCAGGACTGCTGGAATAAGGGTTGTATGAGAATACCAATGACTGAACACACTTTTACATTTTGCTTTAAACCAGACAGATAGCACAAAAACAGAATTTTGTAGTGAGAACAAGGTATGAAACAATTGCAAGACTCTCACACTTCTAGGGAAGAAAATATAAAAACAAATTTTGTTACTGAGTGCTGGAACTGGCATAACAACAGAATCCAGACACAGAGAAAGATTTTTATGCAGAGCTCTCAGACTGACGAGATCAACTATGCCTGGTGGTACCTTTTAGTTGTAATAAATACCAATCTGAGGGACACCAATAAAAGTGGAGTCTAGAAATGATGGGCAATTCCCTTCTTTAAAACTTCGGCAGTTTTCTATATCCTCATTCCTGCTATTCAGCCTTTTAAAATGTCATTAATTTAAAGTAATAAGCACTGCTACACATCAGCAGCTCATAATCCAGTACAGTTAGAGGTATCCAAGTCTCAAGGTAGACATTTCTAATAGCTTTAATGTGATTAGATTTTGCTCAATAATTCTGTGCATTTCCTGGTCTTGCACATTTCTCTTTTTGTGACTCTTGTTCAGGTAAAGACATATAAACATGAACTTGCAACACAAACGATCACCCACCACCACCCCGTTAATTGAGACCCCTTTCAAAAATTTGCCTTGTATTGAAGAGATTACAAAGGTTTTAATTATTAATTATTTCAATTTGATCTAATTTTTAATGTAGAAAATTGTCAATAGATGTTTTACATTTCAAATATCAATTATATATATTGTAAACTAGTTGAATGAATCAACAGAAGAAAATACAGGAGCTCTGAGGTACTTCCCTCAAAAGGTAATATGCTTTCTTGTTCTAAAACTTAAGTTAACATACCTGGAAAAAGAAACAGAGAACTTCCTATTTTAAGGTTCAGCTGAGTTCTAGATGAAACTAGTTGTGGAGCCCTACTTTCCAAAAGGTATTCTCTCCCCTGTGTCACCCATCCTTATAGTCTTCCTCCCGAGCACCTGTATAAATGGAGGGAGACACTGAGCTGAGGTCAACTCCTTGTTCACTTGAGACCACACACTGCCCCAGCACCCTGTCACATTTATAAAGATCTGTCATCACATAATCTCTACCATAAATTAGAGCACTGCTCAAAGGCTACCAGAATAATTTTTTTCTTGACATACGTTCTCAGTATGTTAATGAAGAATAATGCAGTATGTAGGGCTAGTAAGACCACAAAGATCACCTTGTGACATCAAGAATTGCTGTTGGTGTGCCACAAGCGAGCCTCTGAAACAAACTTCAGAATAAAACCTTCTGCTCACTGAAGAGTCCAAATCCAAGTGCTCTGAACGGCCTCCTCTAGGATGCTGATCTTCCACAGTTTCAGTGCAAGAAGTTATGGGATAATCTTGCTGGCAATCTTCAGAAGAGAACATGGTCTGTGTTTAGCCTTTTTTCAAATGGCTAAATATTGGAAATTAATCTCTTGTGACATAGGGAAAGAAAAATGTAAATATACTGAGCTGCTGCAATGCTCTATTTGCAAAGTTAAAACCAAATCATCATATCAATTTCCAAACTAGGGCAAGCACTAATTTTAGTCACTTTTTCCAGAGTAAGTCCTTGTATACTAACACTGTACTTTTATTGTAAACCTTCATAGACCGCTCTCTAAAATGGAACGCAGTGTCAACTCAAATGACAAATTCTCATTTGCTCACGTTAATAAATCTTTAATGCTTTTTTAATTTTACAAGCTACTTTAATATCTACAGATTTTAAAAATCAGATAATACTCAGCAGAATGCACAAGGAACTTTTCTAATTTTAAAATGAAAGGAATATTCTTAGTGTAATCACAGTTTTTTCCTTTAAACATCAGTTTCCCTTACTGGCCAGAGTTCTTGCTGTCAGGTACTAGAGCACAATAGATTTATTTTAATGCTATTGATTTAGTGAGCCTGACACAGACTTCTGCCTCAAATCTTTTTGGATTAGAAATATTGTACTTTTATCAGTGATGTGCAGGAAGATAGAGATTATTGTGTTTTTTTGTTTTTTTAAGAGATTTTTAAAAAAATATTTAGAAAAATGTATTTTTGACACCTTAGCAAAGCTAGGGTTAAGCTAGAATTGTGAGGTATAAAATTCAGGCGTTTTTCATCATCTCAAAAAAAGTGAATTTCACCCAAATAAAGACTTTAATCAATCAAAATCACCCTTTCAGCTCCTTGGAAGCATATGGACATCATTTCTTGTTCCTATCACTGTTTCCAACATTCTTGGCTTTTGATTGCAAGAAAAGTAATTTCCATACTCTCTTTACCCACAATCATCTCATCCTACTTTTGGTGCTTGCTTTCATTCAACTGCAGCACTGGCATATATTTTATTTTAAAGCTATGATTGCTGTCTCAGAGTGTGTCAGTTTTAAAGTTCATACTCAGGAAGTGGTCCTTCAAAAAGTGACTAAACTGGCAGATGGAATAAAGTAGATGACCTTATACATCTTTCCCACCTTCAATTAGAGTGAACATTTCTATGAAAGGTTGGGGAGTCCTGCGGTGAAAAAACAGAACTGCTTTTTTCTTTATAAGACTAGTGTGTCAAATATGGACCATTATTATTATTTTTCAGGTAATTAATCTTTTGTCATTTTCCACAGTACAGTTGGAAGCTTATTTTTTCTGCATATTTAAAAAATTCCCAAGTTTCAGGTAATGTTATTAAATTATTTGCACAGGATTAGGTCTATTCTGAAATAGGATTAGGCCTATAGCTCCTGTAATAACAAAGTAAACAAAAGCTGCATGAACAGCTCTCTCAAAGAAAATATATTTTTGGATAGATTCAGCAGCACTCCAAAGACTGATTTCCAGTTTGGGATTTGTTTATTTTTATTTCCTGTTTAGATCAGAAAACAGTTGCCCAGAACAAAAGTGGATCACGAAATGTAGCATTCATTATTTAAAGATTTGAGAGGAAAAATGTTATGTGTACTAAGATGTGTGATACAATTTCAGCCTACTACTTTCAATGTTAATTCTCTAAAATATTTCTAAAAAATAATCTATTTAATGCCACTGTGATCTCTCTAGCAATGGTTTCTTCTGTTTTGTTGAAATAGGTATAGACCCTAAATAGTTACCTTAGCTACACTGTTTTTATACTGGAACCTGACATTGCTCGTTTGGATGCAGATTTCATTGCTGCTGAAGGAAGTCCTTTGCAAGATTTAAAGCTTCACATTTTTCATCCAGTCCAACTGAAGTTCCATGTCAAATGATAAAATCAAAGCTCCTTTCATTCCAGATCCACAAGGAAAGACACTGATAATTTGGATTTCTTGTATACTGCAGATGTCATAATGCCCTTAGGGTTTATTATGCTCACACAGTTGACAGAACTCTCTAACTTTAAATTCTCTCAAAATTTGTAGCTGCTCATATCTGTGGAGAAGGAACTGTCAGCAGACCAGTTGGCTTGATCTTGTTTATGCCTCCATCCAGAATGCAGACCCTTGGATATTTGATTTTCACTAGATGAGCTGCAAACTGAAACAGAGATACATCATTAGTATAATACATCATGTGTATTATATTCCTTTTTCTGAGCTAAGAAAGCAGAGTTAAATAGAGGACAATCTTAATAATAGCCCCGTATAATATCTGGATTTATCTGTGAATCCCAAAACAGAACTGCTTTCCTGTTAACTACTCTGGCATAGCAGTCCATGATAGTTTGATTTTATGTTTAGATTGAATTTAGTGGTCGTGAAAATTGTCACATCGGTAGCTCTGAATTCTCTTTATCTACAGACATACTGTACAGGCATCTGCAGGTCCACTTTCCACACCCATCACTACCAAGATTCCTTAACATCTGATTCAGAGGGACCATCCTCTAGTGGTGTAAAAGGGTAGATAATATTTTCCATCCAACCCCCAGCATCAGTCATAATGATCAGTGCTTTACCCTGACATTTGATTTCCCAACCAAATGTAGTCTGGAGAAAACACAGCCATCTCCCACGCACATAACTTAACTTTGTACAACATTTGGTTCTTTCCTGCTTTTTTATCTTTTATTATCCATTTGCATAACTCACAGGAAATATGAAGTACTAAGAAGTATGAAGTACTAAGAATTACTTCTGCACAGCCAACTAAATTACAAACTCCAGCTGAGCAACAGCTTCCATTCAAGTGTCAGCTGAATTTGGAACATTCAACTGTATCTGGAAGAATTTTTTTTTTCCTACCTCCCACTTAAATTACCATGATACTTCAATGTTACCTGCTCAGTCCTAAAACAGAAAGACAGGCATTTCATTTAAGGGTGACAAACAACAACAATCAAGAGTAGCAAAGTATTAAACTTCTTCCCCACCTGGATTTTTCACCTTGTAATGTGTGTATTTTATGATACCCTTGCTCTGAAGGCATTTTAAATATGCACAGAATTCATTTTTGTACATCTGTATGTCAAACAAAGTTACTGCATTCCTTTCCAAGTGATTCAGGTTAAACTTGAATAGGGTGAGAGAATTCAGCACATGATCTGTGACCACTGAAGACTTGTCCAGACATTATAAGGGGTCACAGCTGATCACAGTCAGGGAATTTCCAGGGTCATGTCTCTTGGAGTTACTACCCTAAGGAAGACCAAAGGCAAGTTATGTTGGAGAGTGTCTCTCTCTCTCTCTCTCTTTCCTCATTGGCTTCTTTCAGACAATGGAAAATTTGAAGGATCAAAAAGAAACACATTACAGGCTATCAAGCAAAATGGAATATGTAATTGCCAAGTGATGTCTGCTTGCAACAGAGGAATAAATACCATGCACCCATAGAAAGCTCTTCGAACCAGAGCTTCTTGCGATATGAATTGAGCTATTACTGAAGCATATTCAGACTCCCCCACTATACTTACAGTCACTAAATGTGCTCACGTGCACACACTCTCACCTATGGATGATATATGCATGTGTTTCTTTTTAAAAAAAGAAGTTCTGTGCTGTATTCATTAGCGATATGCTGGAAAAATTACTATACACTCTTAGTGAAATACATGTATTTCATCTCATGTCATATCTACCTCATCTATCTATCACTTTTTACTCTCATGCATTACTCTTGGAGAGCTACATACAGGGTCTATTAATATTTTAAATTTTAACTATAAATAGGGATTCAGCACACACTGGTCTTCATATGACTGCCATTTGATTTTATCTAAAAAGTGAATCTGAATCACACGTACTTGCTTCTCATTGAGGGTTTGTACATCATAAATCTTGTGCTACACAGTACTTTTGCAATACCCCAGTAATCAGGGCATAATTAGAAATGAGCTTTTATTGCATATTTGACAAATGGCCCATTTAAATCCTGCTGGTGTGCTGTAGGAGCTCTTGTGGTCTTTCTAAGAGGGGCCCCATGGCAACCAGACTGGAGAGTCCTGTGACAATTGGGAAACAGGCACTGGAGTACGGAGAGCATCAGAGAAACAGAGGAAGAGAGTCTTTGCTAGCTGGGTGGTCTGAGGAGAGCACTGATATTGTACAGCAAGGAAAAGCAAGTATCCAAATAGTTGAGAGACGCAGGACAGGAAAAGTAACAATGAGATGGTGACAAAGTGGCAGAGCAAGAACTCTTGCAAGTAAAGAGCTGGCAGGAATCTGAGGAGGCGGCATTGATTCTAATGAAAATTAAATACGAGTATGTGTTTGTTCTGGGGGAGAGGAAGAGGCTGAAGGGGTCACGGGAAGCATGTGGGAGAACTGTAGAGACCACTCATCAAGAAACTCAAAGAAATCCATTGGCAGGACTTACCAGAGACCATCAGGGACAAACATTTTGGAAAACATCACATTCACAGGCTGAAGCAACTACATCATGTCAGCCACTGCACACTGATGCCAGCTGCTAGAAGGCCTGGCCAGACAACGGTCACCCTGGTCAAAGGCTGAATCATAGTTTGGTCACACAGGAGTAAGAAGTGTATTAGCCTCCTATCTGCATGTAATCAAGCTCCTCCTAAGCCAACCAAGGACAATTGTTCCCTGTGTAGAAAGATGATAGAGGGGTTTTGCATTCAGTCAGCTGGAGCGCGGTGCAGAATCTTTCAGGTTGGGGACTTATCCAATGACAGTCCCACACCTGAATTCTTCTCTGTTGTTTTCTCTGTTTTTCCTGTGAGGTTATTGCAATTCTAGGAAAGCAGAAACTCTTCTAGAACTGCCACAGGGAACAGCAGGGACCATGATCCTGCCTCCTTAACTAGTATTTAAAGTGAAACACACACAGAGTTTTGAATGACCATGCATGTGTTTTTTTATCTCCTGATAAGCATAAAGGAAAGTTTTTGCTCTGCCAGCCTATGCTATCGTGAAGTGGTCAACTAGGAGCTTGCTTTAGATGCTGTTCAACTTCACATCACTCTATTGATCCTCTATCACCTTTCTACTCTGGGAACAACTGTCCTCAGTTGGTTGGCTTATGAGGAGCTTGATTACATGCAGTAGGAGGGTAATACACTTCTTATCCCGTGTGACCAAGCCATGATTCAGCCTTTGACAAGGGAGTCTTTTGTCTGGCCAGGCCTTCTAGCAGCCAACACTACGTATATCAGTGTGAGGTGGTTGACATGATCTAGCTGCTTCAGTCTGTGATTGCTGAACAGCAGACCTAGCCCTAATCTCCAACAGTCAGAGAAACCACTCCTCCTTCTGAGAGACTGGGGAGGTACTGTCTTTCCTTGACATCATCCCCAGCACACTCGCTATTCTGGTCAATAACTAGAGAACAGCGGTCCAGACATTACAATGAGGGAGCTACCTAGCTGCCATACAAGCTACCCAGCTACTCCTCAAACTCCTAATCTCAGCACATGAAGAGTACTCTGCAGCTCTGGGGAACATTCATACTGAACAACATCAGATTTCTCCTTGCTGCAGAACTGGTCCAGGATTTGACCCTACATTAACAACTACCTGACCTGATTACTGAAAACAAGACTGCCAATTTCATGTTTTATTATTGTATGTTGTGTTCTGAAAGGGGAAGCAGCTGTAGATTTTGGCATTAGATTATATTTAGAATAATTTTATTGGCATTAGCTAAAACTTCCTCCAGTTTGCCTAATTAAAATACTAATTTATTACATTTTTCTTATTGTACGCATTGGTTCTTGCTTCTTGCAGATAGGCAAGCCAGCCAGAGAGAGAAGGGGACCTTGTGCATAACACATTCATTGTCAGAGTTGAGATGGAAGTGTGCAAAAAAAAAGTTCCAATGCCACCTGGTATCTTATCCTGCCAAGGTACACTGTGTGCAGCTTGCATCATCAAAAAAGATGAAAGGATTATTTCTGGCATGTGTACTACACAATGGAAAGGGGAGGAAAGGTCATTTCAAATATTTACATGGACTTCAAGTCTTTTTCAGAGCCTACAGTTATGTACAAATATCAGCAAGTTAACTTTAAAGACATGAGAAAATAAAACAAGCAATACAAAGAGAAAATTAATGTTGCTCAAAAACAGATTAAGAATTAACAGTCTAAAAAGAGTAAAATTCCTGGCATATGAATACTATGAAGTAGTATTGCCTTCGGAGCCACTCTGATAGATTTCTTCTACAATGTCAGCAGCAGAAATTCTAATTTCAAAACACTAAAAATTAGTCTCCCCCATATCCTGACATCATTGCTTCATTGTACCAAATAACCATTGTGTATGGGCTCATATTTTCTTTTTAAAATATTAAGACAAGTTATCAAACTTAGGCACCTAACCCATATATTTTTCAGCTAAATAAAAGTGGCTTGATTTATACGGGTACTATGAGCACAGAAGCCAATCAGTGTTGGGGATACTTAGTTTAGAATAACCCGTAAAACTATTTTTTTAACGGCTTCTTGGAATATATACAAATTGTGCAAGCATTATCCAAATCTCAATTCCAAGAATCCTTGTGACATGTAAAATTCTTACTTGCATCCCCTTCTTGTATGTAAATCTCAATGTTTACAAACAGCTCATGGTTTCCTCAAATGTATCAGTTACTCAGATTTATGCTTTTTTATATATTACGGACAATCACAAACAGCTCTTTGCAAGAATTCAATACTTAATATTCAAAATGTGAGGTGTGTTTATTTGTGATTGAACAACAAAAGTTGGATGGCACTGTTCCCATTCCTTAATTGGAGAAGCATACCTTCAGAAGAAGGATTTAAGTCTCTGAAGGAGGGGCAACAAATAAATAGAATCAGGGAATACTAAAAAATACTAGAAAAATTTTGTCTTTTCTTTTCTGGGTCACGTAGGCTTTGCTCAAGACATTGTTCCCAAAATGTAAGGTTACTATGAGATTTACTAGCTGCACACAGAGTTCAATTTAATTTCTTCATGCTACATTCATAGCAAACAACATGTATGTATGGAAGGTGCATGGAGATCTTTGAATGGCTCATTTGACCGCTGTCATCCCAGAGCTCTGGTCAGAGGTCTTTTCTGGGTTAAGCACCAATTAATTCCACACAAAACATATCCCTTTCAGTGTGAACCATTGAGCTTGCAATTATTTCATTTGCTTTCGACAAGCATTCTTGGGAGTAAAACTCACTCGTTCAAATACTCAAAAAGAGGCACGGGCAGGCTGAAGGAAATTCATTTTAACCTAGTATTCAATGCCATATTTCATCAGCTTTATGTACAAACATACACAGTAGGTTTGACCCTTCTTTCCATCATTTAAGTACCAGAACGTATCAGGAGTCATAATGATCTCCACGGTTTAACTGGGAACCTTAGCTCCCCTTATAAATCATTTATCAAACTGTGTTTATACCAGACTACTCAAAGCAGTAAAACCACACAGCTTTTAAGGATACCAGTTGAATTACACTAGACACATCATGGTCTCAGAATGTATATAGTGGAGATTCCTGTGATAGAATGCAGTCTGAGCAATAATGGATTACACTCAGTTCTCAACTCTCTGCAGGCTGGCCATGAAGGTAGTGATGTTTAAATTTCTCACTTTCACAGACATTCCTGTGGCAAGGGAAAATTAAAGGGTGGGTTGGGAAGGTAGATGGAATATTATAGTGTACCAGAATACTAACTGAAAGAGTTCTGTAACCCATAATCAGTAAAAGGAAGCAAAGCAATACATTGAAAAAATGAGAAATTAAAGAGATACTCACATTAGAAATTGGAAGAGATTTCTCTCATTCAAACTTTGTACTACTTGTCATTTGTCACAAGATTCCTCAAAAGTTAATTTCTTTTCATTGCTTTGTAAACATTTGTTACAAAAGCCTCAGCTGAGGGACTGCAAGCTGTTTTACTGTAAAACTCAACCAATGGTTAACTTTAATTTTAGTGAAGGAGACTAGACTTAAACTAAGCAAACAAGTTATTCACTAGTATCCATGAACAAGTTTTCTCCATTGCACTAGAAAGGCACTGAATCCCAGTGTTTCAGAAAGGATATTTTTAGTTTAACTATTTCTAGCACTAAGGGCTTGTATACCTGGAGACTTAGTAAGCTCAAGTCAGGGGGCACACCGGTTTGCAACGCACTAACTGGCCATGTGTATCCTGCTACCACACACTAAGTTCTGCAGTGCACTTTGACCTACTGATTTCAAGATGCTCCTGATAAATGACATTTCACTCTGATATTCAGGTGATGGACAAATTAAAAAAAAAACAATTAGCTAGGCACTATTTGATATCTATTAAAGTATCATGATATACTGAAAAGAAAGAAAGGGAAGGAGTTAAGGAATACATTTAGCAGTAAATGCACAGTATGTTAAAAATGCACTTATTGTTCTAACAAGATCAATGAGGAATTCTTTGCATTCTGAAGTGGTGAAGAAGTTACACTTTCCATTCCATAACTTCAGCAACAATGTGATAGCTGAAAGGTGCTACACACAAGAGTTTGAAAGTATGCCATTCATCTACACAGATGGACAGCTATTATCTGGAACCAGATATGGTTATATGAGAAACAATGCACATGAAAGGGAATGATGCTGCCTTAAGCGTTGAATCTTCAATTTAGGAATGTAAAAATACAAGAGCAAACACAAATATCTCTGAGAAAGCTGAAAGTGAAAAGTAACATAATTCCTGAGACTGCTTTTATAACCCAGCTAATCTGCACCAACCGAAACAATTCCATGGAATCTAATGCCCCATATCAATATGGCTGACTGGGGTGTGAAACAATAATGGGGGAAAATACCATTTTAGGATTCAACAGAAAATGTATCAATTGATAATAAAGTGGGGTCTTTTTGTTTTGTTTTTGTCCAAGGTTTCCAAGAAGTTTAGGTTAGGGGTTTTGTTTTATTTTTTAAATAGGATAATAGTCTTTTAAAGGCATTTCCCCTCCCATCCACAGCCAAAAGTCAGACATATGTTTGTTGAATTTTAACTTTTTTGGGGGGGGTAGAAATGGGGGGGAACAACTAAGAATTGCTTTAATCATTTAAAAATGTTTAAGAATTGCTCAGTGACAGAAGTCTTAAAGGACCTGCCCAGAGACTGTGTAGTGACTCATCTCCCTTTTTCATATTGGAAGGCTTACAGAAGGCCCCCATGGAGCTTCCCAGTTCCGAAAAGCAACCTGTAAGGTTGACATCGCTGAAGGAATTCTTCAAGCATGGCATCTCCAGATCAAACTACTGGCTCAGCCCCATCTATCTTTCATGCCTTCACAGAGGGCTTGGGGGAGGTGAAGCAACAAATTCTCCCCCCTCTTGTCAGTGTTTCACCAGAATTGATGGAAACTTCTGGGGAGGTAAAGCTCAGAGCTCCATAATTCCCCATCAGTGCCTCCTAGAACCAGAAACACCTCAGTGTAATAAAACAGATAGATCAAACTCCTTCTAAAATAACCCATCAAACTTTCTAATAACTGTCAGTGGCATTAACTTCACCAAGGCTAACAGAATAATATGCATTTGGGGTTTCTGGGCTGGGCTGCTTTTGATTTATGAGCTGGCAAACGAACACAGGAAAATTTCTCCTGAGTCTTGTTTCTTTTTTAACTTTATTTTTTTAACCTACTTGCTAGGGGCAATGTAAGGCCTAACCAAATAATGGCTGTGTAGTACTGCAAACCATCAGTGCAAAGTAATTAAGGCCAGTTGTAGGGTGAAACTGTAACTCAGGATGACCTCCTGGCTTTCAGCTCTGTATTACACTCCTAATATCCTGTGGCATTTGAAATGTAGAGTGGTGATGAGAGCAACAGGACTCTCTTTTTGCAGATTTCATAAAATGTCCACTGGGAATCATATGAACATCATGTTTGCACGGGGACCATGCACGTTTTATTAAGTATATGGAAATTGCTCTTATCTGAATAAATATCTTAATCCCGCTAAAATGAGGGCCTGATTCAAAGCCTGCTGAAGCCAATGAAAAGACTCCTGTTGACTTCAATGGGCTGTGAATCAGGCCATAGGTGAGTACTAGTGCCTTTGACAAGGCCAACAGAGGAAGTCACTGTATTCTGGAGTTAAATTAAATTCAAACAAAAAGTCTCCAGGGAAATACCCTTTCTTTTTTTTGACTGACATCACAAAATGCCTACTCCAGTTTGCCTCAGGACCAGATTTACAAGAGTATTTAGGTGTCTCAAGATGCAGGTAGGTGCCAATGGGTATATCTACACGTCAAGCTGGAATTTACACCTCCAGCTTGAGGAGACACTAGCTCTGAGCTAACCGGAGGGTATCTGTGCCAATGCAAGTGCTAGGAGGGGCCAGCCATCTTGAATATGTGTCTAGTGTCTTGGATGGACATGCCCTCAGGCAACTAGTCATGGAGCCATGGCTACATTTTATTTGTCACATGCTAATAGGATCAGAGCTAGTGCAAGTATGTCTCTTCAAGCTGGAATTTACATCTCCAGCTCGAAGTGTAGATGTACTCTAAGGCCTGGTTTACATGGCCGGCGAAATTCAGCGGCAGTTGACGGTAGTTACACAAGCTACACAACTTTGAAACTTCTGTTTAGCGCTCCATCTCCACCGTGCTGCACTGACGGGAAACACATACCTGTTGATGCAGCGCTACACTTTCTGGGGAGGTGGTTTTATTAGATCGACTTACACATCAATTGAGCAGGTCTTCACTGCTGCTCAATTGAACTGGATAAATCAATCTGACAGTGGCGAATTTGCCTACATTTGCGGTGTAGACATAGCTTAAGACATAGCTTAGACTTTTGTAAATCCAGCTAGGTGCCTACTTACATATTTAGGCACTTAAATTCACTTAAAAATCTGTCCCTGAGTCTTTTAAAAAAACTGATTCTTGGTTAATTTCACCCATGTGAAAGTTCAGGGATTTTTGTTTGTTTTTTCATTAAGTTAGTAGCATCTGCATGTATCAAAATATGGGTTTATAATAGGAAAATAGCACCAACCTTTACCTTCGAGAGACTAATCTCTTTGGCTGGGGTTTTCAAGAAAGCATAAGGGAGTTAGGCATTAAAATCGCATTGAAATTAAATGGAAGTTGGGCACTTAACATCCTTAGGTTCCTTCAAAAATCCCAGCTTCCATATAATAAACTTCTCAGTACTGAATTCAATACTTCAAACACACAGTAAAACATCTTTAGTGCTGTACTAAGATAATTAGGAACGATAGCACTCAGTAACAACATTGATAATTGTACACTGATTGTCTTAACAGCCTGACTTTAACATCTATTACATAAAATGAATTTAAAATAATTATTTTAAAATGTATTGTAAATGTAACAGCTGGAGAGATGCTTATGTTTTAACCTTGGCTGATTTTCAAAAGTATGGCAAGCAATTACAGAACAGTACTATGCCACACTTATAGTCTTCAGTCATATAAAGAACATGCCAGCAAAAATGCATTCTGGTAATTGTCTCTCAATGCCATAAAATAGTCTGTTTTCAGTTGCTACCTATTTCCTCCCCACCTCACTTTTTTTCTTAAAAACAAAAGGAAAAGTTCCCATGTGAAAGGGTCACTATGCAGATTCAGACAATATGTCACTTTCATAAGGTACAAGATATCTTTGGGGCCAGGAATATGTCATATTAAAGAGAAGTTGAACTTAAAACCTTTCTTTGTGCTTTGTAAAGAGTCAAGAAGACCTCACACAAAACCCAGATTGCTTGTCTTTCCTTTGGAGATAACTAATAGATCTTATCTCATAGCTACTCTTGACTGGTGAGAATTATTACAGTATTATGGTACAACTTGTAAGAGGAATTTAAAAATGATCTACATATTTCAAAAATGATCTCTTTGTATTGAGATCCTACACTATTGCCAACGTTCTATCCCACAATATTTTCCCACAGTAAGAAAATGACGAGAATCTAATTATTATCATCAACAGATAACAGAATAAATTATCAACAAATCAACAGAACATTACTTTACTACATCTGTGTTCTTGTTAAAGGGATTGATTCACTGCTGAGAAATGACTGGCTGGTGACTGAAGAGTACAGAGTTTGGCTAGTATAATCTGTGTATTTGTATTAATATCATGGGAAAAATGAGTGGCTCAAAAAACATGGTTACTTACCAGTAACTGTTGTTCTTCGAGATGTGTTGCTCATATCCATTCCACTTAGATGTGTGCGTGCCCTCGTGCATGGTCTCCGGAGAACTTTTTACCTAGCAGCCCCCTATAGGGGCCGGTCTCGGCGCCCCCTGGAGTGCCGCCCTCATGTGGCGGTATATAGGGCGCCATTGGCCCCTCCCCTCCTCAGTTCCTTCTTTCAGCCGACTCCGACAGTGGGGACGGAGGGTGGGTGTGGAATGGATATGAGCAACACATCTCGAAGAACAACAGTTACTGGTAAGTAACCATGTTTTCTCCTTCGAGTGATTGCTCATATGCATTCCACTTAGGTGATTACCAAACCATATTCTGGAGGTGGGTAGGAGTTACAGGTGAGCTGCCCGCAGCACTGCTCTGCTGAAACTTGCGCCCTCCCTCGTCTGCCAGCGTAGTGTGACATGAAAGTGTGCACTGGTGACCTGGCGGTGGCTTTGCAGATGTTGTGCAAAGGTGCCCACTACGGGTGTGGCCCGGGCACTGGTTGAGGGTGCTGTGATGACCTCTGAAAGTGGTGCTCTTCAGCAGCACAGAGCAGTACTTGATGCAGGGGGTGGTCCGCACGGAGACGTGCTGGTGACCTTTTCATCTAGATTACCACTGGAACAAGGGGTTTGCTTCCTGGAACAGCTATGTATGCCCGACACAAAGGGCTAGGGCTCATTACATTTCAGCAAATGCGATCTCCTCACCTCCTCCCCGCCATGTGGTTTGGGGAAAAAAAACACAGGGAGAAAATTTATCTTGATTACAACGAAAGATAGGAACCCATTCTGGGCAGAGAGGCCAGATGCTGGTGAAGTTGGACCTTGTCTTATAGAATATAAGGAGAATATATAGAATATAAGGAGGCTCCAAGGTCCCAGCCTTAGTGCCGGAGAAGCTTCTTGCCGAAGTGATAGCCACCGGGGGAGGCTACCTTCTGTGAAAGCATGAGCCAGGGCATACAGACATGAGTTCAAAAGGGGCCCCGAGCATCTCGAAAGGGCCAGGTCGAGATCCCAAGGAGGCACCGGGTTGCGTGCCTGCAGATAAATCTCACTGCACTCTTGAGGCAGGTAGCTGATCTGGGGGAGCCAAAACAGGGACATCCCTTCGAGCAGCTGAAGGGAGGCCAAGATGAGTGACCAGTGAATCTTCAATGAGGCCAGGACTAGGCCTTGGGCTTTAGCTGGAGCAGATACTCCAGGATTGCCTGTTCCAGCAAGAGTCTTGGCAGGATGCACAAGGACTTTATCCAAGAGGTGACCGTATTTACTTAATCCAATACGCAACCTGTGCAGAGGGTTCCTGCTGCCAAGCAGGGCTTGCTGGGCCTCCACCAAGCAGGCCCTCCCTCCCTCTGTCAGCAGGTCTGGGTGCAGCAGGTACCCCAGGTCCTGGGGGAGTTACCTGTCGGGGTGACCGGACGGTCCAGCATCATGCTGAACCAGTCCTGTGCTGATCAGGCTGGAGCACTCAGTAAGACGTCCATCCCGACTTACCTTACCTGCACAGCCAACACCGGGTCAGGTCAGAGTGGGAGGAGATGCGTACCTGAGAGTACCCGTTTAGTTGATGAGGAGTGCTTTGGAAGCGACCCAGTCTCGCTACCCTGGAGCGAGCAGAACCTTGGACACTTTGTGTCCCAGACCAACGCGACAAGGTCCAGTTGGAAAATACCCCACTTTGGGGAAAAACATAGGTATGACCTATGGATGCCAGGACCCATCACAGCGCGGAAGAGACAACCTGCTGAGGCGATCCACCTCGTCGCTCCTGACCCCCGGGAGGTGAGAGGCAGTTAAGCGGAGATCGTGCCTCGCTGTGAAAACCGACGGACGGGGGGCTTTTTTGAAGAGGGTCGGAGAGTGTGCTCCTCCCCTCCTTTGCGCTGATGTGCTGGGACCTGTACCTTGACCGACGGAACCAGTCCATGAACGGGACGCCCCGCAAGGCCTTCACCAGTGCAGGAAGGCTAGCGCGGGTAGGGAATCTATTGGGTGGCTGTTTGGTGCCTGTATCGAGGCCACCTACCCCTGAAGCAATCTGAGTCTCCGGCAGCCTAGTGTTGCTACATATGTGCAGACCGCCATGGGACCTAATAACTGCAGGCAGTGTCTTAGATGCTGTCGTGGACATTGGTGAGCTGGGAGATGGTATGGACCATAGCCTCAAAATTCGGCTGGGGCGGGAAGGCTCTGGCCTGGGAAGCGCTCGCCAATGAGTAATGCCAGCCTGCTGCACATGGAGCAGGAGTAAGAGAGGGGGCCACGGTCTCCCACACGCAGGACCCGGATCTGTCCCACGCCATCCAGACAACCCGGGCAAGGGAATATCTGTGTACGCTATGTCTCAGGTGGGCAGCCACTACGACCCTGCGTCTGCTGGTCACAGGTAGATATGAACTAGGAGCTGCCATAAGCCCCCATTCCTGTGCCTACATGTAAAGGGTTAGAAGGCCTTG
Organism: Mesoclemmys tuberculata; assembly: GCA_007922155.1. Classification (NCBI taxonomy): domain Eukaryota; kingdom Metazoa; phylum Chordata; order Testudines; family Chelidae; genus Mesoclemmys; species Mesoclemmys tuberculata. Next base: position 8,889,034 of record ML675617.1, on the reverse strand, counting down.
GCATGTAGAGCCTCAGAGAGCAAAGTGAGGCCCCGGAGTCCCTCAGACCATGGAGCTTCACAGAGGTCTGATCAGAGAGGAAGACCAACACATCGTAGGGGAAGCCCTGAACGATTACTGCCTCTCCTGGGACAGGCCCAAGGATTGCAGCTACGAACGCCTCGTCGTGGCAATGACGAAAGCTATGGCCTTAGCTGATGAATCAGCAGCGTTCCTGAATGTCTAGGGTGCTGCCCCAGTACCACGAATCGCTCATCCAGGACAGTGGTGAAATCTGTGCCCTGGCCCCGTGTAAGGGTCTTAGCAGAGGTCATTTTACAGTGAAATCCCTATCCACACCAGAAGGCTGATGGTTGGCAAACCTGACCTACAGGGCTGCCGCGGACAATGAGCCGGGACACAGCACCCTGAATCCAAGGGCCGGGTCTTGAGTAATCAACAGCCTGGACCTTTCAGCTGGGACATAACACTTCCACCCTGCCACCTTTGACGTAGAGGCGATGAAGGGGAGGGAGTTCCATAGGGCCTCATCACCTCAAGAGTCCCATCGTGGTCCAGTAGGGCCACCCACCCTGGGGCTGCCACCGCCAGCCCACTGAAGCAGGCAACCTTGGCCTCCAGTGAGAGGTCACCCTCCTGAGCAGCTCCCAGTGCTCCCCAAAACCTTCCGGTGGTGCCATGCAAACCCAGAAGATTGCCCCTTCCGGGCAGGAGGAAGGGGACTGCCACGGCACATCCCTTGGGTGCTCCCTGCACACCAAAGGAGTGCACCCACAGGGAATCTCTCCATGGGATCCGACTCCTTGTCCAAGGAGTGGAGTCCCTGCCCCGACCTGTGCCAGGAGTGCAGACCGTACCCCCGCTGCATGAGACGGGCAGCCCCGGTTCCATCTGGATGGCCATGGGGGCCAACAAGGCTGCCATTGCCTTTGGGGCCAACACAGGCCGACCGTGCCCCCCTGTTGTGGAACCCCGAGCCACCACACCCATGGGCCTGGCTGTCCCGCATCGCGGGTGCCGTGCCTTGCCGGGGGCCATCCCCCCACCGCTCATGGCATGGAGGATGACAAGGACTGCCTCCCCCGCCACAAGCGGTGTGGATGGGAGGAGACGTGCTCTGGGGAGCTCCCGGCACTGACGTGCTGCCTTGGCACCAAGGGCTCTGCCGTGTTGCTCACCCCCTGGTGATCGGGTCCGGCGCCGCCTCAATCCCCACGGTGCCGAGCCTGCCACGAGCACCCTTGGCTGTGGTCTCTGCTTAGCGCCCAGGGTCTGTACCACCTCTGTGCGGGTGGACCCCACTTTGCCGGGGCAGGCCCCCCGGTGCCCCTAGGCCCCACGCCCGCCCCAGTGTGGGGGGAAGACCCCCCCTGCACCGAGCCCTGCAGTGGCACAGGTGTGGGGGCCCCGCCTTCTGTTTTTTGGGGGGGGGGTTGTTTTTTTTTGCTGCTGCTGCTGGCTTGCCTTTTTTTTTTTTTCCCCCCCTGCCAAGGTGTCACTCGGGACCGGGGCCACACCACACCTCCACGCGGGGGTGGACCCCGCAGCGCAGGGCATCGCGGCGGCCCCTGCCCCTGTGCTGCATCTTGGCAGTGGGAGGAAGGGACCCGCAGCCCCGCCTTCAGCAGAGCGGCACCGGGTCCCACGTCCCAGCGCGGGGGTGGCGGGAGACGATGACCCTGCAGTGCCGGGTCCTGCTGTGCCCCAGAGTGGGGGCGGGTCCCCCAGCTCTGGACATGTGGCGACACCGGGTTCTGCGCCAAGTCCTGCGGTGGTACCGGGTCTCGTGCTGCACTCCAGAGAGGGGCAGACCCCCTAGCGCCGAGCGCTGCGGCAGCCCCTGCACCGATGCTGCTTCTCAGTGCCAGGGGAGGGAACCCTGCAGCGCCGCCCCAGTGGAGCGGCACCGGGTCCCACGCTGCACCCCAGAGTGGAGGCGGACCCCCTGGGGCTGAGAACTCTGGCGGCACCGGGTCTTGCTCCGCCGTGCCAGCAGGAGGGAACCCTGGAGCACCACCTCTGGTGCAGCGGCACCGGGTCCTGCGCTGGGTCTCGGTGCCGGGGGAGGGGTGACCCTGCAGCCCCAAGTCCTGCGGCTGTATCGAGTCCCGCGTCGCGCCTCAAGTGAAGGCGGACCCTTTGGCACCGAGTCCAGCAGTGGCACTGGGTCCCACGCCGGGTCTCGGTGCCGGAGGAGGGGTGACCCTGCAGCTCCAAGTCCTGCAGCTGCACCGGGTCCCGCGCCGCGCCTCAAGTGGAGGCGGAGCCTTCGGTGCCAAGTCCAGTAGCAGCACAGGGGCTTGCGCTGCACCTCAGAGCGGGGGAGGACCCTTCAGCGCTGAGCCCTGAGGGCGCCAGGTCCCATTCTGTGCCTTGGTGCGCGGCGGCGGCGGCGGGAAGGAGGCAGCCGGCCCCGGGTCCTGCCAGGGCCGACCCTTTGTTGCCGACACCTTTCAACGGCGACCAGGAGTCCCCCGGTGGCCGAGTCCTCTCCTTGGTGCTGAGCACTTTCCCTCGGCGCCGAGTGCTCCATGGCAACCGAGGTCCTGCTGGGCGACTACTCGGTGCCGGGTCCATCCTGAGGGAGCGTCTTGCTTACCCCTGTTGCCGTCCAGCAGGAGATTGCTTCCCCGTACCGGGGGTCTCCACTGCTCTTCGGGGGGGACCCAACACGGGCTTGCCCCGGGGCACCGGCCCCTTCTCCCTCGGCGGGGGGGTGGGGGTGGGGGGCCGGAGGCGGCGTAAGCAGGCCAACAAGGCTCTTGCTGCCAAAAAGCCTCCGGTGTCAACGGCGTTGGCAGGGGCACTCTCCCACTCCCAGGAGTCGGGGGTGGCTCCCTGCACGGGGATGCAGGCTCTGGAGAGGGCTCGACGGGCCGTGGCTGGTGCATCCCTGACCTCGACCCTGCCCGTACCAATGGTGCAGGGGAGTGTCCGCGCTCCACGCACTGCTCTTCCTCTTCGGCACCAGGGGTGCTGTTCGGTACTGAGTCAAGCCTGACGCCAGCAGGGGAATGGCTCGATGGTGCCGCTTCCCCTCCCCCCCATGCTTAAGGCACCGATGGGGGGATGGGGGGGGAGGTGTCTTAAATCCAGGTGGCCGGGACGTGCCCATCCACCTTAAGTCCCTCAGGGACTCCTATCTAACTAACAACTACTTAACAACTAGCTACAGAGCTTTGACTAACACGAACACAAACAAAGGGAATTTGTACTTGCGGAGAGCAAGGCTATTTCCAGTCACCGTCACGGGCGGAAAGAAGGAACTGAGGAGGGGAGGGGCCGGTGGCGCACTATATACCACCGCATGAGGGCAGCACTCCAGGGGCGTTGAGACCGGCCCCTACAGGGGGCTGCTAGGGAAAAAGTTCTCCAGAGACCGTGCACGAGGGCGCGCACACACCTAAGTGGAATGCATATGAGCAATCACTCGAAGGAGAAACATTTTTCCAGTTAGATATTTAACTAAAAATAAGAAATGCATTAAATAATCTGGGCAAGTCAAGAAGATAGTCTTTCTCCAAGCACACCGGTTGTAGCGTACGTCATTGTTAAAGCTGAGTCACTACCTCACTCTCTGACACTGGGCAAGTCACTTGATCTCCTCTAACTTCAGTCAATCTGGCTGTAACACAGATAAATACTGGACTTCATTACAAATAAAAAACAACCCACAGATAATGCATCAGAATTGATATTTCTTGAGTAAATGAATGGTGCCCTCCTTACCACATTTCTGTGACTTACCCTATTCCATCCATCTTTAGGTCGCTGACTGTCAAACTCTGACCAATAATTAAAATATACATTGACATTCCATTGGCCACAAATTAAGCAAGGGCTGCTGTTGTGCATATCCAAACATCAGCTTTACTGTTATACTCTCCACTTCAGTTACCAGTATCCACGCTGGAATGTAAGAGAGCGTTTCCCATGTACAAATACAGGAAGGGGATGTTTAATACATTAATTAGCATGAGAGTGTAAGCACTGTCATTTCAGTCATTTAAATGCTGTATGCTTATATGTTCAGACTCAATTCAGACAGTTTAAACTCTCTCCCAGCATCTTTTTTCTTAGTGGTTTCCAGCTATTCCCAGATACAGGCAATGATCTGGCCAGTCAGAAAGGTTCAGTATTCTCTCAGAAGTTGCAAAACTGACATAAAATTACAGCCACCCTCAAGGCAGTAAACATTCCAAGAGGCCAGAACTCACTTCATTCCAATAACTCCACTCACCTTCTCTCTGTTCTAATATTACTCTGCTAATAGCACATTCAGTCAGGCTTTCATACATCAGCCAACCTATTTGTTTAACCTTTAAAGAGAATTAAATTAAAGGGTTATAGCATGGCTTAATCCCCGACTAGGGAAGTGTTTGAATGAAGCCAACACTGAACTAGTTTCTTTGCCATTGCTATGTTCCCATTTCTTTTGCTGAAAGCAATGTTTTTGTCTATAAGGAAAGTAAGCACTTTCTAAAGCCAACCTAAGTGTTTCATCCTGAGGAAGCTAGACCGAGTATAAAGGATGCAAATAGAAAAGGAAGAATTCACTACAAATCTATTCAGACAGTCAACTTTGAATGCATTGTAATGACATAAAGCAGGCTATTAATGCAAAATTAAAATGAGATCTTCCACTTTCTAATTATTTATTCAGTCAAATTGTTCAGCTGCATTTTTCATATCCATTCCTTCTGTCCTGTATATATTTAATCAATACATCTAAATTATCTGATCATTTTCATGCCTTTTTTGGGTTAGGCACTAACAAACACTTTAATCTTTTGATGTGAGAACCTAAACAATCTAGTGGCTAATTTCTGTTTACTTGGAATAGTTTGAAACTTGATACTTTTAAAAATTAAGATCTTATTAGAACTTTGCATTGTGCAAAACTTTCATTTTACATTTTTATTTCCTGTTTTTCATATTAGTGACTTGAACATGGAACAATGAGTTAGTACAATGAAAAATTAAAAGCTATTGCTTTGGACAAGACCACTCTCAAGCCACTAATTTTGGGCTGGTGAAATTCATGAACATTTGTAAACACATATTATCTGTTTGTATAGAATTAAGTTGATATTGCCATGTTTTTATAGAGAGCTGCAGAAACACATGCAGTGGATTTAGAAACCTTTTGAGCAGAGTCAATCTGAGACAGTTTTAACATACAAGCCATAAAAAGCTAACAGACAGTTTTAATGATTCTCTTCAAGTAAGGTTTCAGTACTTGACTGATTTGTGGGGCAACAATGTTGGTCAGTGCAAGTATTTGATGAAAATCCTTTTCTTTGGTCAGTTTCTCTGTTGCCATTAAAAACTCTGAGGGAAGCAGTAATATTAACAAGAATCATAAAACAAAACCACTATGCACAGAGTAAACTACATTTTTCAAAATGTGTTAAATAGATGATTGACAATGTTATAGGCAAACACTAACACTGTGTTTTCTCAGATTGCAGAGAGCATGGCTTTGGGAATGTATCTTTCAATCTGCTTTAGTTCTTAGCCTAGGAGGTTTTGGGCACATTTTTCATGCCCCTCCTAGGGCAGTTGTTGACAATAAATCAAACGTGAGTTTGAAATCAGATATGGCAGCAAAAAGGCTAAGGTGACTTTGGGTAGTATAAAAAGTAGCATCATACTGTGTAAAAAGGGAAGTAAAGGACCCTCGATACAGATATAGTGTGACTGACCAAGAGGCCAACTCCTTAAGTCTTTACTTTATCTTTAAGTAAGTCAATTCCCATCGATAGCTTGTTCAGTTTTTTTCTTACTTCTGTTTTTTAATTAGTACCCATGTTGCCTCTGTGTTCCAAATGAAGTGTTTCCAACAATGATACTGCAAGACAACTGCTTAGAACAGATTTACAAGAGGGGGATGTCTTCAATAATGAGACTCATCATTGATACGCTGGGACACTTTATCTTCCCAGTCCCCTTTCCCAGGAGGGTGTTGAATGGTAAAGCTGTTATTAAGATAAATGATGATGTTTAGTGGTTTCAAATGTAATTGTTGAAAGCTGCTGCGTAACCCACCATCAAATGCTTAAAGCTGCCATTAAATCATCTCCATTTGGCACTTAGCATTTTATGCATTTTGCACTTGTTCCTCTGAGGAGGAGTTTATGTATTCAACATTTAGTGAGCTATTATGATTATTTAAATTGATTTTCACAATGAAATATTAATCATAGACTTACTCAGTTCAAATGCACATAACTGCACATGCCACAGACACTCACTGATCTGCGACTATTCTAGATCTGCTGTATAGTTAGCCCAAATGCTACCTCTGTTTGGTATCATATAAGTGAACAGATATGCATCATTGAATTAATTTTGCAAGTGACCAACATGGACGTTTCTGCTGTATTTCCTGTCTTTTAGGGATATAGTGAAGTGCTTCAAATAAATCCAACAAACAGATGCATTCTATTGCTAGTAAGCCACATGACGAGTCACTGGTAGTTCACCACAATCATCCCTATCAGGCCTTTAGCTCATGTCCTTTCTGAGTGCAGGGACTTAGACCTGGTCTGCACTTATCTGGTGATTCAGCGGCAGTCGACGGGAGTTACGCAAGCTACACGGAGTAGCTTGCGTAACTCCTGTCGACCGCTGTGCTTCCCTTCTACACGGCGTCTTCCCTGAACTGTGCCGACATTACGCCACTTGAGGGGGTGGTTTACTGTGTTGATTTCTGCTGGCTTCTGGATCGATTGAGCAGGTCTTCACTAACCGCTCAGTCAATCCAGATAGGTATATCTGATGGTGGCGACTTTGCCGCCGTCAGTGTAGATGCACCCTTAGAGACTGATTAAATTAAGGCCTGGTCTATGCTAGAGAGTTTTATCGATAAGAGGTGACTTCTGTTGACAAAACAATCCTGGTATACACACTGCAATGACCCTTTTGTCAACAAAACTGCCCTGTTTGATTGACAAAATAAAAACACCTAGACAAGAGGCGTAGAGCCTTTTTCGGCAAAGTTTTTGCAAAAAAGCATGTGTGTAGACATTGCCCTTAGGTTATATCGCTGAAAATAGCCTCCCGATTATCCCAGCATGCCATCGTGAGTGCCACTCTGGTAAGCAGTTTGAGCTCAGCTGCAGCCATCCACCTCTGCCCCTCCCCTTTCAAAGGCCCAGCAAGTTTTCAATTTAACTCACCGTGGAGAGCTCACTCCACAGCACAGCAAACACAGTCCTGCCTGCCCTAAACTACAGGGGAGGGGTATAACTCCTGATGTGCCATGAAGAGCCAGGGAGAGATGTGGGGGCTGTGTCCCTTTCCCTGCCACTACAGATTTACCAGACCTGCCTCTGTTGAGGGGGGTGGGGGATCAGGGATGCCAAGTATGAGTGTCTGAGTAGCAGCTTCTGCCTTGGGATTGGTTGCTTCCAGCTGCTGCTGTCTGAACTTAAAGAAACAGGATGAGTGCAGATACACTCTCTGTCCCCCAACACACACAGTCTGTTTCTCTCTCTCCCCTCTCCCTCCACTTCTGTGGACTTCTTATGTTTGCATATCAGCTTGGCTGACAAGTCAGTTTAAAAGCAGCTGTCAAACTAGTAGGATGCCCATGGAATTATGGGATTCAGAAACCTTCATCAGGTGATGCTGTGCCTGTCCATGAGGCATTGCAAACCCTTCCCAAAGCACCCTGCATGCAATTGCACATGGGGACAGCTACCCACAATGCACTGCTCACTTTGTCAACAAAACAGCTGATTAGGTGAATGCACTCCACTGACAGAAGGAGACAGTGAAGACGCGCAACAGCGATTTAATTACAGCGGTGGCTGTATGCCAGCAAACCTTTTGTCGATAAAACTTTCTAGTGTAGACAATGCCTCAGTTATACAGTTTTCCAGAAAGGAATTTAGAGAAGGAAGATAATTTGTCAGAAAACGTTATTAACAAAAGGGAAGTTTCCAATTTAATTTCCCCTCAGAAGAAAAATGCCAAGGAAAGCACTCCTCCCTGGGTTGGCTTGTTAAGTCAGTCACAAAAATGAAGAGGCACGTCTGATCACTGCCTCTACATGCTTAAAAACAGATACACTTCACCACTGTCAGGGGACAGTAGCGTATTTAAATGGATGTGCCCTTTTCCACTTAGCACTTGGGGCAGGCTGGCCCAAGGATGTCCAAAATACTGAAAGCCTGATCAATAAGTGCCAGTATTCTGCCTGATTGGATATAATTTTTCATTTTCTTTAGACTTGATAACACACTGAAACCCATTCTTCTTTATTTTCCCTTTCTCTCTTCTTATGGGTATTCCATTTTATAATTCTACAGATGTGGAAAGAACACTGAGTCATTTCACAAAAGCAGTTCTCTGCATTGCAAATTTAGATATTGGCCATTTTAAAAATGCACCTTTTTAAGATGTAAGACAATGACAACTGTTTACCAAACCCTTTTCATCAAACACTGACATTTTCCAGACAATATATGTTTAAAAGAAATATAAACCCCTTTCTCTTGAACTGGAAAGAGGCAAAACACACACAGACCAGGGCTCTCCAAAACGTAGGTATGGAATCAATTTGGTAATTACCATACATGGATGTTTATTTACTGATGCCTGAAAATTAACATTCATGTCCTAGACATTATTTAGAGTCTATGTTACAGCTCTAAACTTACAGCAGCTGTGCTCTTCACCACATGTCCTACAATCACAACAACTCTTCCTTTGAAGCTCTGGAGTGTGGCAGTAGCAGGGCACTGGGTGAGATCTCCTTCTGCAGTGAATGCTGAGCCAAATGGAATGCTGATGCTGCCTGATATGTGGCCACGATTAAAGCTGATGGAGAACACAGTTAAGGGAAGCATGAAAAAAGAAATGGATACACCCACACCTGCTGTAGAGTACCTAGGTTAGTAGGACGAGGGTCTCTTAAGTGTTACCACAATACAAACAAACAAGGAAGCAAGCAAGCAGGAGTGAACCCAGCTCTCAGATTTGTATGTCTTCACCTATCCCACTGAAGTCAATGTGAGCTGCAATTTTAGTGCAGAATTTGGACAGTAGTTTTAACTCTTAACTATAAATGATCACCTTTTTCTGTATTTTCTTTTATCTTCATTGCTAATGCCAATGATATATGTAAGTGAAGCAAACTGTCTCATTTATAAGCTCCCCCCTCCTGGCTGATGTCACACAGACTAATTTGCTCTTGCTGGATTAGTATACATCAAGAACCTCATTTACCATTTACCCATACTGAAAACAACAGCTGCCACCTCACAGGAAAACTAATAAGATTTATTTGCTGTTTAAAAAGGGACAGCTGAAATTATTTCAAACTCTGCAGTGGTCAGTGGGTACTTAGTTTCACACAGAGGAAGCAGAGATTTGTGCTCAGGGACACAACAATCTGTCTGTTTTACCAGCATGCAGCCTTGTAAAGGTTTAACTATCTTTAAACAGCCATGAAACTTTTCCACAAAGAGCAACTGCTTTGCCCTCGCTCCAGAAGTTAACCTGATAGAAATCAAGTACTCTGAACTCAAAACTTCTACCACAAATTAAAGTGCCAGCAATTTCCCCTTTGTGAAATTCATGTGTTTGTGTATCAATCTTTGATATGGTGCTGGAGATGGCTACAGTGTGCTTTTTCATAAAAGCATCCCAGGAGTTCCATTTTGTTGTTTACTAACTCCTTTTAAAACAGGTTTAATCAATAGCATGCAATCATATCAATGCAATGATACATTTCTCCCTCAGAGAAACTGAAGTGCACAGAAAAAGAACCACAAGCCAATCTCTCAAAAATCTATACCTGTGCTTTATAAAATGAAAGGCTATACACATGGTACATTGTACACATGGAAATTGGAAAATTTCCTCTAATATCTTGAATACAGGAACTTTCACTCAAGCATGTCACATTTCTGCGTTGTTTTTTTTTTTTTTTTTTGCGTTACCCCTGCCATTCTGAAATGGCCCTCATTTAAACATTAAGGTTCTTTCCAAAGCACAAACAAAATCTCAGTTAACTAAGAATGGAAGAACATTTCCCAAACTAAAATTGAACTCAAAACTGAAGTTTGAGTTTGGTTAATTTATTATTTGCTTATTCTTAAAGTTTTCACAAGCATCTGTATCTCTTTGCTTCACCAGAAACTCAACCACTGCAAGATGTACAAGTGAACCATAGGATTGCTCTGGGTTTAATACAGCGAATTGAGAATCAGATGATCAGGGTTCTATTTTTGTCTCTGCTACTGACTCACTAAGAACCAGTGATTCTGTACACATCGGTTTCCCCATCTTTAAAATATCACTTGCCTATGTCACAGAGGTGTTATGAGTGCTATTTAGTATTTTAAAGTTCTTACATATCTCAGACAAAAGGTGCCAGGCATTCTTATTTCACGCCCTATTAAAATCAAGAAATTCTGTATTTTGTATGGGACACCCTCAAGATGCGTATCCTTGTGGATGCTCCACTTTAGATTTTGTTGCATCATGCGTCCTTGATTGGAAATCTTTACAAGAGTACGCATCTGGGTCATGCATGTGCAGCTTCCATCTCACGGCGCTGTTGGTGCCTCTTCTGGCACATGTGCAACCTGACCCGCTCAGTTCCTTCTCTATCGTAGAGTCCCATGTTTTAACACTGAAGTAGAGAGGAGGGTGGGTAGTGGTGCACCCAAACATCTTGAAGAATTTGAGTTACTGCACAAGGTGAGTAACGCTTTCTTCTTCGAGTGATGTCCATGTTGGTACTCCACTTTAGGCAACTAAAGTGCCCCTCACTTGGTGGAAGGACTTCAGATTCAATTATTTGGAAAGATGAAAGTACTCTTAGTCCCTTTTTAGATGCATGATCAATTGCATAATGTTTTGTGAAAGTATACGAGGAGGTCCATGTAGCTGCCTTGCGTATGTCCGTGATGGGAACGTTATTAAGGAACGCTATAGAAGTGGACATTGCTCTGGTTGAGTGTGTTCTGGTCCCAGGGGGAGCTTGTAAGTTCTTTTGTTTATAGCATAGATGGATCCATCCTGTTATCCATTTAGATAGTTTGTGACTAGATATTGCATTGCCTTTTGTGCATTCTGTCACTGTTACAAAGAGCTTATCTGATTTTCTAGATGTCTTTGTTCTCTCTAGGCAAAAGGCTAATGCCTGTCTGACATCCAGAGTGTGGAGTACTGCTTACTATGTGGTTCCAGATAAAAGGTAGGTAAGTGAATAGGTTAGTTAATATGGAAGTCTGATACTATTTCTGGTAAAACTTTGGATGAGGCCTAAGAATGATCTTATCTTTGTGAAAAATTGTGTAAGGTGGATGGGCCATGCATGCGCTTATCTCCTCTACACGGCAAACCAATGTGATAGCTTCTAAAAAAGGATACTTTCAGAGACATATGGAGAAGTGAACATGTTGCTAAGGGTTGGAATGGTGTCCTACTAATGGCTTTGAGTACTAAATTTAGGTCCCACAGCGTTGAGGAGGCACGTATGACTGAGAAACTCTTTGTAGCCCTGCCAGGAACCGTTTTACCATTGGGTGAGTGAAATACTGTTGTGTGCTTGATCTTGTCATGGAAAACAGTAATTGTGAATAGATGTACTTTTAAGGACCTGATATTTTTAGTTCTAGGATGTATTCTAAGATCGCCAGAATGGATAATGATGCAGTGAGGATTTGTCTATCTCTGCACCATGAGTTGAATCTTCACCATTTCTGCAGGTAAGTTTTCCTTGTTGTTGGTTTTCTACTATTTATTAGTATATGTTTAAGTTGTTCCAAGCATTCCAACTCATCTGGGGAGAACCAGTTAGGAACCATGCAATCAGCTTGAGCTTCTGTATCTCAGGCTGAAAAATCTGGCCACCATCTTGAGATAGGAGATTGTATCATAGTGGAAGAGTGATTGGTCTATACGTTGACATCTGCATTAGGTCCTGAGAACCATGTCTGTCTGGGCCATGCAGGTGTGGTTATTATCACTGTCACCTTGTTGAGTCTTATTTTGTGCATGGTTCTAGGGTACTCATCTGGGATGTGCAAGACCGTTGGTTTAAGTCCCCACTCCATCTGAGGGAGAGAAGGGATCTACCACCCTGCCGGTGAATACCTTAACTACTGGGCTATGGGATATTCTAGTTCTAATGTAAATAGCAAGTGGGCGACATTTCACAACACCATATATCAAACTGCTCTCACTATCTTGGATACAACAAAACAATGTTACCAAGATTGGTTTGATGAGAATGTTTCAATAATTCAATAGCTACTCACTAAAGAACATAACATGTGTAATTAAATTCTTGTATCCCATTTTCCAGTAGGTACAGTTTTAAAATACAGTCATGATATCCAATCTAAGCTCAGAAACATGCAAGATCGATGGTGGAATGCCAAGGCAGATGAAATCCAGGGCTACACTGACCATCATGAGTCCAAAGATTTCTATGCTGCTTCAAAAGATGCATAAGATCCTACACATATCACTATAGTGCCTTGGAAGAGTGCATTTGGCCTAACGCTAATCACTGAAAAAGGAGAAATCCTTCAGAGGTGGCAAAAGCATTTCAGTGATCTTTTGAACACACCATCCAACATCACAGATGAGGTACTAATAAGAGTAGTGGATCAGCCACCTTGTAATGATGAGGGATGCATCCCTATCTCTGGATGAAGTCAGCAATGCAATCAGTGCCATGAAGAACTGCAGATCTGATGGCATTCCTACACAAATATTCAAGATAAGAGAGATCCTGCTGAAGTCTATTTCTCAATACATGGAGTAATGAAAATTTACTGTACTTCAAACACTCCATGTTGTCACCACATATAGAAGAAGGTGAAAAGTCTAACGTGGTGGCTGTCTCAGTAACTCATTAGAACCTTCCCAGTGATAGAGAATAACTACAGTACTCTTTGATTGTGTTCTATGCAACATCACTACATGCATGTTACTGGAGTTGCAATGTGGTTTTAGGCCAACACAAGGAATTGTGGACATGATATCTGTAGCCCATCAGATGCAGGAGAAATGCAGAGAACAACAAAATGACCTTTACACTGTTTTTATTGACCTGGCTAAACCATTTAACACCATTAGCAGATCTGGGTTTGGCGATCATTGCATAAGTTTGGTTGTCCAGAAAAATTCACCAACATTCTGACGTTATTTCATGACGAACGCTCGGACAAATCTGAAAAGCTGGTGCTCTGCCTGACCATTTCCTCTCTCTAAAGGATTTAAGCAGGGCTGCATAACTAGTCTACTCTTGTTTAACCTCTTCTGTGCAACAATGCGTGATGATGCTACCCTGAATGCTGGTATCAGGAGATGTTTCCAATTCTCTGGAACAGGCTGCAATCTTCCACGAAGGTCTTAGAGGCAGTTGTTCATGAGCTGTTGTGCTGTGACTGTGCTCTAGAGGCACACATTTTAGACGAGATACAACTAATTATGGACAAATTCATGAAGTCTACAGAAAGATATGGGCTGACAATCAATCTGAAAAAGACAGAGGCCACGTATCAACCTGCACTAGAGAAACCCTACATGAAACCAAATGTCACCATCAGAAATACACAGCTGAATGCTATTACATACTTCTTTATCATGGTAGTGTATTCTCGAATTATATCACTATAGACAAGGAGCTGACAAATCATATAAAAATACCAGCTCATCATTTGTCAGACTATCAGGAAGAATCTGGCAGCAGCATGGGATTAAGCTTCAAACCAAGTTAAAAGCCTATAAATCAGCTATTCTGTCCATCTTATTGTATGGGTATGACACCTGGACCTGTTACAGTCATCACACATTAAGCTTCTAAATAAGTTCAATTTATGACACCTGCATGCCAGATCCTGCCTCAGATGACAGGGTAGTTATCAATAATGAAATGTTGGAATGTAGTCACTCCACAGGGATTGAAGCCATGCTTATCACACCACAGTTATGCTGGGCTGGTCATGTGCTGAGGTTGGGCAATACCAGAATGCCAAAGCACTAGTTGTATGGCAAACTGAAAGTGGGCAACCACATATGAGGTGACCAAAGACACACTGAAGCATAACTTGAAACAGTGCAACACTGAAGCTAACAGCTGAGAGTTGTCAGAAAAAGACAGATCACGCTGGCAAGTAGTGTCACCAATGGGCTTACCCAGTTCAATATTAACTGCCATTTGGATTTTGAGGCACAGAGGTTGAGCTGTAAACAGTAGCAGGTTCAACAGGCACAGACTCTAACCCCTTCCTCAGCATCAAGCTATACACTTCATGTGGAAAGGACTGTCACTTGCGCATCATTCTTTTTAGTTGCAACTGTCCTTATAAGCCATAATACTGCCATCAGCATCATCTTCCATCACAAAGCACAACAACATGTGATGTTCTGATGGGTGTCAGAGAGAGCGACTGAATTCAAGCATGAGAATGACTCTACAGCCTGGGGGTTAGAGCTTTCACCCGGGATGTGGGACACCCAAGATCCAGTCCTCCTGCTCCAATGTCACAACAACTAACTCCTTTTATACATCCTGGCCTAAACGTCCTGCTCTCAAGGTATGATAGTTTAATAAGATTTTATGAATAATTAATCAGCATGAAAATTTGTGTGAAATCTTTTAGATATCAATTGAGAGGGGGGGAAAAAAACCACTAGGCCATTCTTCCACTAGTTTGAATAAAATTATCAGAGAATTTATAACAGAAATGACTATTTGTGCATATGAGCATGGCAGATGTTTTTTTCCCTAGAGTACAGGCATAGGTTTGAGGGAGTGGGGAAGTAAAAGCAGAAATTGCTTCAAAAGCATACCAGTCCCAAGTACGCAGATTAGTCACTATTTCTTGCAGTACTAGTAGAAGGGTAGTAGAGTGCAGGACTTAATTACAAGAAGTTGCATTGGAAGGAGCTAAGACTTAATCTTTTAAGCATACCTTTCTTAACCTTTTTAGCATACCTTTCTTAAATGTGATTAGTTCCAGTTTGATGATGATCACTGTTACATGATGGGAAAGCATAACAAAAAAAAACTGAAAGATTAATAAGAGCAATAACCCTCTACTTACCAATTACTGTACTTTGTGTGTGTCTAATAAGGAAAAATTTCATCCGCACCACAAACTGTACAAAAACGCTCTTATTCACAGCTCCACCGTAAATAGTACTAAGATAAAAGTTTAAAAATAGGACAGTTCTTTTAGACAGAACATGACTTTGCCCATATTGAGCATGCTACGCTGCTTAAAGCAACAACTGACCTAATGTTTAAACAGAATAACATACATTTACTTAGAGAAATGACATTAGTATCTAACTATGCAGACTGTTCCTTCTTGTCGTTTGTATCCTTTCTAATCTTAAGTGACTATCTTAACTCTTCCAATCCTTAACTGATTATAAAAGGCAGAGATTTTGTGCAGACTGAAAGACTATAAAGAACTTAGCTAGGACTTTCATAAAAGGAATGGAACCCTGCCAGTATTTCTGCTAACATGTTTAATGAAAGGAGGCTAAGACAGAACTGCTGGCTTTCTACTGCAACAGGGAACGCTCAGTGCACATTACCTTTTCATTACAAAAGTTTCTCTTGTAAAGTAATCTTGGAAGAAAGGGGTCACTAGACATTATGCTCACAACGTGTACTTCATTACAGTACAGCAATTCCTTAGTTTCCAAGTATAGCCTTATAGTGAAGTTATGCTGGACACTATTTAAAAAAATGTAACAAATAAGAAACCTGTTGAAAATCCTCCATATTTCCCACCAAATCACATTAAAAGCTACTGTGCTCTTTTCTTCATGTAAAACAATTACTTTGTATATGACAGGGCATCAAATGAGTGAAATATTAAATTACAAAATGATTCTCTTATAGAGAGTATTTTATAATTGCTCATATTGAGATATTCTCTTATAAAACTCACTAAGTGGCATAGCATTTTTCTGAAGATAGGTAACAGTAATATATAACAAGAAATCCAGTGATAACATATGGACTTTTTTGCACTCAGATGAAATTGTTTTAAGGCTGAGTACCTCAAGTCACTGAGTGTATATATCATGGCATAGGTGATGTATTCTTCTTAGTATTTCATTTACATATTCAGAATACCTGACAGTCAGTCAATCAGTCAACTTCTTATATAAAGTATGTTCTCTTGGAGAAACTGGGACATTCCCAGATAAGAGGTCAACTGCCTTGGGGAATTATTTGATTACCGATACTACTACATTTTTCAGTAAGGGGATTCCTCACTTCTTAGAACTCTGGAGACTGATGTTTTCTATCTCTTCACAGAATAAGTACAGCGTGCATTGCAGCAGCTTTCCACACAGACCTGTCCATGACTATGCCTCAGACTGACGCGAAAGGCAGAGCAGGGTCTTGAAGTGGTGAGTCTGCTAACAAGAAAGCCACTTAGTGAAATTCTGATGAGGATTTGTTCTGAGAATAATAGCTATATTCTTTATCATAAAGAGTCTATTTCCTGAAAAATAGCTCAAGTTTCTGCCGGCCTTCTAAATAACCTGGTAGAGAGAAAGGAGGACCAAATTAAAAGCCTTTCCTTCTTTGACCTTTCCTATGAATATAGCTTAAAAATTAACCTTAATTCTATGAGAGAAAAAAGTCACTGAAGTCCAGACAATGATGAGGCATCTGAGTCTGTGACTAACTGGAAACCTCAACTGATGCATGAAATTAATAAATACAAGGAAAAAATTTTACTTTTCCATGCTTCTTTGATCCTTTTTGTTTTATCTAGACAGCAGATCATGTTGAATGTTCAAATTTTGGCATATCTTCAGGACCTGACAATTTTGTAATAACTTAACTGTTTTGCTTCTATAAGTTCTGATTTGGAATAGTCTCCCAATTCTACCATGCTCTGTTTTGCAGTAAACAGTGTCAAATTTTAAACATAGAGGAAAATACTTTTAGTGCTGCTTCGTACTTAGCTTACCATTCCCCTTAAAAGAAAGGATTTATCAAGCTGTAAACTCCTGAAAAAGCCAGCAACAAAGATTAAGACATTTGATACATATGTCAGCTCAGAGGAAAAATCATCCAAGACACACATGAACCCTAAATAGTTAATTCTGATTCACTGAATGGAAACTTTGTTTAAAGAAAAGTAAATATGAGACACTTTCTAGCAATCCTACTCTTCTAGATCATCATATTTCTTAAAAGAAAGCTTATATAGGTATTCTATAGTTTAGAATTCACAGCTTTTCCAGATGAACACAGAATATATACTTGCAATGTGCATTAATTCTGTGGCTATCTAAACTGCAGTAAAATATGCACTGGGGCTGGTTTTGTTCAACATATTTATTAATGATCTGGAGGATGGAGTGGATTGCACCCTCAGCAAGCTTGCGGATGACACTAAGCTGGGGGGAGTGGAAAATATGCTGGAGGGCAGGGATAGGATGCCGACTGACCTAGACAAACTGGAGGACTTAGCCAAAAGGAATCTGATGAGGTTCAACAAGGACAAGTGCAGAGTCCTGCACTTAGGATGGAAGAATTCCATGCACTGCTACAGACTGCGGACCGACTTGCTAAGCAGCAGTTGTGCAGAAAATGACCTGAGGATTATAATGGATGAGAAGCTTGATGAGAGTCAAAAGTGTGCCCTTGCTGCCAAGGCAGCTAATGGAATATTGAGCTTCATTAGTAGGAGCATTGCGAGCAGATCAAGGGAAGTGGTTATTTCCCTGTATTTGGCATTGGTTAGGTCACATCTGGAACACTGTGTCAAGTTTTACAGCCCCCACTAGAGAAAGGATGTGGACAAATTGGAGAGAATCAAGTGGAGGGCAACAAAAATGATTAGGGGGCTAGGGCACATGACGTGTGAGGAAAGGCTGAAGAAACTGGGTTTATTTAGTCTGCAGAACAGAAGAGGGAGGGGAGATTTAATAGCAGCCTTCAATTACCTGAGGGTGGTTCAAAAGAGGATGGAGGCTAGGCTGTTCTCAGTGGTGGCAGATGACAGAACAAGAAGAAATGGTCTCCAGTTGCAATGGGGGAAGTCTAGATTGGATATTAGAAAAAACTTTTCCACTAGGAGAGTGGTGAAGCACTGGAATGGGTTACCTAGGGAAGTGGTGGAATTTCTATCCTTACAGATTTTTAAGGGCTGGGAGGGCAAAGCCCTGGCTGGGATGATTTAGTTGAAGTTGGTCCTGCTTTGAGCAGGGGATTGGACTAGATGATCTCCCGAGGTCCCTTCCAACCCTAATCTTCTATGATCTTCGGTGATTCTAACTATACTTTAACATACTGCCTAGGATATTAAGAAACTCAGTTAACATGTTGTGATCTATCCCACCTTTAGATGGAGATTGCTGACAGAGACATGCTCCTTGCTGAAAGAGTCACATGACCGAAGCAAAAATAAAGACTCCCAACAAAAAATACTAAGTTGCATATGCTAAATTAAAAGCCATGTTTGAAGGACATAATGAAAAACATATAGGGCACAGTCCTCAGTTGCACTGAGAAAAAGGTGTCTGTAGTCTGCCTTTATTTATGTCTTCCCTGATCGTGAGCCTGCTGTGTAGCTGAACAAGCCTCCCTGCATAAGTTAGAGCAGCCACAGGGCTACTTTTACAATGCTCTCTTTAGGGATTCTTTTTCAAGATGGGGATTAGCAAAGCACATCATGTACCAACCCTTCCATTTCCCCTCTAACCCCAAAAAGCTCCTCTCTCCTGACACCATTTGAACCAATGGGAGGGAGGGGAGCAGAACAGAGCGGAGAGCAGCTGGCATAAAAACAGCTATGCCAAATTTACACCAGTCCAAGATTATAGCATGTCAAGAGAATCCTCAGGTGTCCCTGGCTGCTTTAATGTCACTTTGTGCTGCTCAAATGGGACAAAGTGATCTCATTGGGACTAAGGCTCTAGCCCATAGCCTTCGGAGCAAGAGAGACTAACTTATAAGGAAACATCTTTTCCCTCTTTTCCACGGAGCAAGAATTTCTATGATCAACCCTACCTTCAGTCTCTCTGCTGCGTATCTATGACTCTTTAAATTATTTATCATTCTAGTACCATATTAACCCCCAACAAAAATAGACAGGAGATAATGGTGAATGGGCTGAGACCACAACCCTTAGATTTGAAGGATACTCTTCACTATTACGGATGTCAACTACCAGCAGTTTTGGCTTGCTAGCTTTGGTTTTCTTTGTAGGCATTTTGAAGTGGCTAGGTCCTATCAGCTCACACAAGTCAATCAAATCTTCTGCTGAGATCCGTGGTGACCCCTCCGCCTTCAGATCGTTCAACTGGATAGAGTCCCTAGACTTTGAAGAGAGAAAAACAAAATCTTAAAAATGATGTAATTATTCATTTGCAGTGTTGTTATAGCTATGTTGGTCCTTGGTTATTAAAGAGAGACAAAGTAGGTGAAAAGGAACTCTTGAGGTTACTCTTTGCAAGCTTGAAAGCTCATTTCTTTCACCAACGGAAGTTGGTCCATTAAAAGATATGATCTCACCCACATATTTTTCACTTACCTATTTAGGCATTATCCAGCATTCATTACAACTTCTGCTTTATATATAATTATTGTAAATATAAAAGTGAAGTTTTGCATAAAAGCATTCTCTCCTTGTAATTAAAAAACAAATACATGTTAAGCCATATAGCACTAGAACTTTCAAATTATTCATTGTGGATAATTCATATGACAACCCATCTCTATTTTCTTTTAAAAAATTATCCATAAATAGATTTTTATGAATTTGTCATTTGCATTTGTTTGATTTTGTGAAAACAAATTTTAGCCTGTGCTTGGTTCATGAAGTATTCACTATGGATAGATCCTCCCCCCTTCACTCCAATCACTTTATGCATGGGAAAGGGGCCCTAAAAGCCCTGGATCTATCCAGAGGACTTTTCCCCCTCTGTGTGGGAACTGAGGTAGACAGCCACAAGTTGTCTTCCAAGGATCCTCTTGAAAGCCCTTATGCCCCATGTCAGGAGTGGGATGGATGTCTAGTGAGTGAGGAGGAGATTCTAGGCAGCACTATGGCCCAAAGGGCAACTGGGAAGTCCACCATAATTTAGGCAGTCCTATGGAGCTGTCTAAATTATGCCAGAGGCTGCTTCCCCCCTCCGCTTCCCCACAGTAGCCCAAGATTGAGTGCACGTAAAGCTTACAGAGCTCAGGTGCAGCACAGAATCTCTTCCTAGGAGCTTTCAGTATTTATTATTTCCCCATTAAAACATATTATTGGTCACCTACTTCACTTGGTATTGTGCCAAACTTTATAAAAAGGCATCATCCCTTTTTCTGCTTGCAAATTATTTGGAACACTCAATTAATTTATTTTGGTGACACCGAAATACTCTATAATTTGCCCAACAGCCTTTCCATTGTGAACACTCTCACAAATATTCACAAGCACTAGTATCCGTGGTGGTTCTGCTTTTTGTTATTATTGTGAATAAAAACAAATGTAAATAAGCCAAAAAAAAAAAAGAAAAAGAAAAATAATGCATCTTGAACACCAGCAAAGTGAATCAGTGCATTTTATTCATAAATATATTTTGTCAACAACAATTTATCTTGATAATTAATGATGAGTACAAAACCACTAAATTACAATAGAGTTTACTGTATAGGGAATTTCAGTGTGATGATCACAAAATGATAGTTTTTCCAACCATATTTCTTATTTATAATTGTGCAATAGTTGAATTTTAAAAAAGTTAACTATAAAACAGCTCCTCAGTTTAGAAGAACCATCTCTACACAGTCTAATCCATCCTATTAAAAAAAAAAGCATGACAGGTAGTCTTTGTGAAATGCTCAAAAAATCTGCAAGACCTGCAAACTCAGGACTCTGTAAGCATGATGCAGGGAAGTGAATTCCAGTCATGCAAACTGATTGAGAATGCCCAGTTACTAAAAGCCTGATGTTTACATTTAGGGACTGCTGAAAATCCCAGCTGATCTCATGAGAGACTATAAAATTCCCAAGAACATAAATTAGTAGAATGCATTGCAGCACCCATGTTAATCATCTCTGCATAGATGATCACTGAGCCAAAATGAATTAGATCATTTTCATCAGTAACTCACAGAATCACGGAAGATTAGGGTTGGAAGGGACCTCAGGAGGTCACCTAGTCCAACTCCCTGTTCAAACCAAGACCAAACCTACCTAAATCATCCCAGCCAGGGCTTTCAACTCCTCCATGCACAGCAATTTTGCATCAGCACCTAATGGGTCTCTATGGGGAAGTCTCAACACTTCAGCTTCAAGGGCTACCAGTTTTAACTTTTGAAAACACTGATACCAAAGCAAACACTAATTTCTTCTGTATTTAGAAAATCCAGCACAGGACATGTGGATCAGAGGCTTTAATGCACACTGATTGTGGTTTCCTGTCATCTGGATAAGTAGCATGTATCTACCACTTTTTCCATCTTGTATCATTGCCTAGTAATGGCATTTACAGGTATTTCATTTGCATAATATTTTAACCTAGAAGTAAAGAGTTAATGAAGTCATTCATGTATGCACAAAGGCTAAATTCAGCTTCATGGGGCAAAAATGCAGCCCTGCTGTGTGTGAGACTCCAACAGAGTTTTCCTGCTTACATCAGGGCTGACTCTGGCCCTGTGCAATTGTTGTGCTCCTACTGTGCTTGAGATCAAACATGAGCAAAAGTTGTTTATAACTTTGAGTGTCCAGCTGTTTCCAGTGAATTATTCTGACTTGTTTGGAGATCAATCTGTGCTGCATAGCTGACAGCTACTATAGTGAGCATCTTCTGGAAGCTTAGACTACTGTGGTGTCTGTTACTGGTGGGATACTTTTTCTGTGTTAATTAAAAGGTAACCATTTTATTTAGAAAATCCAAATGTGTGCTTTGCAATTCTTCCATACACAACAAAGGTGCAGAGGCCACTCCTGGCCAAATATGGGCATTACGCTCATTAACTTTCCTGGAAGTTATATGCACATAGTGATAGATCATACAGTAATTATAGTCCAGATGTAAAATACAAAATACAAGAATTAAAATCTAAAAAGTGTTTCTACATTACTGGAGAACATTATTGCACTGATTTTAAGAGTTAAATATATAAAGTGCTCTTTAAAAGCAGGACTATACTAAGAGTATGGGGGGCTGAATTTTATGCTTAGAGAAAAACAGAACCATAACTCACAGGATTATCTTTGCCATCTAGTCTCGTGTGTGTGTGTGTGTTCACACTAATTCAGTACCTAACTTATTTGCTTTGCAATTTTTACTTCTCAGTGAGGAAATTTTGAATTTGCTTTGCAGTTTTCACCTCTCAGTGAGGAAACATATACCTAAGGAAATAGGACTGATAGCATTTCAGGAGACATAGAGGCACCAGTAATCAGCGTATTAAATAGAGCTGTGCAGAAGATGGTTTTTCTGTCCCATGAAAATTTTGAAGAGATCAAATTTTTTCCCATCTCAAATTGGGATGAAAAATCAAAACCTTGACAATTTTCGCAAATAAAAAATTTGCTCTGGATCAATCAA
Organism: Mesoclemmys tuberculata; assembly: GCA_007922155.1. Classification (NCBI taxonomy): domain Eukaryota; kingdom Metazoa; phylum Chordata; order Testudines; family Chelidae; genus Mesoclemmys; species Mesoclemmys tuberculata. Next base: position 8,866,477 of record ML675617.1, on the reverse strand, counting down.
AACAATTTCAAAACATTTCATTTTGGTTTTGAGCCATTTTCTTTTTTCAACCTTTAAGTCTAAATTTACTAAAATTTCAAAATGAAAAGCCATTTTAACTCTCAAAAATGACACTTTTCTCCCAAAAAACTTTCAAGTCAGATTTGTCCAAACCAATCAACTATTTTGCAGTTTCATTTCTTATTAATCAGAATTTTATATCAAAAATAACAGTGCAATTAAAAAATTGTGATCAGCTCTAGTATTATTTAGCTCAAGTAATTAGTGCTAACACTAGCCCTTGCTTCAGTAGCGGTTGTAAACATGTGCCAGCTTATACTGATATTTATTAATTTCCCATTCAAAATGTATTTTATGATTTTTTCTAGACTTTTGCGACAAACCAGGAAAGGAATTATCTGAATGTACTGGAGAAACAGCAAAGGCAAAATTAAGCTACACAACATAAAGGGACTTTGTAGTGGTGTGGTACAGTATACCTCCAAAAACAGATTTAGCCAGCCTATATATAGTTACACGAATCTTTGCTATGACCAGGAAATCAAAAGGTATTTGTAATTATAGACAGCATCTACTGGACTAAAGGGAACATGCTAATTTACCAAACTTGTTTTTCTGGTATGTCTGCTACAGTCTTCAGAACACAGTAATTCAGAAATCTACCGTCTATATTATGATATGTACTCAGAGTATGGGTTTTTTACCCCAGTGAAAATAATAAAGGACACTGTATTTTATGACAAAAAAGATACCCTCGAGTTTCTAGATAACGTACTGTTAAATTAAATAAAATAGATCAATACTCAAGAGTAAAAGAGTATAGTAAACTTAATTCAGTCCCTATGTACATTCGCATTATGACACAGTCTTTAATTATATGATCACATACTATTCCCCCTCCTCACATCAACCCATCCTCCCCCCCGGATACCTGGCTAATTCAGTGCACAGGATGGATGCAGGGAAAAGGCAACCTTAAATCTGGTGTTTCCTACACTTGTATAGTACAAGTCATAATAATCAAAATTGTACATTATCCCCAAAGTGTAAATAGGAAACAAGTGCTCCATAAGTAAGGCCATGTTTACACTATGATCTGGGGATGCCACGTCCCTGCTCACATACACATACTCGTGCTAGCTCCCATCGAGCAACCATGAGCATTAATAGCAGTGTAGCCACGGTAGCATGGGTACCAATAATAGAGGCATGGCTGAGCTCTATCGTATTCATATTCAGTGGTTTCAGGAGAGTTTATATTTGGCCTGATTCAGCTGTACCTCCACTGATGCTACCTGTGCTACCATGGCTACACTTCGATTTGTACTCACACTAGCCTGATGAGAGCTACTGTGAGTGTATGTATGGAAGCAAGGGAATCACATTCCTAGCTCATAGTTCAGACATAGCTTAAGAGAATATCTCCTATTAACAGTTGAGTAACCACTAACATAACTGCAACCCAATTAAAACAAATATCCTAACTGGAATTAGCCACCTGTTAAGTTCATAACCATCTGTTTTATGATTCCTTCCCTTCCTTTTCTGATCTAGGATACCCAGTTTCCATCTGTACTGTACGATGTCCTAAGATATCAAGGGGTGGCCTGTAACTCATGAACAGTTTTGTAGGAAACAGAATTGTTGAATCAATTCCTTCCTTTAACAACTGTTTTATTACAGTAATTTCTTCCTCCAAGGTCTGTGTTAGGGAGAATACAATTGGAAAAAGGAACAGCTCTACTTTCCATATATAAAAGTGTCCTTTTTTTGTGTGTATGTGGCTACCTTCAAAAGCTTCTCTTTATCAGCAATATCTGATAATGTCTGTATAATTTCCATTTACAGAGAAAGATTCTTCATGGAGAATCTCTAACAAACTTTCAACATGTTTCTCTACATTTATGTCTAGCGCTTGAATTTAAAAACTTCTCATGGGGACCATGAAATCTGTTCAATTCTTCTTAGGTATTTCCTGTATATGTTTTGTATCATTTCCACTTTTCTCCATGATTTTGTAATTTTGCAACACTCCACGACATTCTTATTCATTTTCCACAGCATTTCCTTTTGACTTCCTAATTCTTCTATTATATTATTTTACCATTTTGACTCTGTTATTTGTTCCACCTAGTTTTGTGATTCAAGTTTTCACTTCTGAGTTGAGAAGTGAAAGATTCTTTCATGTCATCTCATCTTGCGGGGCAGCAATTGGAGGGGAGGAATAAAACCTTTCATATTCTTTTATTGGGGCACTCGGTATGAGAGAGCAGTACGGCACAGAGCCCTAACTCCAAAGATTATTGCTCAGAGCTCAAAAATCTGTTTACTCTTGTTTGATTTTCTGCTTGGGAGGAGCCAGTCCAAACAAAATCTAGGTACTCCTTTCTTAAATCTAGTTTCAATAATTTCCATCACCTACTGTGACAGCAGTGATACTTTGTTCTTAGCTAGAGCTCCCTCTGTTTATCATCATTTATTTGTCATACCATAATGCCAAGGAACCCTACTCATGGGCCAGGATCCATGTGCTTGGTTCTCTACAAATACAGAACAAAAAGACAGTCCCTGCTCCAAAGTGCTTACAGGTTAAGGGCTTATCTAAATATGTGCTAATGTGAGGCAAGTGGTGTAAAACTGCAGTACACTTACATGCTGCACACTAATTGTCCATGTGGACGCTACTGCTGCACCATGAAGTTTGAAACAGCAGTACGCAAAGCCCATCATGGAACTTTAGGGCGCAGTGGCAATGGACAGTGCACAGCATGCTGGAGCACTGCAGATTTGCCATGTGTTAATTTATTGTTTAGACAATCCCTCACTCAACAGCAAGCGATGATAAATAGATAAAGACAGACAGGATTACATGGAAAAAACGAGACAGGATTGGTCAGTATAACAGGCGTGGTAACGCACCAGCAGCCTAACCACTGCCAGATTTATTGTAGGCATCACGGAAAAAGAAAGTTTAAGGAGAGATTTGAATGAAAGCAACAAGGTGGCTTTGCAGATATTTTTGGTGAGCTCTTCCCAAGCACAAAGGGCAGCATGAGAGAAAATATGAAGGTGCTTGTTAGAAAATTTAATAAGTGAGTGATAGAGCAGGCAGGAATCAACCTTTTGATGGTGAAGAGACCTGACAGATTGGTCGTGAAGGGCCTTGATAATGAAGACAAGTTGAATATGCTTGATGTGATAGAAAGGGGGAGCCATTGATGGGACACAGAAAAGAGATGTGACAGTGAAAGTGCTGGACTAGTAAAATAATCCTTTCAGCAGCATTCTGATTGAATATGAGGTGGGCAAAACTGCATTTGTGAAGGCCATAGAAAAGGATGTTGCAGTAACTAAGACACAAGATAATAAGAGTTTGGCTAAGAGTTTTAGCTATGTGGACGCATAGGAAAGGCCGTATCTCACAGATATTATATAGAAAGAATCCTCAAGATTTTGACATATGAAGACTCAGCTACCCAAGTGGAAGAGGATGCCCATCTTATGGCCAGAGTGACAAGCAGAATGCTATCCACAGTGATTGAGAAAGAAGGTGCAGTGGAGTTCTTGGGAGGAAGATTATGAACTCGGCTATAGCCATTTAAGCTGACGGTTAGACTTTTGGACAGAATTCTTAACATCTACCTGTACCCAGTGATTGGCCTTGTCCCTAGTTTACGCCATTTTAGTGGTGTCAAAGTCAGGCACCAGTTTCTAACTGTGGAGAAGAAGACAGAGAGAGACCATTCAAAAATAAGCCTCCAAAAAGATTACTTGTCCTCTCAACAGCAGTTTGTGGCCACTGGACATTTTAAATTTACTTTAAAAAATCCACCAAACTGTGAATATTAAATAGCTCTGAATTAAGAGACTAATTCAGCCAGATAACTAAGCACCTGTCTAACATTAAGCTGTGAATAGTTCCATGGACGTCCTTGAGACTACTTACACGTTTGCTATTAAGACATGTACTTGCTATATCAATGCCTAATTAAAAAGAAAAAAAGGAAATGAGCGCTAAAAGTACCACTAGGCTATAAACTGCACTTCTAAGGGCAGTAAGGCGCATTGGCAGATAGGTGTAAAAAGAAGGGGGTTCAAAAAGACCTGGACAACTAGGGGGAAAAATTAACAAATAAATACACTCCAAATAGCATAGAAGGAGACATTCATAACTTACTCTCTTCTATTACCATTCTGCTATGACCTCTACCATTTTCCATACTGCATATATAGCAAAATTTCCAGAATTTTTTTTTAAATAATGGAAAGTTTAAAATGAAGGATCCATAATGTATCAGTATGATGCATTAAGAGACTGTGGCCCAGTCATACACAGGGTAGGCCACCTGAAAATGCCAAGGTCAGGGCAGGCTGCAAAAAGGAGAGCAGATTCTCCCAAACAGGTAGCTAGCACTGCAATTAGAGTCTGGTTGCTTCCATCTGTCTTTGATGAGCCCTTTCCTCAGCAGTAATCCATCTCTCATCAGCTTCTTTTTCCGACTGGGCCATAGCTTCCTTCTCTTGCATTCTAAGTTTTGCCATTTCTCTCTCTTGATGAAGACGCTGGCTATCTGTCAAGACTTGCAGTCTGATTGCTTCATATGATCGTGGGTTACTCACTGTGACTAACTTTAACCCTCTCAGTACCAAATTTTAAATTTGGAACAGTGATGGGTTCTGAAATGTTCTAGTTCTGTGGATTCTGCTAAGACTACACCAGCATGACCTGCCCGGGCCTAGTGTAGCCCACCTGAAAATGCCAAGGTCAGGGCAGGCTGCAAAACTGGTGGCTAACACTGCAGTTAGATTCCCCAACCAGTTACAAACAGTGCTTTTCAGTCTCTGGCTCCCAGTCAGCAATTAGGTCCATTAAAGAGATAGGTTATTTAAAATACTTCCCTTTACCAAAGTGTTCTGCTGACCCCAAAAGGTCAGCCATATTACAAGATCAATATGAGTTTGGATCTTACCCAAAATACCATGCTGCCAGCCAATCCTTTAGTAACTAAAACAAGGTTTATTATAACAGGAAGGCAACAAATAAGAGATGTTAAATGATTAAAGCAATTAGATACATATAAATGACTTTAAAGTCCACATATATCAGATTCTTGGTAGAACTGCAGAGTCTGCAGGCTTGTACAGTTCCTCTGGTGGACATCCAGTAACTGGATGGGTCTCAGCCTTTTGTTTCTCAGCTCCAGTTGCAGATGAGTCAATCCAGAGGTAGGTAGGAGGAATGCAGACAAAATGGGGATGCTGCAGCTGCCTTTTATGTCCCTTTGTCATGTGGCTTGTCCCAAATACAGGCACACTGCATATGGCATGGGAAAGCCTTAGAGTCCCCATCCCTAGGCATGTTCTTACGTCCCTGGTGACTCATAAGGTGTAGCCCCTGGATTCTCTCACTACCTTTGAGTTCCCTTGATGACTCATTAAATAGGCTTAGTGCGGCTGTCTGGGGTAACACCCAGAAACACAGCACAAATTGAAACACCAATCATCATACATATTTAGAATTTATAACACTGATACATATATAAAGGTGCTTATCAATTTTAGTAAATTATAACCTTTCCAACAGTACCTGACATGACATATCTTGTACAAATTGTCATTATCTTGCAATAATGATATCACTAGCATTATAAATGCTCACTCCTAATCCAGACAGAATCACAGAGGCCTCATTCTCTCTCTGTCTCTCACACACGCACAAACGTAGTTTAAAGTTATTTTAAAAGATGGGGTTAAACGTCAAAACTAGCAGACAGAAAACTGCAATCAAAATACAGGGATGAATCAAACAGCATTGCTCAGAAAAATGAAAGACAATAGAAAGCTTTTTATTTTCCTCTATCCTAACTTCAGTGTGGAATCTCATTTTAGAAAATTCAGCTATGAGAAATTGTTCACCAGGGAAGGTTGCTTAACAGACAGCATGATGTAGAAAAAAGATTTATATGAGCTGGCATTAGAAGTCTACTCTCATCCCATGTGTTTCCTTGACTACACCCTAAATCCTTTCTGTTAAAGCACTTGTTCTTCTCACCCCATTAACTTTTAAACAGGACTGGGAATTACTAAGCCGTATGCATTTACTGCTCTTAATAAAAAGGAGGCATTAGGAATTTTAATGTTTTTAATATTAGGAATTAAAGCGACAAATATTCTGAAATTAGAAGTTAAGCTTCAGAAAGATTAAAGAACTCTAGCACCAGTAGACCACACAATCAGAGCTTCCATCTCATTTTCCATTAAGCTCTAATTTCTGATTGACATTTCATCCTGGCTTTCACATGCAGCTACACCTTTATGGAAAAGAAATTAAACATTTCTAATTCTGCTGGACCTGCACTTAGTCCCATCTTATAGTAGTGCCTGCATTTAGCTGAGTTTTGGTCCGCGTGACAGAATGGCTTAATGTGGGCTGCACTTTTTTTTTTTAAATGAACTTAGCATTCCTTATCACATTATTATTTTTTTAAAAGAGATATTTCAGTATTGAAATAAAGCAATTTCAATGTAAGCAAGGGACCAAGTACGGCATTGGTCATAAACTTTCAAATTCCTTTGGAAACATGTGTTCCGCTGAAGGTAGCATTCCACAAAATGTATTTATCTGTGCTATATCTACGGAATGTGTGTACGTTCAGAAATGAGAAACTGACTTTTTAAGTTGAGAAAAGCTTATACAATGTTTTTTGTTAAGTAGATTTCCTAGAACTTGATCTGATAATTACTTATTATTTCACACAGAAAACAAGAAAGTAGAAGATTACAAGCAACTATGAATACATTGTTAACGGGAAAAGATCACTGCAGACCAGTGATGACTCTTACTTCAAAGATACCATAGAAGGCTCTCTTACCACGTATGATGCTTTACATCTAAATGTAACAGGCTTCAAACAAATTAGGGCCCCACTGTACCAAGGTGCTGTACACACACACTGTACATGACAGACCCTTCTCTGAAGCGTTTATAGTCTAAACAGATAAGACCTAACAGATTGGTGAAATAATAAGCAGGCAGGTGAAATGGAGGACAGGGCAACAAAAATAGCACTTATTAATATTGTCTTTTTTGTTTACAAACAAAATACTGTTAATATTATATACAGATGGCTCTGAAAGTGTAAAATGCTTTACCAGTGTACCCTGGCTGAAGACATCCAGGCTTCAATCCGCTATTGATGACAAGTTAGGGAAGAGGCAGTATGTTAAATCAGAAAAACAAGAAAAGGATGCTGGCAGAAGGGACAAGGAGAAACAGTCAATTGTTAAAGATGAATCATAGAAAGAGGCTTTCATGTTATTCTCTCGTATTCAATCAAGAATGCACAGATCTTATAATGTGGTGAACACCACACACAGGCACACTTTCTCACAATCTACAAAGCATAAATGAACTCTCCCCTTTTGCTAGAACTGTTTGCTACTAAGCAAATACATCTTTTTCTCTCTGGAATAACATACTTAGATGATTAAGCTGATTTAACACAGCAGAAAGAAAAATTTTTCACTATATGCTGCTGGGTGTGCATGGTGCAAAGTCTCCTCTGCTGCTGGGTGGGCATGCTGCAAAGTCTCATTTACTGCTGGCTGAGTAGAAAGGTTAAATACCTCTCCCCAACACTGTGGGAAAGCATTTTAAATAATAGAGCTTAGCTGCAGTCTAGCTGTGTCTTAAACACACACTCAGCACAGGTTAATGTGAAACAGCTCAAAGGGAAACAGTTCAAGTGAAGAAACTGGAATGAAGTGACAACTTTCTCTTGCACTTTCAACCAGTGACTTACTTCTTTTCTTCAGTGGATACTGCTTCCTTTGGAAGCAATAACTAATTAGACTTATTAGCATGATATGTTACTTAGCTTTAGGAAAGAAATGTTTATGGATGTATACTTTTTTTTTAAGTAGTTTTAAATTGTTTTATACATCACTTAAAAACAACTGTATTAGCATGAACATTAAAATCCCCCCCATGACAAATTTGGCAAATAGATTTTAGTATGTGGCTCTAATAGAGTTCAAAATTATCAGTTCCTTCTATTTTATAGATAAGCATTAGCAATGAAGCAGAGCTTTGGAAAGTCTGTTAGCTGCTATTATGGACACAGTTTATGTCCTACTTTAGCAGTGGCAAATTTGAATATTTTCAGTAAAGTATTTAGGATAACATCCACAAGATTCTCAAAGTTTAAAAATATGGTTAGAGTCATCAAAGCAACTCAACTTGATATATGTGCTCTACATTTATCCTACATTTATCAGGGTCTCAATCCTATAAACTTCTACACACGTAAATAGTTCCATTAATGTCAATGGAATTACTTGCATGCAAAAAGTTAAGGTTGTGTATAAATGTTTGCATGATTGGAGCCCCAATCAAGATTTTTCTAACTACGTTCATTGCAAGCTCAGTCCGGAATCTCAAAACCAAGCAGTCTTTTTTCTTCCACTTACATCATCTCCAAGTACAGAACGTTAGTTGATAATGTTGCTGGATGAGATAGAGATGCAAAAATATTGCTTCCTTTTTCACAGCTTGACTTACTCTAGAATGCTGTCAGCTGTAATCATGTATTTCAAGGATATGAATGTGATAACAGAGGCATCGTCTACACAAGGGAAATTTTGCAAAAACTTCTACCATTCTTACTACCAGTTTTGATGTTAAAAGCCCTATTACACACATGCTGATTGCTACTGGTATTTTAAGTTTCTTGCCATCTAGCTTTGCTTGTGGAAGTCTAATCGATAGGGTGATTAAAACACCAATGACTGCTTGTGGAGATATACTAGTATTACTATTGGCTAAACTAGGGAGAAGATCGATGCGTAAACAGTGTTACTTTCATAGCATTACTTTTTTAATTACCACAAATTTTAAAGCACAGTAAATATGATCAAAATTTCAATAAAAAACAAAGCAGGTTAAATCAAAGATGGTTCAGCCACTTCAAAACAAAATATCAATTAAGGACCTATATATTCAATAACATTAATAATGCCACAGCTTAGCTCTATCACAGGTATCCAGTTACAAAATATTGGCATTGATGTGGTGCAACAATCCAACTTTACCCTTGCCTCTCAAGCACTACAATTTGGATGTTTACTTCTTCTCTCACTGTCTTTGGATATTATGCAGTATTGATTAAAACATCCTTTTTATTATCAGGGGATTGCTAGTCAACTCTGTTGATTCCAGAGTGGTGGACAACTGTAGCTAGAAAAATAAATGCTGACAGTAGGGAAGAAATTTATTCACTTATTTGAAAGCTATACCAGTCTGGAGACTGTCAATTCATCTTGAGTTAATTTGTTGCTAAAGCCCATTATATTGTTTTGATCCCTTATAAACTAACTGCTATAATACTCTACAGTAGTGGTCCAAATTGTTATACTGCAGAATTTAGGACAATTACTATAAAAACCCGAATTCCTATAAAGTTGGAAGGGGAAAAACTGGAAAAGCAGTAACAATGAAAATGACCAAAGGGACTGACTTACACAAAAATATTAACTACATATGTACAACTTGGCTAAACACCTGGGGAGTAGGTAGGGGAGAGAAGGCAACTGTGACAAATATTTGAAAAGTGTGAAAGCTCAGGAAGAACTTAATTGTTAAAAGGGGCTTGTAACTTGAAGCAACAGCATGAAACTGACAAAACAATTTAGGGTAAAGATTCTGAAAATCTATTTAGCCTTAAGGAAGCAGTGTAGTCCCATTTGTTCATGACATTTTAAATTAGAGAATGTACATATAACATAAGGATCCATCCTACAATGACAGGAAAAAAGACCTGGTTGACTCAATAGATTTTTTCCTATTCTGATTTTTACAAAGCTCTTCTATCCTGGGATACTTGGATACCTGTGACAATCACCCTAGCTTATCATAAGGCTTGCACATATGTCACCAAAAGGCATGTTGTAATTTTCACTGGAGGTTTAAACAAGTGATTAGAGAAAATAGAGGAAAGGTTATTTGTGCTTCTATATGAAGAGAGCCCAAAAAGATAACTATTTTCCTTTACAAAAAGGAGGATATGAAATACAAGTATAAAAAATACCAAACATTATAAAGAAATGCACAAAGCTCCCTCTCACTATCACATGGTAGACTTGACAAAAATATCTAGCCATTCATGTAGTATTTATACCACATGGATCATCATGATTTCTGGGTAGCAATATATGGCAGTTCTTTCTAGGTAATTAATTGAATACTGTGTTTGTCATGATAGTCACTAACTTCTCAAGATGCTTCCCAAATGCATGTGTGAGTTAGCTAATGCTATATCTAGTATATAAATAGAATATCTGTGGGTTGCTATATAAGAAGTTTCATTGGCCCAATCATGGGATTATTTGTAATACAATACCCTAATCTCCAAACTTTTTTTTTTTTTAAATAGTTATTGGGACTCTGCAAGCCATTTTTCCCGTCACCTAACATAGAAAAAACTGTTTCTGTTAATCTCCAATATTTTACTATGCTGCAGGTGCTCAACAGAAAGTAACAGCAAATGGGCCAGATCTGTTTCTGGAATCAAACTTAGCTTACCAGAAGTACAGCAAAGCTGAAGACAAATTCTATAATCATTCCAATCTTAAAACATATTTTAGCACACCCAACGGATTTATTCAGTTAATTATTTCTGAACTAAAATGAAATCTAATGGGCACTGTGGTGCTCTTTTCATTTTCCTTTTGTAGACACAGACTACTATTTTTACGATAAAAATATGGCTTTTTTAATCAAACATGAAATAAAACTGTCATACTCAGGAAACTGCATCACACATGCATATTAGCTGCCAAAGGATTTATTTCTATTAGTCATGTCTCACAAAAATTGTCAGGGTTAATGCTTAAATGTGAGAGACTTGTGTTCCTTAAACAACTATACACCCAGTTCTGAGTCTGACACTTCCAACATGCTAACACAAGTATGCTATCTGTTAGTCCCATGGGCATATTTTTTTATGTAGTTTTCACGATGCATTTCTAACTGTTCTTTTAAAATAAATGTCAGAAAAATATCACACTGTTTTCAATGTTTCATGGTTTGTTGTACAGTATCTGTGGATGGAGGATAAAATGAAATAAAGTTATACATTGTAGTTCATAAAGCACTAAACATTATTTAGTAAGTCATTATCAAGAGCACTTTAAAAATTCATTTTATAATTAAACAATATATCAGAATGGAGAGTGTGGCCAACAGCAATTAGTCAGCTAAAATTATCAAGTTATTTTGATTTCAGGATAAGAAACTCTATTTTTCTTCTGAATGTATCTCAGGCTTTAGGGATGAACAAGAGAGAAACAAGTAGAATTTATTGCTGCAGAAATAGGGACAGATAAGAGGCATACTGTTTGGACATCTTCACAGAATTACAGCATTAGAAGATGCCATAGAGAAACAATTCACTCTACCTGGCAGATCCAGTCCAAGATATGTCACAAAATGACTTTTATTTAAGACAAACCTACTGCTTGCTTGGTCAAGAAAGCAGAAAGGACACTCCCTCCCTTCTACCAACCCAACTAAAAGCACAGTCTTATTTCAGTTGCAGAGGTGTGTAAGAAGATTGATACAGCATCAAATCAACAACAGGGGACACAAGGTAATTAGGCTAGTGTTTTGGCACCAGTTGGGAAACAGATCATCCAGTAACAATCAGCTAGTCAAACAAGCATTAACCAAGATAGGTGGGAAAAGCTACCTCTTCATTTAGCAGAGCCCACAAGCTAAACTACGCCTGTGACCATAATTATAATTCAGTGAGGATGCACTGCATGCACTTTATTAGCAGGCTATACTTTCTTGTGCTGCATGTGTGTCAGAGACTGTCATAGCTGTGATAACCAGCTACGACCAAATTACACAACTGTATTTCTCCACAGGAAGGTCTGAGAATTAAATAACTCATTCAGCTCAACCATGATTAATTTTTGTGTTAGTTCTTTCAATATTTGCCATCAACATTTCTTGGCTGTGCTGCATTATGTTTAATATGTTATTACAGGCCTGATACTTCTATCTCTGCATACAGTTCCTTCTTGCAGTGAGTTCCGTGTATGGGTGGAGAGAGAAACTAGGTCCCATATTTTTATTCTCCAGGATACTAGTACCATTTGTCCTGTTTTTACTGAAAATACTTTCTACTTTTTAAAGATCAAGATTTTTTTTAATCTCCAGAGCTACATAAGACCAAAATCCATTTTTAAACAATGGTCTCCAAAACAGAAGACAATTTTAGCATTCCTATAAAAGAAAGAGGAATTTCTCTGTCTGGATCATCTGATTTTATTGCTACATACAAAAGTCTTTGAGAATTCTTAGCAGGATAAATGCTCATCAGACAAAGATGCATCTAACTACCATCACTGGAACCATAGATTTCTTTTCTTTTCTTTTTTTTTTTTTGGCCAATTTAAGTCTATAGTACTTATTTGTAAATCAGTCATGATATTCTAACTGAGGGAGGTCAGAGGGGTTAGGTGTCTAGAATATACACAGCTTTAAACCCAAACGTGGGGATAATTGAAAAGTTGTGCAAAGAGGAAATGCTTGGACAATTAACTGATACAGAACCTGAGCCTAAGGCACAGACTTAGCATACTTTGACTCTGCAGTAATTCACTGCATACTTCTTCAGGCCAATCATACTTTAAGGATTATCACAAACTGCAAATTAGGACAAAATATGTTTACAATTCTTAAATATTATCTAAGTAGTAGTCTGTCAAAGTACTAAAGTTTTACCTAAACTTTTAGATTATTACAACATGTGCTTGTAATTCTACCTATGAAGCAGTAAACACAGCAAAACGTTACAAATTGAATTAGTTTACATTCAATTAAAATAAACAAACACTAGTTAGATTACAATTTGATAACCAACCATAACATTCTTTTAGAGATTTTTAGATTACCATTTAGGGACTGTTATTTACTAACTTAATATATTTCTGGTTTTATCTTCTTCGGCTATTGTTTTAAAACCTTATTTTCTTCAGGGAAAAAAATTGAAATAATTAAATTCATATTTTTAAAAATTGGGTAAACAAAGGACTGCAATTCTTCTTCTGGTTAATTTAAGCTTCAAATCTCCAGTGACTAAAAATGTCAATTTGAAACTCAGTATCTTCTACATTTCAACAATTATGTATCCTGTTATGAATTGGACATGGACGTTAGCAACACTATACTTCAGCATCCATAACATGCATGTGTGCTCCACTTCACCAAACTCCTGAGCAGTATGACTAGAGGGAAGAAGAAGCTTCTGAGTTGGATCTAACTCTGAAGACAGAACTGTATTGCCAATCACAGTGTCCTATCTGGAAGCGTGAACCAAGCTATAGCACTTGGAGAAAGTATGTAGAGGTCCAGGTTTCAGCTTTACACATTTCAGGAACTAGAATGTCTTTCAATAGTACTATAGATGTTGACTGGAATCTTGTAGAAATGGGCTAGTACTCTAGAAGGAGGCTGAATGTTGGCAGCCTCTTAACAAGAGTGTCTTAGAATGGAAACTGTGGATCCTTTGGCTCTGTCTGCATATGAAACAAAACAGTCTGGGAGACTTTCTAAATGGTTTAGTTCTGTTCAGATAGAAAACTAACACTCTTCTGACATCCAATGAATGGAGGCAGCTGTCTCCCTGGTTAGGTATAGCTTTGTGGGGAAAGGGACCCAGAAGATGATTAACTTGGTTAACATGGAATTCAGAAAATACTTTAGAGGTAAAAACTTAGGACGTGTTTACAACAAAACGTCTTCTCTGAAGAATACTGTAAAGGAAGGATTAAAGCCCCATTCCACTGATTTTTTGTGTGGAACGGAGGACCACCAAGAAAGCCATCTTCATAGACAGGTAAAGTATGGAAGAGGTAGCCAATTAAGGGAGCATTTATAAGGCAATTAAAGACCAAGTTTAAATCAGATACGGGGTGGGAGCTCTAATTTACGGAAAAAGATTAGTCAACCCTTTGATGAAGCTTGCTGTGATAGCCACTTAGTGAACCTTGATCGAACTCATGGAAAGATTTGACATTTTTCATTCCAATGGGTAATCGAGAACTGTGGAGAAAGAAGAGCGAACAGGCAAAAACTGCTAGACATGCCACAGGCAAAATCTGTGACATTCATGAAGTAAGTGTTTCGCACAGATACCTTCCTTCTGGTTAACATTACCTGCTGTACTTCTGTCAAACAGAAAATCTCTATACTCGAGAAAAGCCAAGCTCTGAGTCAAAGAATATTCAGGGTCGGACGAAATGTCTGACTGGAATTCTAGGACAGAATTGGTGCGGTTGTGCTTCACCATCAGATCTTGACAATATGTGATCCTGAATTGCAGGGTCGCTGAAAAGGGGAGGTTGCTGATTGTAACTGATGGTTCTTTGAGATGTGTGGTCCCTATCTGGATTCTGTCGACTCATGTGCATGCTTCCCGTTAT
>ML675617.1:8606180-8851980 GCA_007922155.1 Mesoclemmys tuberculata | reverse complement strand
TGTTACAGTAAGTAACCTCCTCTCTTTCTTCAAGTGATGGTCCCTATGTGGATTCCATCATGGGAAGCATAGCGAACAGTAATCAGTATGGAGGCAGGGCTACGGCTCCATGGATGCCAAAGTTTATAGGACTGTATTGCCTACGGATGCATTGACGGAGGCAGTGTTAGTCAGAGTGTAATGAGCCATGAATGTATGTATGGAGGTCCATGTTGCGGCTCTGCAAATGTCCTGTCATGGAACGTTGGCAAGAAAGACCGTGATGGTAGCTTGTGCTCTTGTGGAGTGTGCTCTGATACTTGGTGGGAGCTGGACTCGGCAGAGGGAGTAGCATTCCATGATGCAGTGAATGATCTAATATACGGGCCGCTATTGCAACAAAGAGTCTCAGCGAGGTCCGGAAGGGACAAGTGTACTGCAGATAAAAGACCACTGCATGTCTGATGTTGAGGGAGTGTAGTGTTCTTTCCCAACTGGAAGAGTGAGGCCTAGGGTAGAAGATGGGGAGGTGAATGATTTGGTTGAGGTGGAACTGGGAGTCCACTTTAGGAAGAAACTTAGGGTGAAGTCATAGGGACACTTTGTCCTTATGGAAGATAGTAAAGAGGGGTCTGCCATCATGGCCGCTAGTTCACTAACTCGTCGAGCTGAGGTAATAGCCAGAAGGAAGATTATTTTCATAGACAGGTAGGTAAGGGAGCAGGAGGATAGGGGTTCAAAGGGTGGCCTTGTGAGTGCCAAAAGAACCTAACTGAGGTTCCAGGCCAGGGTGCGGTTTTTGATGGTTGGGAACGAGTTGAGTAAACCCCGTAGAAATCAAGTGGAGGTTGGGTGACGAAAGATAGAAAAGCCATTCATAGGAGGGAGGAAGGTGCTAATGGCCACTAGATGAACTTTTATGGAGGAATGGGCAAGGTCTGACCATCATAGGTGGTAAAGAGCGATGGTTGTCTGAAGCCCATTGAGTAAAGCATTGCCATTTGGCTTGATAGCAAGCTCTGGTCACGGGGCATCAGCTATGTGTGAGTACCTGCCATGCTGGGGAGGAACACACATTGTCTACTCGCGAGCTCCATCAAAATACCAAACCGAGGTGGACTGATGCAGGACTGGGATGTTGAATGTGATTGTGTTGTTGTGCAAGTAGGATTGGTAGGAGGCAGAGAGGAATTGGATGGCGGGTTGATAGGTAACGTAGATCCGAGTACCAGTATTATCTAGGGTGATGACAAGGCTCTGAGTATAACCTGTGCTTGGTCCTGGTTCAGCTTGCTGAGTACCTGAGGGATGAGTGGAATGGCCAGAAAGGCCCAGTGTCCATGGGATGAGGAAGGTGTCTCCTTGTGAATCCTGTCCTAAAGTTCACCTGTAGCAGAAGGAGAGTTTACTGTTTGTGGCTGAGGCAAAGAGATCCCATATTGGGGTTCCCCATCATTAGAAGATGTCCTGGGGAGTGGGGTGATGGAGTTCTCATTCGTGAGTGTGATGGAAGAAGCAACTCAGCTTGTCCACAAGGACATTGTCTGTACCAGTTAAGTGTGTTGCCTGTAATGTGATATTATGCTGCAGGCTCCATTTTCACAGGTGGACTGATTCTTGGCAGAGAGATAGTGATCTGGCTCCCCCTTGGTTTGTTCACATAGAATACTGTTGACATACTGTCCATAAGGAGTTGAACGTTCATGCCGTGGAGTAGGGGAAAAAGGTTATGGCAGGCATGTAGTACCGCTCTCATTTCTAGAATATTGGTTTGCGCCAACCCACGAGTGACGTGTCCATTACTAGGATTGTTTCTGGTTTGGGTTGGTGGAATGGTATGCCCACTAGAACTTTGAATGGCTCATGACACCATGCAAAGGAGGCTAGGAAATGTGGAGGGAGAGAAACCCGTTTGTTCAGATGGTCCTGCGGGTCAAACACTGTCCATAGCCAGTGTTTCAGGTAACACATATGAAGGCCAGTATATGGGGTGACCAATGTGGATGCAGCCATATGTCCAAGAAGTGAGAGACACAGATGGATGCTTGTGCATGGATCGTGTTGTAACCGTTTAATGACAGTTGTGAGGGTGATGTAACAGTCTCTGGGGAGAAGCACTCACACCACTCGAGAGTCCAGCATGGCTCCAATAAACTTGACCTTTTTTGGTGGGAATGAGAGTGGATTTGTCTTTGTTGATGCATATGTCGAGGTTGGCAAAAAGGTCTTGTAAAGTCTGAATAGTCACAAGCAGGTGGTCGCACAATGCTGCCATCACCAATACCCAGTCACCTAGGTAAGGAAAGAGGGAGTGACCCAAGCGTCACATGTGCACTGCCACACTGTAAAGACTTTCATGGATACCTGTGGTGCAGTGGCTATCCCAAAAGGGAGGATGCAGAAGTAATAATGGGAGTGCCCAATTTTGAAGCAGAGGAACTTGCAGTGGGTTGGATGGATGTCCACATGAAAATAGGCAGCCTTCATGTCAAGAACCATGAACTAGGCCCTATGTTTGAGGGAGAGGGTGATATAAAGTATCGTTACCATTCGGAAGCAGAACTTATGGATGAATTTGTTGAGAGTTCACAGATCCAAGGTGTGTCTGAGGTTCTTCCTTTCTTCGGAACGAGGAAGTAGGGAGAGTAGAAACCGTGGTTCCAATAACAGGAGGGGACTCGTTCTATGGCACCTTTCTGGAGCAATGTCAGTGTCTCCTGGTGTAGGACATTTGTGTTTGTCTTGGTGGCCCATGGCGATGGCGGGGCGGAAAGGTGTGGAATTCTATGGAGTATCCTCACAGTACGATGTCTAGGACCCATTAGTCAGTGGTGATCTGGATCCAGTAGTTGAAAAAGGGAGAAAGACAGCTTCCAAATCGAATGGTGGAGGCTATGGGGCTGATGGTTCCGTCAGAGCAGTAAGATATGGTGGTACCAGTTGGTGATACATTAATAGCTGTTCACAGCTGGAGACAGGAGCCATATGGAACTCTGTCTCTTCTTATGTGCAGAGCCCTCCATCGGCTGTAGGAGTTCTGCCATGGTGGTTAACGGCGATAAGTTTTAGTTCCCTTTTGTGCCCTTCTTTTGCAAAGATCTCAGTGAGCAGGACATAGTACTGGATGGAGCACTAAGTACAATGAAAAGCTATTGCACAGGGGGGTTCCTCTGAACCTGGATCGGGGGCTGGTCTCAGGGCCTGCTCTATCATGAGGAGTCTAAATTTGATTTCCCTATTTTTTTCTAGATCTGCTTTTAAAAGATGTACATATCTTACTCTATTAGGCATGTGGGTTTCTTTCAAAGAGCGGAGGCACCTAGAATATCCTACGCTAACCAGAACAAACTCCTGGCAGATGGCAACTCTTGAAGCCTCGGGATCCCGGCACACCATTGCGACGACGATGACTCCCAAGAAGAGAAAAAAAATCACCCTTAGTTTGATAATTAGTTTAGTTATTTTATTAGTCAAATAAAAGATGTAACTAAACTACACAAACACTAAAAGGCTAAGCTATAACTACACTGAAAGCATGCATGCTTGCTCTATCTCAGGCTGTATTGTATTGATTGAACAGAGAAAATCTCCTTCTTGAGATATCTCAGTAGTGTTTTATGGCTGAAAGAGTAAAAGATTAAGCAACAGGAATTTGGGAAGTTTAGGGAGGAGGTAGGTTTCTGAGCCTTTAACTGCAACTTAAACGTTAGTAAGAAGAAAGTTAAGTAATGCTAAGGGTAAAATGCATCAAAATAGGTTTAATTTTACCAGCTGCTAGTTTGGGGAGAAAAAGACTTACCCAGGGACAAACACTTCTCATTTTACTGGTAAGCAAAGTACTGTAACATGCTGATATATACTATGCAAATATTTGGATAGTCAATAAAAAGCACTCAAGAGAAAAACTCAAGCAGTTCAAAGGAAAAATACAAATATATGAAGAGACAGCCAGTGTTTAGAATTAAATACTTTAAACACTTGAAAATTTTAAAAAGTCATAAAAATACCCTAATAATAAAGCCCACAGTTTTTCCATGAAGGATGTCATTTTCCATCTGTTCCCACTCCTAAACACCCAAACGCAAAAGATAAATGTATCCCATCATCATGAAATTGGAGACCAAGTTAGTGGAGAAACAAGCATACTGCAGAAGTAGCATTCTAGTTTCAGGAAGTGGGGAAGGCAGTTAGAAATCCACTACTGATTGTGCTGTACACTGAAGATTAGAATCTGTCCCCATTACTGGCAATGGTAGCAAATTTTCTGGGACTGCAGATCTTATTACGAGAGATGGGTGAGGAAGTGGAAGGAAGCATGGCCCTAGGATTAGGAGGACAACAACATTACTTTGTACTTACATATAGCTTTCATCTAAGATTCTCAAAGAAGTTTTAGAAAAATCACTTGAAGACTAATATGACTCCTGGAAGTAGTAAAGTATCTTATTTTGCAGATGGATAGACTGAAACACAGAAAGACCTTGCCCAAGTCATGCTACTGGTCTGTGGTTTTAGGAGTCTAGACTCCCCAGGCTCCTATTACAATCACAAGACACACCAACTCTCACACATGTATGACTGGAAGTCTGCCAAAAAAACTGCAATGCATGCAAGTAAACATGTTTATAGACTAGATCTCCATATTGAGGCTTCCACTAGACTTCAAGGTACAATTGTCCACATTATTCAAATCCTCATTGTCTTAAGAACAACTGAGTATATTCATAAGTCTTTGCCAGTAAATTGTTGAGCATTCTAGCACAGTAAACCAGTATGCTGCATTAGTACCTGCAAAGCCTGATTTCCCTTCAGTTTCTGAAGAAATGCAGTGATCATACTGAAGTGCTCTACATAAAGTACAATGCGTGTTATGAGGGAGAAGGAAAACCAAAAACAACAAAAAGGAAAGCAGCTGAAATTACTAATTTTTTTTCTTTTGTGTTCCATACCATAAATATTTGCTTAACTCCCTGGCACTGGTGGATTGGATGAGTCTATTGCTGGCTGTGGTCTACATGTATAGGGGAAATAAAGCTCATGGCATGAAAAGAATTATATAAAAATAAAAGAGTTCCAATATAAATCTAGTATAAGCCACAATCCTTTAGGAGTGTGAAAGGATTTATGGAGCACATCAAAGAGGCTTTTCTGATAAGGCTTGGTACTTTGTCTCAGAGAGTGGAACTTTTTTCTAGGTTAAGAAAAATGTCTTACCTGGCAATTTCATGCATGCCTGCTGTTCTCTTACTTTGGGTCTCCTTGCTCTGACTGAACAAAAGCAAGCAAAATCTGTCTATATGGGCAAGCCCTTTGCAAAGAAGGCTTACCTACCTATTAAAATAGGGAACACTTTAAAAAAAGCTACTATAATCTCTTTGCATTCCTCCATTCACTCCTCCTTCTCTACTGCATCAAACATAATCAACTTGTCTTCAATTTAAAGACCTTTCATGACCTATCGCTACCTTACCTATCATCTGTCATTCACTACTGAGAGGTCAATTCCTGCCTCCAGTTGGACAGTAATGCCATCCTCTATCGCTCACTTGTTACATTTTCAAACAAGCACCTTCAGGCTTTTCCCCCCACTGACCATCATGCTTGGGAGGAACTCCTGTAAACATCCAGAAAGCTACCTCATCATCTCCTTAAAATTTCTCAACACTCTCCTTTGTCATGATGTCTATAAAGAGCTTGACACCACTGAGGCTGTGAGTATGCTGAGATCATTGCCTGACATGCTGACCAACGACTCCTTGTTTTTTTGTACTCCCCGTGTGTCTGTATAGTTTCTTGTCTTTTATTTGATTGTAAGCTCTTGGGAGCAGTGACTCTTTTTGTCCTGAATTTGTAGAGCACCTAGCACCTGGTCCATGACTGGAGCTCTTACACATGCTATGGTAATACAAATAATAATTCAATGAGAAAGAAATGGGGTTGAGTGGTTTCAGCACTGGATGAGGAATCAACAAGTCCCAATATCCGGCTGTGGCTCTAACAATGGTGAACTCAGTGGCCTTGGGCAAGTGAAAAGCTCTCTGCCTCAGCTTCCCTCTTCTGTAAAATAGAGAATGGAAAATTCCTTACACAATAATTTCCTTCCTAGCAGATCTCCCACAATTCTGTTATGTCTGGGTTGCTCCTCAACAGACTGTAGTAACCGGAAGTAGTTTAAAGCTGCAGCACAGTGTGTGCTGGCCATGTCTCTTTTGCCACCACGAGTCATTCCAAAGCACTGTGAAACTTGTAGCAATATATCATCATCATCAAATGCAAGCTTATTAACTATGTACAGCAGGCAAATGTCTGCATAGCAGTTGTTCAAATAAAAATCTGACCCCTTGGTTAACGAGCCATCTGGACTGGGCAGAATTGTGGAAGATGCTGTTAGCAGAAAGGAAATTATCTGGTAAGAAATTTTCCATTCTGCAGTCCAGCATCTCTTACAGCTCTGTTATGTTTGGGAAGGAGCAAGCAGTCAAACCGAAGTAGGGAGGGATAAGAAAAAAGTGAAATAGAATGAGCTGGAAAAGAAATCCCCCAATGAATGTTGGTCAAAAGATAATGTTTTACTGGGCCACAATCTGCAGCACCTTCTTGCCAAAGAAGGGCTCTGCAAAAGACAAGAACTCCACTTAATGGTGTCTGATAAATGTGTTAGCTGATGCCCATGTGGCACTCTGCATATCTCAGTGGTGGAAGCACTTGCTCGTTCATCCTGTGAGGTTTCTATAGGTCATGTGGAATGTGCCTGGATTTCTGCTGAAACAGGGATGCCTGATACCGTACAGTAGGGATTCTCAATCTTGTGTTGGTTGGGACTCCCTTTAAAAATATTTCAGGCTGTGATGACCCCCCCTAAAACAGTGACAACCCCCCATGCCATGTCATGCCACCCTTATTTCTGTGCTGCTGCTGGGGGTGGTGCTGCCTTCAGAGTTGGGCACCCAGCCAGCAGCCACTGCTCCCTAGCCACTCAGTTCTGAAGGGCTCCCACTATCAGCTATGTACAGGGCTGACAGCCACAGCCCCGGCATACACGGGCTGACAGCTTGGGACCCCGTCCCCATAATAACCTCATGACACTTTCAGCGGTCCCAAGCCCCAGTTTGAGAATCCCTGCCACACAGGCCCACATGATGCACTATCTGAGCCACATAGCAATGGATAGCTTAGAAGCACCAAATCCTTGACATTTTGGATGACAGACATTGCACCTTACCTCATGGATTCTGTATGTTTAGTGTAATTCTTTAGTGTTCCTCTGATGCCTAAGTTTTGCCACAGCTTCTTGGTCAGATGCTGTGGCCTTGCACAGAGTGAGGAAAGAATAATCTCCTGAGAGGCATGAAAAGAAAGGGAGAATGACTGTGGCATTCTCATCACCACCTTGTCATTGTGGAACATGCAGTAAGGCTCATGCATGAAGGAGGTTGCTAGCTCTGACACTCACTTGGCAGACATAATGGCGACCAGAAAACAGGTTTTGTTGGAGAGAGAGAATGCTGATATTGAAGCCAAAGGTTCAAAGGGGTGAGTTGTTAAGTTTTTCTATACCAATGATTAAGTGAGTTATACCCAGATAATCCTGGCAAGAGATACCGACCCCCACACTGCAGGGGAAGGCAAAAAATTCCCAAGGTCACTGCCAACCAGATGTAGAGGGAAATTCCTTCCTGACTTCCATATAGCCATAAGTTAGATTCTGAGCATGTGAGCAAGAACCAGCCAGACCTGAGAGAGAATGCTCAGTACCACCTCAGAGCTCTGGCCTCTCTCATCCACTGTCTCATCTCCAGCATTAGGCCATCCCTAATTCTTCATAAGAAGAAGATAAACAAAAAAACAGAGTTCATTGGAGCAGATAATCCCTTCCTGACTCCTGCAGGTGGCCACCTGAAATTCTGAAGCATGAGGTTTTAGGATTGGAAGACGTAAACGAGAAGTGAGCCACCAGGGCTGCTAATCTTTACCCCATACCATGACAAGTAACCACGTCATACATGCGAACTCATAAAATTTGTCCTGTTCTCTCTCAAAAATAATTACATTGTTTGCCCCTACAACACCGATTGGGAGGCTGTTCCAGAATCTCACCCCTCTGAAAATTAGAAAATTGTTCATGGCTGGTTTATTTCCATTTGTTCTTCACTCTTCCAGGTATTTACCCTCCCTAATGTATTTATAGAGAACAGCCATATGTCCTCTCCACTTTCTTTTTGCTAGACTAAACAAACCACGCTCTTCCAGCCTCCTTGCCTAAGACAGGCCCTCCATTTGAGTATAAGTTAGCTGACAGAAGGCTGAACCTTGATGGGATCAGGTTGAAAATTTCCTGGCTAGAGCATCATTTTGGGTTGTTGAGTTTGAGTCTGCTACACCAATCTGCCTTCTGGTTCAGTTCTAAGTGAATCACTTTTAGGAAACAAAGAGACTGTTCCACCCATCTCATTATCTCCATCACTTCTACATGTAGTGCCAGGCTCCTTGTCCCTCCGTGGCTGTTGATGTATGCAACCATGATCACGTTGTCTGACTGAATCAGCACATGATTTCCTTCTGTGGTGCTAGTTTGACAGCTTCCAACTCAGACTGATGCTGTGGTTCCTCTCCCCAGGATTCCAGATTCCCTATGTGGTTTGGGGTCCCAGATGTGCTCCCCAGAACTTCAGACTGGTGTGAGAACTAGAAGATCTGGGTGGATGTTCTCTGGGACTGTCCATCATCTTAGGGAGTCACACACCTGGACCCACACTCAATCGTTCGTGTGCTATGAGTAGAAAAGTGTGGAGAAATATGGTATATGATCCTACCCATGAAGTGGGTGCATGACACTAGGAGGCCCAGTGACTGAAGACAACGAGCTATGATTGGCCTCCTGCACTCTAGCAGTATGGCTATGAGATCCCAGATCTTCTGGAATCTTTTGCATGATGGATAGATTTTTTTGCCACCTAGCTGTCTATGCCCACTCTCAGGTGAGAGATCCTAGTCAAGGAAACCAAGGAACTTGATGTTTACAAAGCCACACGTGACCCATCTGTGCACAGGGTAACCACTGAAAATGCAAAGGTCAGGGCAGGCTGCAAAAGGAGAGCAGATTCTCCCAGCACTGGTGGGTAATACTGAAGTTAGACTTCCCAACAAGCCACAAACAGTGCCTCTAATTCCCCACACTGATTATCAAGAAGCTAAAACAAAATGTACACAGCCTCCTTTACTGCATTTCACTCTCTGGCTCCCACTCAGCAACTAGGTCCAGTAAAGAGATAAGTTGTATAGTCTCTTTGGTGTACATCTAGTACCTGGATGGATCTCAGTCTTTTGTTTCACAGCTTCAGTTGCAAATGAGTTGATCCAGAGGTAGGAAGCAGGACTGAAGACTGAAGACAATATGGATGTGGTGCAGCTGCCTTTTATGTCCCTTTGCCATGCTGACTTTTGGAAATGTTCAGAAACATGATTGAGTCCAGGGTCACATGAGTAAGTCACTTGTCCTTGCATGCTTTGTTGAATCATAGGAGCAGCCATTGCTTGTTAGCTACTTAAAGTGTCCACAGGAGGCCTCACCAGTTGGGAACAAACTCCTTTTATGACCCATTATGAAAGCTAGGTACCCTTTGACAGGCTATCAACTGGCATTGTTCATTCACAAATTAGCTAGACTGGATACAAACAATTACTCCAGGGGCAAACATATTTGAAATCCAATTGGACAGTCATACCTATAACTTCAGATACACAGATGTTACAGGCATCTGTAATAATCAATATTATTATATTTAGCAAACCATAATCTTTCTAACGGCACCTGACATGGCATATCTCATATGAATTATTGTAACTTTGAAATATTGATGTTAAATAATAGCATAAATAGTCCCCCTAATTCCAGATGTAACACTATGCACCTGCAAGAGATCCAGAGTCCAAACCATGGTATTGTACACTGCAGCCTGGTTCAGGGCTCTGATGAGAATATCATCCAGAAAGGGGTAAAGATGAGCGTCCTGTGACCTGAGTCTGGCTACAATCACCACAAGCACTTGTGTAAAGGCCCTGGGGGACGAGAAGAGGTTGAATGGGAGTGTTTAATATTGGTAGTGGTCTGTGAAAGCTCAAAAGCTTGTAATGGCGTGGGCACATGGGAATATGTAGATATGCATCTGCCAGATCCACTGAGGCTAGGCTGTCCTCTTGGGATAGAGATGATATTGTTGAAGCCAAGGTCTCCATCTGTGGTTGTCTTTTTTTCCATTCATTAGTTGAGCCTCTTGAGGTCAGGACTGCTCTGTCTCCCCTGGTGCATTTCCAAATGTGGTTGACATGGACCATTTCTCTGAAAAGCAGGAAATTCTGCCTCCTAGAGTCAGACCTAGGCTGAGGCACATTTGCTTGTCGTCAGATTGGGCTTTTGTGGGCTGCGGGACAACATCTGGGCTTTCTGCTTGAGTCTTGGTTCCAAAACTTGCCTGGGAGTATCTGGTTTCATTCAACAGGTACTTCTGTGAGGAGGTTGGGTGAAAGGAGCATCTCTGCCTGAAAGCAGGCTTGTACTCCATTCTTTGAGCACTCAGTGGAGAGGGGAAAGGGCTTGCTTTGATTCTACAGCATTTTCTGTCACTATCCTATCTAGCTTTTCTTCAAAGAGATGAAATCTTGTGAACTTATAGGAGCATAGAACTTGCCTGGAGTGAGCATCTATCTTCCAGGGATAGAGTCAGATATATTTCCTGACCACCGAGATGGATGCTATACCCCTGGCTGAGAATATTGCATCCACTGAGGTGTCAACCATGAATGCTATTGCCAGAGAAATTTTCTGAAGTATGGAGCTGGTATCTGGGTGATCTTTGTCCTTTAGGGCCCTGAAGCCCTCCACCAAGAGAGTGTAGTTCTCGCAAAGCAAGTGGCTGTGATGGATGCTCTTGATGGTGGTTGAGGAAGCCCACTTTCCTGTCTTTTAGGTCCTTAGGACACAATTCTCCTTCTGAAGGAATAACCATGTCCTTAGCCAGGGATGCTACTATGGCATCAGCCTTTGGGACTTCAGTAAGAACACTCTTTGGTTCTTGCAGTTTGTAAAACCAAAAGTCAATGCTTCTCAATATGCTTACCTGTGTTAATGTTTTCTGATTTCTTCCTGATCATATGCTCAAAGAAGGAGTGCAGGGAAATCGCTGCCCACAGGGAGGATTTGGAGAGGGACCCAGACCCCCACCTCCACCCCCATCTAGCCATAAGGAAAGGATAAGGTGGTTGCAACTCCCCAGATTTATGGGAACATTTTTATTGTAACAAGAACATTGACGTGTAAACAACTGAAATGGTCATAATTGTGTACACTATGGTTAAACATACTAGACAAAGCCCTGCATGAGACTACAGCTCTGCTAGTGAACAGCGGACACGTGAGATGAAAAAATTCAAATCAAAACCTTCTTAAAATGCCATCTTGAAAAAGAGTAAAGTTAGGACAACATTTTCTTTGGAAGTGCAAGTCTCTACATCCTTTATTCTTGGGAAGCGACCAGTTGTGGTTACTGAACAGAGGGCAAAAAAGGGATTGTATCTAGAAGAACAATAGGGAAGGGAGATGTATGTTATTTGCATATTACTGCATTAAATACATTTGTGCTCTATCACTTGAGTCGTGGACATTGAGTATTTTAAGAATGTTGGGCCTTAAAGGTCTTTAAGACTATTTGGTCCAGGATATCATAACTGATCTGGAAAAGCACATGCTGTGTCAGAAGGTCCCTTGGCCTTGTACATCTCCCTAATAACCATTTATTAATATAACCCATGTGAATTATTACCTCTGTTTCAGCTGGAAGCTTAACAATAACTCAGCAGATTTTCTAAATTGTTCAGTTCCGCTGAGATACAGTACATCTCTAGTGTCTGTCCAATGCTCACTGTATGCCATCATGTTTCTTCTTGGAGTTTGGGTTTGAGTAAAAGGTAGAAGTCTCATAACCTGTGAAATACTTAACTCCTCCTGAGAGTTAATTTTTCCTTGTTTCTCAGCACTATTTTACCTTTATGGAACATGAAATATTGAAGTTAAATGGATAGACTCTGGCTTTGAAACCCCTCTAGCTCAAGTAATGTCCATTCACACAGCTACCTTGACAGTTCAAACATAATGACATACCATACATAAGAGCTCATATGTACTACGGGCAAGTGCCCAAAACACCATGATGCAACTCCATAGCCAAATACTTCATGAGCTGAGCGGGGGACGAATTCTTCAACTTAAAGTAGCAGATCACACAACTATGATTTGCTAAGCATTCTTCCATATCAGAGCAGAGGACTGAATAAAAATGCAGAAACATGGACTTCTAAAGTACTGCTGCCAGGCCTAGGGATGGACCAGCTTAAAGAAACTGTAAGGCTCCTGGTATTTGAGGCTCCCTAACCCCAAATGCATCCTTAATAACCACAATGAGAAATGAGCAGCTGGAATTTCTGTTTTTAAATTAAACTATTACTGTGAAAGATTATAGTCCACAAGGGTTAAATCAATGTGCAGCTCTTCTTTGGTTTTATGTTCTGATTTTGACTTTTGTAAAGAGATTATAGAAGTTGCATCTTGCCTTTTTGTATTACAATGTAAAATAAAAATATTCTAATATTTGTGTTAGTCAGAGGATGATAAAGAGGTTGAAAAACTATTTGTCATAGTAAGATACATTTAAGGCACACACTTCATTGACTTCAATTCTTGAATCGTTAGAAAGGGCAGATGGAAGCAACTCTAACAGCCTAACATAACTGACTGAATAATAATGCACCTTGTGTAAGCATCTTTCTCTTGCAATTGTAATGCCAGCTCTGCAAAAATTCTGATTCAAAATGGTGGCAAAGATATAAATTATTTTAAAATCTTCTGCAAAACTCAACAGGAGATTTGAGCATTTGCTGAGGAAGGAAAGTTTAAAATAGCCCAATATCCTTAACATTTGACAATGAAATAAATATCAGGCTAGAGTAAGAGAAGCTACGAGGGGACATCTGGAAATAATTTTTGCCAAGCAAAGTTGCTACAGAGAACAGATCTATTCTTTGCAAAAAAATTTCATTGGTAACAGAAAACACAGGAACTCATTCACATACTA
Organism: Mesoclemmys tuberculata; assembly: GCA_007922155.1. NCBI lineage: Eukaryota > Metazoa > Chordata > Testudines > Chelidae > Mesoclemmys > Mesoclemmys tuberculata. The sequence goes on along the minus strand of ML675617.1, from coordinate 8,838,874 downwards.
TTACCCAAGATCTGCTCTCTTACAAGGTTTGAGCCACAACTGTAACTTGACGTGCCAGATCGAAAAAGCAATCGTAAGTGACCACAGCCTGTCTTGCATTAGTGCAAAGTTTCCTGACGCTCTCAAGGAAACTTTACTCCTTTCATTATTCTTCTTCAGTAGCAAGAGCTTGTTCATAAACCTGCAGCCAGGCCCTTGATAATACTTTGTTATGGAAATATAATGATATGAGGAGCCAAAAGGGCAGAGATGGGGTAGGAAGATGTCCTGGCACAAGATAAAATAATGTTACTGGCCCATTCCTTATAACAGCTTTAGGATCAAAATGGTACTGAAACAAAAATTAAAAGACCATACTAATATCAAAACCGTAGCAAAAATCATCAATGTTTGACATGTACAGGTGGGGAGGAAGGCACTGCCTGCCTTCTCATGGAGCAATTCTTTCTTTCACTGTAATAAACTGTTCCTCAAAACAAAATACATCCCTCACTCTTCAACATTGCCAAGTGTTTGGAGCAGTGGTTGTAGGCAGGACAGCCAATCCCACAGATTGTGCATATGTATCCTGAGACAGGCTGAGTGGAAGAGACTTAGGTCTTCTGTATTGAAAATGTAGGGCTCTACTCCTCGCTCTGCTTGAAGTGAATTTGTGCAATCTCCTGGCATATAATTTGTCCATATTTGTAAAATGTGCTGGAATGACACTTGGTTGCCTTGTAGGGGAGGGCATGTGGTCTGGTCATTATTAAGGCCATGAAGTACATAGAAATATAAGTAGCAGGTACATGAGGACTTTGAAACTAAAAGCCACGATTGGGGTAGGAAATCATATTGCAGAGGAAAATAAGGGAGATACCAAAGTTGGATCCAGTACACACATACTAATGATGTTCCCTTTCCATTTTAACTATTGAGACACATTCATAGACGCATAGACTTTAAGGTGAGAAAGGACCATTATGATAATCTAGTCTGACCTCCTGCACAATACCAGCCACAGAACCTCACCTAGTCACTCCTATAATAGACCCCTAACTTATGATTGAGTTAATGAAGTCCTCAAATCATGGTTTAAAGTCTTCAAGGAACAGAGAATCCAGCAGCAAGTGATTTGTGCCCCATGCTACAGAGGAAGGTGAAAAATACCCAGAGCTTCTGCCAATCTGCCCTGGGGGAAAATTCCTTCCTGACCCCAAATATGGTGATCATCTAAACTCTGAGCATGTGGGCATTTGTTCTTGTGTCCACATTGGTGCTGAACTTAAATAACTACTCTCCCTCTCTGGTATTTATGCCTCTGGTTTATTTGTAGAGAGCAATCATATCTCCTCTCAGCCTTCTTTCGGTTAGGCTAAACAAGCTAAGTTCTTTGAGTCTCCTCTCATAAGGCAGGTTTGCCATTCCTCAAATCATTTCAGTAGTCCTTCTCTGCACCTGTTCCAGTTTGTATTCATCTTTCTTAAACATGGGAGACCAGAACTGCATACAGTATTCCAGATGAGGTCTCACTAGCACGTTGTATGACAGTACTAACACTCCCTATCTTTACTGGAAATACCTCGCCTGATGCATCCTAGGACTGCATTAGCTTTTTTCACGGCCACATCACATTGGTGACTCATAGTCATCTTGTGATCAACCAATATGCCCAGATCCTTCTCCTCTCCTGCTACTTCCAACTGATGCGTCCACAGCTTATAGCAAAACTTCGTGTTATTAGTCCCTAAATGCATGATCTTACACTTCCTACTATTAATTTCATCCTATTTCTATTAATTCAGTTTACAAGGTCATCCAGATCTTCTTGTATGATATTTCAGTCCTTCTCTGAATTGGCAATACCTCCCAACTTTATGTCATCTGCAAACTTTATTAGCATGCTCCCAATTTTTGTGCCAAGGTCAGTAATAAAAACGTTAAATAAGATTGGTCCCAAGACTGATCCCTGAGGATCTCCACTAGTAACTTCCCTCCAGCCTGACAGTTCACTTTTCAGTATGACCTGTTGTGATCTCACCTTTAACCAGTGCCTTATCCACTTTTCAATTTTCATATTGATTAATCCCCATCTTTTCCAATTTAACTATTAATTCCCCATGTTGAACTGTATCAAATGCCTTACTGAAATCTAGGTAAATTAGATCCACTGCATTCCCTTTGTCTAAAAAAATCTCAGATCAAGTTGGTCTGGCACGATTGATGTTCTGTAAAACCATGTTGTGCTTTGTCCCAAATATCATTAATCTCGATGTCCTTAACTACTTTCTCATTCAACTTTTTTCCAAGACCATGCATACAACTGAAGTCAAACTAACAGGCCTGTAGTTACTCCAACAATAAAATATTTCAATAAAATAAGTCACCTCACTCTCTCTTAGAAGTACACACTTGACATTCATCACTGATAAAAGTCCTATGAGTGCGTCTGGAAGGGAAAAATGTTGGATTTCGTAACCATAAACGTTATTGGGAACATAACTATATCACTCATGAAAACCAAGGTTACAAAAAAGTCAGGTTAAGCAATCCTTTTAATCTATGGAGAGTTAAAATCTGGTTTAGGTCATCAGGGGAAGGAGATAGGTGTGGTCTCATCTGATCACATCACAAAACCATAATTAGTCTCTGCTTGAGGAAATCCAACACCGAAAGAGTAAGGATGTTTCAAGAAAGATGTCATTTATTATATGCGTGCACAATGTCTAGTATGCAGCTCCAATCTATTTGAAGTTTTTAGGAGCAAACAATATTATTCGTTACTAAACATTTATAAAGTATTACACTAAAAGAAGCCAAACCTGAATTACAATAGAATAGAGGTGTGATTTTCTAAATAAACTTTATCTGTATAGAATTACCCTTTACACCTCACTTTTTCTTCAAAGAGCTAGGAAAGCATAACCTTAAAACACTCACCAGGTCACTTTTAGGTGCATCCTGATAATCTGCTGAGAAGCAGGACATTGAACCTCTTGAGCCATTGCCCTCACTGGCTTGCTTTGGAGGCTGTGCATGTTGCCTGTATGTTGCACTCTTAGGGGTCCAGCAAAAAAGGTTGACTGATTCACGGACGCAACGTTCAATGTCGATTTCTGACCAAGGATTGAAAAACAAGCAAAAACCCATATATGAAAGTTAGTAAAATCATTTAGACCAGTGAAACTAGAGTGGAAAAACATCTTCAATTTTTCCTAACCATGTAGTTAACATTGATATTTTCATTCAAAAGATATCCTAGAGGCTTTACAGGCAAATTCTATAAGGATTAATTTTATCTACCACTAAAATGCAGCCACCACAGGAATGTAAAGTAGCAGCTGTTTAACACAGCAAAATTATATCATACAACTATTTAAGACAGGAAGTGAAAAATTACCATAACCAACTGAAGCTATAAAGATATTTTAGTAGATCAATTTAATTACCTATAGTAAAGGTAAAGGTGTTTAAGTAAAATTCCTTGGCATCAGAGATGTCCTTAGTGTATGTGAATAGGGGCAACCTTCCCAGGTCCTGCACTGGTCTCCTGGTCCTGCAAGCCCACGCATTCCGAGAGGCAGCCACCCATGTCCCACCTGGTCCCAGCTGGGAAAAGGGCAGCAGCCGACCACATCCCACCCAGTCCTAGTACCTGCTGCAAGGTAGGTGGCAGCCACCTGAGTCCTGGGAAGCTGGGCAGCAGCCTTCTGGGCCCTGGCTGGGAGCCCAGCGTCAGTCGTGCATGTCCCATGAGCTAGGTTCGGGGCTGGATGGCAGCCACCTGCGACTTGCCTGCTTACCGGGGTCCCAGCCCAGTGGGAGCCTCCTGTGTCCCAGCTGGGAGCCTGGCAGCAGCCTCCTGTGCCCCGTGGGCTGAGTTCAAAGCCGGGCAGCAGTTGCCTGCGGCTTCCCCATGTCCTGGAATCCCAGCCTAGCAGCAGTCTTCTCCGCCCTGGGCCCTGCACCCCCCTACGGACGGCTCTGCTTGGCATATTGTAAACTAAAACCCTCTTAAATTTAGATGTACAATAGAAAGCAACTCAAGTAACAGCTATTTACATGATGCATGAACTTTCAGCTGGTCGAAAAATCAATGCCCTGTTTGTCATGATTACAGTTGCTAAAATTGAAAGTGTCCACTGAAACGAAGTTACTGAATTTGAACTTCATGTGGCCTGCTGTTTTTGACAAAACTATATGCTATCTGTCTACTGGAAAACAAGAAATCTCAACATTATTTCGTGCTTGACAGCACACATAATGGATTTGTCTTAGTCTTACTTTGAATTCAATCCAAAAATGGCTGCAGCTGAGAGGAGAGCATACTGTCTGAAGCACATGACACAACATTACTGAACTTGGGAGACCGGCAGGTACTCTGGAGAGGGGAACGCCTTAAAACAGAAAATAAGCTATCGCCAGTTGCAAATTACCAAAGCAGAATGAAGAAAGGTATTACCAAAAGTGAGCACACCCCAAACATTATTTCAGAAGTAATAACATCAGGGCTATGTATGTTTTGAAAGAAAGGGTTGGGCAGTTCTGACCAAAGTAGCTTATAAGAGTACATGGTTTCATTAGCACAGCAAATGGACCAGCTGGTTTGTTTCACCTGACCTTCGTCTCATAATGGGACAAATACACAAGTGTGTATAATTACCCTAACTTGCATATCATGACAGTCTGGCAGAGAGTACAATAAATGACAAATACAATCAGCACTGGATTAATCAGTTCTAGATATCTCTGGGAAGGATAGCAATTCATTACGGTTCTACTACCAACTTTAGAGTGGAACTTCAAGTAGAGTATTTTAGTTAGACAGGACTACTTACTGAAATTTCTTTGATGTTTAGAGTGAAAGACTTGGTCTATTCAGGAAGCCACCCTGCTTCAGTTTCTGTTTATTAATATCCTCCACTATAATTTGAGAAAGAGGCAAAACTAATGCAGGCTTTCCGATTTACGCAGTTTGCAAATCTGCACCAATTCTATGGCTCAGAATACAGGCTCCAAAGCACTGGTATTACACAGATATTCTTGCATTTTAAAAGGCTCAGTTTATTTGTTCGGAGATGAGAACTTCAACTTAATGCTCTGACATATTTATAGCTTCTTATTTTTCTGTAGGAAGCCAGTACCAGCCTGATTCTATCATGAATTATATCCCCCTCTCCTGGGATTCTTCGCATATTTTACACAACTGCTAGGAAAATTTCAAGCAATTCTTGTGTGTGTGAAGAAAGATAAAAGTAGGATGCCTTGGCAAGTTTAAAAAGACATTTGAGCACATCACTTCCAACAGCGCCCAGGTAAAATTGAGAGAATTGTGGGAGGACATAATAGTCTACAAATATATAAAAGTTGTTAAGAAATATGTCAAAGGAGAGGAATTATTTAGGACAGTACAAGCAGATATGTGAGGTAAAAGCAGTAATGAGATGAAATTAAGAAAACCAATATTTAGACAGACTACCAAGAAAGTCTTCCTGAAAATGAGATCCCACATGCTCTCTAGTTGTTGCCATTTTCAACAAAACAAAAGGCTAACAGCAAGTTGCTGCAAGGTTCCCTGCTACGACTGGTGTTTTAATATTTTTAATAAAGTTCTAGAAAGGGAGTGAACAGCGAGGAGGGAAAACCTGTTGGCTAGTCAAGACTAGTGAAGACTATGAATGGGCAGCATGATGGCAGATGACATTCAGTTGTGACAATGAGGGGGTAATGAACACTGGAAGGAATAATCTGAACTATACACACACCTGACTGAATCCAAATCAACGATAATCACCGAGGGAAAAGACACGGGTGCTTCTATTCATTGTTTGATCAAAATCTCTGCTCAGTGTTTAGAGGCAACCAAAGACAACCCACAAAATGTTAGTCTGCATACAGAATTGGAGATAAAATATTATAATGGCATTATATAAATCAGTCCTACAACCTCATCTGGAAAAATGTATTCAGCTGTGGTCATTTTATCTTAATAAAACATAGCAATAGAGGTGGTTGATAGATGAGTAACAAGAATGATTAGAAGTACAGAGAGACAGTCACATGGAGAGACTGGAGACTAAGAAAGGTGAGGAAAAGGGCTGTGATAACTGTTTCTCAAAGAAGGTGTCAGACACTTCATTTTACCATCTCAAACAATACAAAGAGATATTCAATTAAACTGAAAGACACCTGATAAAAGGAAATATTTTTTGACAGAATACATAGCTAACACATGGAACTCACTGCCACAAGATATCCTTTAGGTGAAAAGCTTGTAAGGTTTCAAAAACAGGACTGGTCATTTATATGGATACTAAAAAAAAAAAATCACAGTCATATTAGAAAAGCTTAAAAAATCAGTTCAAAGGGATATTTACTCCCATAGTTCAGGGTATAACCCAACCATTGTCTTACAGATGTTAGGAGGAAATTGCTCTTATTGCTATGTTATTCCATCACTGCCAACCACAGGATTTCTCACACCTTCCTATTAACCATCTAGTAGTGGCTACTGGGAATGACAGGGCACTGGACTATATAGACCACTGGTCTGATCTAGTATGGCAATTCCTATGTTCCTATTATAATCCTGCATCACTTAGGTAAGTCATCATCATGAAAACACTGTCATAACACTTTAAATGTTTAAAACACATTTTTACATCTACTGCTGATGCATAAATGAGAATTTCCCGTCAGCCTCACTATTTAAGACTGCTAAAGCAGATCCACAGCAGGGAGAGATTTTAAAAAGTGAGTGTATATTTTTAATAAGACTACAAAGTGGCTGAAGATAGTTGGTTTTTTTTGTTTTTATAAAATAGCAGGTATTTTGGAGTCTCCCTGTAGACATGGGTACAGATGAATCACATTATATAAATGCAAATCAACTTTTGAGTTCTGATGACATCACTAACCACAACAGTGAATTTTAAGTGGTTTGTAAGATCATCAAACACCTGAGAGCAATTTACAATCTATCAATCAATCCACTTGCATCCACTCATATTTGTATGGAATGGAGAGAACAGTGATCTGTTTTTTAAATTATGTGATACACAAATATTAGAATATGGTGCGTGAAAACTCACGGTAAGACGAATATTTATCACTGACATGAGACACAAGATTATTGACAGTATGAGTATTTACTTTTTTTTTAAGCAATTATGTATTAATTTCAAATTTTAAACTATCTATGAGGCAATTAAAAAAGACATTAACTTGGTGAAATTTAGACACAGTATACTTGTTAACAATACAGTATGAATAGTTATCATCGCTGAAAAGTCTCCAAACCTTATTCTTCTGCTTTGCTTTTAGTTTTCCTTACTTCCAACTATGTCTGACTGCTTGATTCTGGCAGACACACTATGTTGTCATTTTAAAGGAACTATGTCCTTCTGAGAGCAGAGTTGTTATAAATGTCAAGACAGTGGCACTCCCCCAAAAGTGATCAGAGATGCGTAGGGATGGCAGGGGCAAAAAAGAAGAGACAAGAGTGTGTCTGTATGCAGGTGCACGCATACTACTTGAACATGTATGCTCACAGAAGTGTCATGGGGTTCTGTTTCATAAAACTGGTGTAATTTCAAGCGTGTGCTTTTTGGTTTTTAGTTTAAAAGATGATTGCTGGAAAACGGTTAATGAAAACTGTTTGTACAACACAGAGATCATTAATCTTGATAACATTTGACTGTAAAATCTAAACCTGCATAAAAATATTTGACATCTGGGCTACATTTTAATATTTTACAATAAAGCAACAACCCCCTAATTAACAATTCAAGTGCTCAGACTAGGTAAGCCACTATTATGCATTAAAAACTATTTTGTCTCAAGTTTACTCGAATTTTCACATTTATTAAAATAATTTGGTCATTAAAATAGCGATCACTTTTTGTCTGATGCTAATATTATATGTCAAATGTCATTCCCATTTCCAAGTATAAATGATCTAATGCACACAAAGGGATTTTGCTATACATAAAAAAAAAATTAGGCCTCCAAAAATATTACACTTATTTTCCTGAATCTTATTTTACTATTTTGTTCTTCCTTTGATTCTTCTGTGCTGAATTCTCTTTTCCAGGCATAAAACTGCTGCCTCCTTCCTCTGTCAACACAATCAATCTGAAGTGGGAAGGATGCCTCAGCGTGACAAATGGGTGATATCGGCACAGCTGGTTTTTATGCCACAAATCTTTAGTGAATATTATCACAGGAAGAGGCGAGCAGATTTAGGGCATTCTGTCATAAAGAAGATGGATGGCTTTTCTGCTGTATCAGGATGTAAGAACTTGCACAAATCTAAACATTAGTTCTTATATTTTTGGAGTAAGATTAAAATATAACCTCAAGCTGTCTCCCCTAGCCACTCCTGTTTATATTGGAAAGTTGCTAAAGGCTACTGTGTAGTATGTACCATTACACATATCTAGTTAATACATTTATTTCCTGAAGATTTAATGAGCTGGATAAATGAATCTTAACTAAACACTGGCAAAATTAGCTGCCATATTTTCTACCATAAAGCCAAACATAAAGGTTGATAAAGTCTGGAAGGCACGAAGGACATGCATTGCTGCTCCAATTCAAAACTCTGCCACTAATGTAATTCCATTCAATAAGCCATATATTCACAAACTGCATTCTTAAAACCTTGTTAAAAATAACTGAAATCAGTACTGTGACATGAATTCTATGGAATATTTGAGATTCAGCACAATACTGCAACTTTTCTAAATCTCCAATTGTCTGCATTTTGAGTGGAAGCCAAAAAAACTAAGCACCAATTGAAGGGGGTATGCCATGGCAAACTACACATGGACTTTTTTTGTTTTGTTTTTTACTGCTCACAGAAAAAGTGAGCTGAAAAAATGATTACTGAAGCAAAGCCTATAAGAAACTATACATATTTAGTGAAGAATTATAAAGAATAGATCTTTGTGTCCATCTCAGAAATCTATTTCTTTGGGAAGAGGACAGAGATGTCAAGAAGAAATTTGGTCGCGCTAAATTGCATCTACTTTTTGGGGAGAAAGAAAAGCTATGTTTAAAATTTTAGTTTGCTCTCTCTATCACAAGCATTCTATTACTGTCTGGCCACCCCACACACCCCCAGCGCACACACGCACGTGTGCACACACACCCTGCTAACACTTATGCGGCCAAGAACGCAACAAGGCCGCGAGCAGAGAAGTTGAACAGGTCTGACAGCTTGAACTTGTGACCTTTCTCCAAAGATGACAGCACAGAGATCAAAGATTACAAGTTACCTATATACACCACACAAAAATACTAAAGTAGCATGAATAAAGGAACACAACCAACAAAATCACATTTTTCTCTGAAATTCTTTACTTATTATTACTGCCCTTAATGCCTGAGGACTGTAATTGAAAGGCCAGAGAAAAACTATGTCCTTTTTTGTTGTTTACTTTGTGCATTGTGAACATTTTATGTAGTTGTTTCCACTGCTTTGTTAATGGTAATTTGCTCCTCCTCCCTCATATACCATCGCCAAACTACTCTTTTATTTTTATTTATTTATTTATTTTTTAAATCTCTCACTCTGGCAGGTAGGTGAGGAAGGGATCTGAGCTTACTCAGATTCTTAGCTGCATACAGAATGTGTAGTTCTGCATTGTTGTGGAGGAAGAATTATTTATTTTTCCTTAAAGACTCATCAGTCTTTTTGTCTATGGTATTGGGACACGGGGAATTGCTTTCTATGGGAGTAGGAGATTAGCTGAACCCAGAAACAACAAAAGGAATCAACCATAGCATTGTGTCCCCAAGCATATTATAAAACTGTCCAGAAATGAACACAGTTCAAAAGCACTAGTGGTGGTAGTAAACTTTACATCCAGATGTTTCTGTGTACAGACCCCTGGGAAGTAGTTACTCTGCAGATTCCTTTGGATTTAACTGGTGGGTGTTGAAAAGAGTTAATATAGGTAGGCTAAATCTTGATATTTAAATATTCTCACTGTTTGCATGCTCCACAAGTGGGTGTGAGAATCTGCCCTCCTTCTTGGAAAGGAATGGATAAAAAATTCAGATGGCCTGTTCTGTAAATTCCAAATATTAGGTGAGGCTTACCTCTTTAGCTAATAGACTTCAGGAAATCCTACTTCCCCCTAATTCTACCCTGCACAGAAGCCCACGTAGGGTGTCAAAGGTGCATGTCAAAGCTCAAAATGCCTTATCACAAAGATCTTGCCAGCCAGACATCAGGTCAGTGGCAGAAGACAAGATGGGGCTGCTATGCCGCTAGTATTGGTCACATGAACTGTGACATAGATCCTACTTGGTGGGACAGTACTCTCTTAGTGCATAATTGGGAAGAAGACCCAGGAGAATCCAGCTGACTGGAAGTCTCCCCGGATCAGTCCAAATCCTTCCAGGCCAACCCAATCACCCAGATAAGACATTGAGGCTCTTCATTTTGGGGCTTTTTTGGTCTGGTGAGCCTTCAGCCATTACTGAATTAAAAGAAGTGAAGGAGTTAGACCTGCTTCTCTTTCTCTCGGAAACAGAAAAATAATTGAGCTAAAAAAATAGGTTGCATGGCCACCATGAGCACACCAAAATCCACAGCCTCTGATTTGTTTTGCTGACTGCTATAAAAGGAATGGAGATGGCAATTCAGCCATTATAAATCAATGTCTTGAGTATAAAGACTTGTATAGGGTAACACATACAAATGTAAAAGTCATCCTGCCTGTGTAATGCCCGCAGATCTGTATAAAGCCAGGAACAAGTATAAAGCTTGCATATGAAATCATATGAACTTCATCCTAGACAGCCATCACATCCTGTTGCTTAATTGCTACAATGGTAAAAATGTAATAAATACTGCTGATATATCAGTATTAAAATTACTTTCATTCTTAGTATAATTGGCTGGTCATTTGGCACTATGGTAGGTGGATTATTATGAACCTAAACACCTGCTGTTTACCAACATATGCAGTACACGTTAATGTATCAGAATACACAACAAAGTCAATAGCTCTGAGAAGCTAACATGTTAACCTTGCCGATATAGATTTCTAAACACTTCAGAGTTTATTGCACAATAGCGTTAAACTAGAAGTAATGATATAGGATTCCTTAATGCTTGAACAAACTTTCTGGCATCCCATATACAAGTTTACACTTGAAAATATAGGTCTAAAAAGTACACTATTAAAAACATATCTGCCATAATGGTAGCCGACAGACAATTTATTCTTTATCACAGTATTATTTTAGGGTGGACTACTAACAGACAAGTTCATGTAAATCTTTTTTTCTAGCCTAATTAATTGCTGAAATTGTTTGCTAAAACTATTATAATCTTACTAGTTAGAAACAATGATTTTAGAAGGCTACAGCTAGGAAAATATTGAAATTAGTTAGAAATCATATAAAGATACTCTGCTTTTTTTTCTTCTTGAAACATATTCAAAATAGGTACATGACATATAGCTGCAAATTCATATATACACATCTCCACAGGTGAAAAAATAAACCAAGAAAGAAGCAATTAGAACACATTTAATTGTATATAGTACAACATATGGCTATATGAATAGTATTAAAAACATGGTTACTTACCATTAACTGTTGCTCTTTGAGATGTGTTGCTCATATCCATTCCAGTATAGGTGAGTGCACGCCACCGTGCACGGGTTCCCAGAACTTTTTTCCCCTTAGCAGACCCCATGGGGTGGCTCAGGCGCCCCTTGGAGTACCACGCTCATGCCGCGGCACATAAGGCACCGCCGACCCTACGACCCCTCAGTCCCTTCTTTCTGCCAACTCCGACAGCGGGGACGGAGGGTGGATGTGGAATGGATATGAACAACACATCTCGAAGAACAACAGTTACTGGTAAGTAACCATGTTTTCTCCTTCAAGTTTTCTCCTTCTTATATCCATTCCAGCATAGGTGATTAAAAAGCAATACCTTGGAGGTGGGTAGGAGTTACTAGTGAGCTGCCCTCAGCATGGCTCTGCCAAATCCCGCATCATCTCTCACCTGCTGAACGAAGGCGTAATGGGATGTAAAGGTGTGCACCGACGACCAGGTGGCAGCTTTACAGATGTTCTGCTGGGGCACTTTCTCCAGGAAGGCTGTCAAGGAGGCCTGGGCTCTGGTTGAGTGTGCTGTGATGGCTCTGGGGAGTGGCATGCCCGCCAGCTCTTGACGCAGGAGGTGATCCGCTTGGAGATGCACTGGGTGGAGACTGGGGATCCTTTCATCCGGTCCACCACAGCGACAAAGAGCTGCGTCGTCTTCCAGAAGGGTCTTGTCCTGTCAATGTAGTAGGCCAGGGCTCGCCTCACATCCAAGGAGTGCCATCTCCGCTTCTCTGAACCGTGCGGTTTTGGGAAAAACACAGGGAGGAAGATATCTTGGTTATAATGAAAATGGGAGACCATTTTTGGCAGGAACTCACCTTGTCCTTAAAGAACACTGTATAGGGGGTCTCCAAGGTCAGTGCCCTAATCTTGGAGACCCTCTTAGCCAATGAAATAGCCAACAGGAAAGCCACCTTCCATGACAGGACCAGTAGTGGGCATGAAGCCATAGGTTCAAAGGTGGGCCCCATCAGTCTGGAGAGAATCAGGTTCAGATTCCAAGGAGGCACAGATCTGCCAATATAGCCTCTCCACCCCCTTCAGGAACCTAATAGACATAGGGTGGGAGAATAGGGATCTCCCCTCTAATGGCTGACAGAAGGCCCAGATGGCTGCTAAGTGGACCTTCAGAGACCCCAGGCCCAGGCCCTGGAGTTTCAACTGGAGCAGGTACTCCAAGATGGCCTGAATAGGGGAGTGGCTCGGAAGCAACCCCCAAGACTCCGCCCAGCAGGTAAACCTTCTCCACTTGGCCTGGTACATGACCTGTGTTGAAGGTTTTCTGCTGCCCAGCAGAATTTGTTGGTCCTGCACCGAGCAGGCTCTCTGTCCCTTCATCAGACAGAGAGTCTCCAGGCCATCAGGTGCAGAGAGTCCAGATCCGGGTACAGCAGCCGGCTGTGATCCTGGGAAAGCAGGTCGTGCCGTCTCGGGAGCTCGACAGGGTTCGCAATCAAGAGGTCTGGAAGCATGCTGTACCAGTGTTGCCTCAGCCATGTCAGGGCAATCAGTATCACATTCGCTCTGTCCCTCTTGATTTTCAAGAGGACTTTGGGCAGGAGCAGAATGGGGGGAAATGCGTACATGGGGGTCCCCGTCCATTCGATGAGGAATGTGTCGGAAATGGAGCCTGGCTCGCGACCGTGGAGCGAGCAAAACCTCGGGCACTTCTTGTTCCAGGACGACGCGAACAGGTCTAGTCGCGGAACACCCCAGTTGTGGAAGATGGAAGCCCCTACCTCCGAATGCAGCGACCAGTCGTGGCAGGATAGAAACGACCTGCTGTGGTGGTCTGCCTCGTCGTTCCTGACCCCCGGGAGATGAGAGGCAGATAAATGAAAGTTGTGCCTCACTGCAAAATCCCAAAGTCAAACTGCCTCCCGGCACAGGCCCGAAGACCGTGCCCCCCTTGTCTCTTGATATAGAACATGGCTGTGGTATTGTCTGTCAGCACCTGTACCACTCTGCCAATTAGGGACCTGAGGAACACACTGCAAGTCAGTCTGATTGCCCTGAGTTCCCTCACATTGATATGGAGGGTTTTCTCCTCCTCCAACCAGAGACCTTGGGTACTCAGGTTGACACTGATGTGGGCTCCCCACCCCACATCTGAGGCATCAATGATCAGGGTGTCCGCATGGGGTTCCGCCACCAATCCAGGGAGCCCAAAACCGTAGGGGAGACTGTGACCACCCTGTGCAGGGAGTGCTTGCTGGGCACATACACCGAGGCCAGCCATAACTGAAGCAGTCTGAGTTTGAGGCGCACTAGCCTCACCAACTATGTGCGGGCTGCCATGTGACCAAACAGCTGGTGGCAACGCCTGGCTATTATCGTGGGGCACCTGTGCAGTTGGGAGACAATCACAAACATAGCCTCAAACCTGGCCTGCAGGAGGAAGGCTCCGGCCCTTACCACATCCAGGGAGGCTCCTATGAATTCCTTCCGCTGCACCAGAGACAACGTGGACTTTTGCTCATTTATAAGCAGACCCAGCCTGTTGCATGTGGCCCAGATAAAGGACACACTGTCCTGCACATGGGCCCTGGACTTGCTCCTTATTAGCCAGTCATCCAGGTACGGAAAGATCTGGACTCATGAGATATGCAGCCGCCACCGCCATGCACTTGGTGAATACCCTGGGGGCAGACGAAAGGCCAAACAGGAGGGCTGTAAATTGGTAGTGGCAACCAGCTAACACAAAACGGAGGAAACATCTGTGGCTGGGAAGGATCAATACATGGAAGTATGCGTCCTTTAGGTCAAGGGCAGTAAACCAATCCCCTGGATCCAGGGCTGGGATAATCGTGACTAGAGAGACAATGTAAAACTTCAGTCTCTTTATGAACCTGTTTAGGCCACGAAGGTCCAGTATGGGCCTTAGGCCCCTCTTTGTTTTTGGGATGAGGAGGTAATGGGAATAAAATCCTTTCCCTACTTCTTGAGGGGGAACCAATTCCACCGTCCCCATGTTGAGGAGGTTGTTGACCTCCTGTACGAAGAGTTGCTTGTGAAAGGGGTTCCTGAAGAGTGATCCAGGGGTGGGGGTGTGTGTGTTTGGCAGACAGGCAGCAAATTGAATGGCGTAACCTCTGCGTATTATGTCTTAAATCCAGAAGTCCAAGGTAACGCTTGCCCATTCGCTGAAGAATGGGTGCAGCCTGCCCAGGAAAGGACGGGATGGATCCAGAGGGGCAGGGGAGGTGCCACCCTCAGGCGCACCGTCAAAATTGGGCCTTTTTATTGTTTGGGCCCGTGAAGGGTCCTTGCTGGGTCCCAGAGGAGGAGGCCGGCCTACTGTGCCTGCTGTATCCTCTATTCCTATCTCAACCCCTGCTGGGTGGATAGGATCTAGGTGGTAGCCTAGGATGCTGGCGAGGCTGCTGGGGCAACTGGCGTCTAGAGGCCTGTGGAGTGTACAAGCCTAAAGAGCAGAGGGTGGCTCAGGAGTCTTTGAGGGCGTGGAGCTTCTCGTCTGTCCTGTTGGAGATGAGAGCCAACCCATCAAAAGGGAGGTCCTGGATCGACTGCTGCATCTCCTGGCAGAGCCCTGAGGACTGCAGCCACAAGCACCTACTCATGGTCACCGCTGACGCCATAGCTCTACTGGCCATGTCTGCTGCATCACTGGCTGATGACAGGGCTGCAGCAGACACAATGCTTCCCTTGTCTAGCACTGTGGCAAAGTCAGCAGTGTGGTCCTGGGCCAAGGCCTCTGCGAACCTCCAGAGTATGTTCCAAAGGTTCAAGTTGTACCTCCCCAGCAGCGCCTGGTGATTAGCTATGTGCAGCTGAAGGGCCCCAGCAGAGTACACACTGTGCCCGAACAAGTCAAGCTTCTTGTTGTCCTTGTTCTTAGGCGTGTTGCCCTGGAACCCCAGTCTGTCCCTCTGGTTGGCGGCTTCCACTACTAGAGTACCTGGGGCCGGACGCATAAACAAATTCGAACCCTTCCGCGGGCACATAGTATTTTTTCTCGATGACCTTGGAAGTCGGGGCTACTAAGGCGGGAGTTTGCCATAAGGCCTTGGCCTGTTTTAGCACACTGTTATGCACCGGCAGGGCTACTCAAGAGGGACCTCGCACCCCGTAATCACCAAACAAGGGGTCCTCCTCCTCAGACAGCTCTTTGACCTCCATGTTGAGGTTTGAAGCCACCTTCTTCAGTAGTTCTTGGTGAGCCTCAAAATCCTTTAGAGGTGCCCTCTGGTCCCTGAGGGCTGCCTCATCCAGGGAGGATGACGATGACTGCGGGTGCTTGCCCCTTTTATAGGATCCTGTGGAGGGTCCCTCTCCTGGGTCCGATTCCTCCTCTGAGGAACGGACCTCATGCCCCTTTTCAGTTGCAGGGGGCACTGAGTGGGCGGCGGACAACAGAACCGACACTGTACCCGGGCCTATGTGCCTCCCCGTAGTTTCCAATAAGGCCATTGCCATGGTCCTTGGGGCCACCCTGGTGCCGGCTTCAGTACCTGCTGCTGGGAGTCCTGTGGGGGCTTTTGGGACTCCTGAGTACCCTTAGCCTTCAGGGAACGCAGGTCCTCGGAGTGGAGACCTTTGCTCTGCCTCCGCCTGCTGCTCTGCACCGGGGAACGACCCCTCGATGATCTGGAGGATGTTCTGGAGCACCGGTGCTGATGGGAGCGGTGCCGCGCCGAGGTACACTCCGATGAAGATGAGTGGTGCAGTGCCGGGGAGCACACCGGTGCTGGACTCTTCATTGGGGATCTGGACCAGCACCGCGATGAATGGCTTGGTACCAGGGACCTCAAGCCTGAGGATGACGATCGGCACCGAGTGATTCTTGAGTGCCAGGGACCATTCCCAGTGCGGAGAGGATGAGCTCAATGAGGTTGACTCGGAGCTGGACGGGGAGCTTCCATGCTCTACCTGGGGTAGCTGTCTGGCGGGAGACTCTTCCCTGATCGGGGGTCTCGACCAGCCTTCTGGGGCACCCAGTGTGAATTGACCCCTAGACACTGGCCCCTTCTCCCTTGGCCGAGGGGTGTCGACGGCACCAGCAGAGGTACTTACTGCCAGGAGTTGGGGGAGACTATCTACAAAGAGATGTGGGCATCAGAGCAAGCTCGACCGGCCCTGGTTGCATCACAACACTCGACACCATTGATATCAGCAGTACGGAGGAGTGGGCACACGCCGTGCACTGTCTCTTCTTCTTCGGCATCAAAGACTTACGCTGTGATGGCTCCAGTGCCGATGGTGCGCTCCGCACCAAGGAAACGCTCGGTGTCGACGTGGAGTGTGGAGGCTCAGAAGCAGGATGGTGCGCTTCCTCCATAAGAATGGCCTTCAGCCTAATGTCCCGCTACTTTTGAGTCCATGGCTTAAAAGCCTGAGAGATTTTGCACCTTTCCTTATGGTGGTGTTCCCCCAGACACTTTAGGCAACAGTCGTGGGGGTCACTAATGGGAAAAGCCTTGCCACAGCTAGTGCAAGGCTTAAACCATGGGATCCGGGCATTGTCAGATTCCTGTTGAGCCCTGTAGAGCTCCTATCTAATTCACTAACTATTAACTGTTAATCACTAACTACAAAAACTGCTAAGAATAATGAAGGGGTAAGATACTTGGAATAGCAAGGTGGTTCCAGTAACTGTCACGGGTGGAAAGAAGGAACTGAGGGGCCATAGGGTCAGCAGTACCTTATGTGCTGCGGCATGAGCGTGGTACTCCAGGGGCACCTGAGCCAACCAAATGGGGGAAAAATGTTCTGGGAACCCATGCACGGTGGCGTGCACTCACCTATTCTGGCATGGATATGAGCAATCACTTGAAGGAGACCACGATCAATTTCAATTAAAGTTTTCATGCTAATTTTTTTTTAAAACTTTTCCTTTATTAGTGCCATTGTGTTAGCAGTTCCTTGGCCTGTCTATATTAAGGATAAAACAAACTACTTAAATTAAAGAAGTATGTCTAAGAGTACTAATATCACAACACAAAATGCTATCAAATGTTGTTTTTGAGCATTTAATTAATACATTAATACCAAACAACAATGTTCTGAAGTCCTTGCAATAACTTAGCACAGCACTGAACAAAAAAGATTGAGCAGTGATGAAACAAGCAAAAATTGAATATTTTTATCTCACAAAATTACAACAGGCCCAAATACCAAGGCCTAGAAAAATAAAAAGCCATCTCTTTTGGACAAGTGTTTCTTCACCACTATCTCTAAGTTCCACCTGACCCTCTGTAGGCTTCTTAACATTTAGTGGGATTTCTCCTGGAAACTTTTCACTAATCATCTGCCCAGTAGTCCGTTTCACCACAATTTATTTCAATAAAGTTGTTTGAGCCCATAATGGCTGCTGGGATTTTAACAAAACTCCATCCCAGTCAAACCATTACTAGCAAGTACATCAATGATTGGGACCTGCAGAACAAGGTATCAAAGGTAGACAGCGGGGAGAGGAGAAACTGAATAGTCACATGAGATTGTATGGAGGAGAAAATTTTGTCTTTCTTTGAGTGTAGGCTTCAGTTTTATGGATTGGAAAAGTAAAACAGAAAAGTTAAGTGACTTAAGGGGGATTGGTGTTACAATTTAAAATAGAATGCAGAAGACCTTGTTTTTCAGTCCTTTTTTAGCCTAGACTCAAGCTGCCTCTCACGCTGTTGTGCTGATCCCATTTTAATATTGTTAATTTTTTGTGACAATGGACACAGTCTCTCTCTCTCTCTCTCTCTCTCTCTCTCATACATCCATGACAAACACACAACCTGCAGTGAAATACAGATGTATTAATTCCAGCAAGACAATTTAACAGCTTAACATTACAACTGCTTGGGCCCAAACACACATTTTTAGAAGGAAAAAAGACATACCTCAAAACGTAAGTTAGATGTATTTCCTTTACTTTCTAAAAACACTCAACCTAGTTTCTCAGAGAACACTCAAAACCTAAGCTTTTCGTGTTTTTATATATATATATATATATCACCCTTTCACGTACTTTATCTCATTTAGTTACAGCTAGTGAGGTTAGAACCATCTCAGTAAATTTTGTTCTATTTGTATAGTAATATAGAACAACGGTGACATTGTCAATTTAATCTTCCTGACGGTCATCTTTCCATTGTAGCTTTTCACTGTTATTTTCACTATAAGATTGTTTGGGGATTCTTCTCAATACAGAAATACAATACTAAAGTCTCAGGGCACGCCTACACTGCCATGGCAGCAGGCATTGATGCAGGGGCACTGATTGAGCAAGTCTGTGTAGATCTACTCAGTCAACAGGAAAGTGCTCTCCCATCAACTCAATTAGTCCACCTCCCTCAAAGGCGGAAAGCAGCATCGAAAGGAGGGCATCTGCAATCGACAAAGCACCATCAAGACACCGTGGTATGTCAACGTAAGTACGTCGATTAGAGATATGCAAGCTACGTTATGTAACTTGCATATCTCCCGTCAACTGCCGCCGCCAGTGTAGACCAGCCCTCATTCAGGAGAAAAACATATGAATATGTATATTTATATAATAAATCAACAAACGTTGAAAGTAATGAAGATTTTAATAGTGAACATATTATGGACTTACTCTATTGGCACAACTCCCGTCATTTCCACAGAATAAGCCTAGAGTGAAAACCCTTTTTAAAAAAAAAACAACTCTACTTCAATAAGGTCCTGAACCAGGGTCAATGCTCCTAAAAATTTAATGAAACAGAAAATTGGGGGGAGGGTGACTTTTCTAAAATGTCTTTGTTGCCCAAATTACCACTTTTTCCAGCAAAATTAACTGGTATCAAAGTAAAACGAATTTGCCTAGTCTCCACCCATGCCTAGGCTACCAATATTTGACTGCTTTCACTATCTATGTTTTGTTGGTTGTGTATGTTTTATCCCTTTATTGTGGGAAATCTGTGTCACATATCCTAACTACCATTCACACATTTTTCCTTTTGCTATAAAGAAAACACAAAGCTTGTATCAAAACAGGAAAGATGTAACCTGCTCAAAAAGAGCACTTTTAAAGAAGGCTCTTGAAATGACTTTTTCCTTCTTTCCTGTCTTCCAACCTACCTTAAAATGACTATGCCTTTAGCTAGAGTGCTCTTTTAGAAAAGAGTATATGTTTGATTTTCTTTTGGCAGTGATAACTAGACAGTAACAAAAGCTCAAATAAAAATAAAAGAAGTGATGTTTCTTTAGTGTTTTTTCCTTTGCTTTTTAATCCCACTATGGTGCAAGCTACAAGTAGAAATGCACGAGCATCATGTAGCTACAAGTGAGAAATGTGAATAATTAAAGGATTTGCAGCTTCAGGTAAAATTACATCAATCTTGCAGGCTCTGACACTACAGAACATCCTTGGTGAGCAGGTGTGCACTAACAAATCACTGTACTGTTCTACTAAAGCCAGCTCCCTACCCCATTCCTGCCAGCAATCCATAAAAAAAGAATTATTGGAAAATATGTATGGCTTTTGTTTCACAAATACTATTATTCACCAGTGAGGTATCTTCATAAATTGCTTTATAAATACACCTGTCACTTGCATCTCAACAAAGCCATCAAACACAAAATATGTGGGACCAAGATGTTTCCACAAATAGCAAAGCAGACTGCATATTCTTCTTGAAACAAAAAAATAAAGAATGTAGCATTTTTTGGATTGATGGGACTGTCAATCTAATATTTTTACATGAACTGCCCAAATATAGTATTATACCTGGCTACTGTGTGTATGTATTTGACAGTGTGCAAAATTATTTTTTCTTCACATGTATGCAGTCATTTGTTAAAGCAGGATCGCTCCACTAACTCTGAGATAGTCATCTTGCAAAATGTTTTGCACAAGAGGCAAATGTCTTAAGCTCGGGCATTATTTTGGAACTACCTGTCGTAACTGCATAGTTAAGGTTGTGACACGTGCTCCATTATTAAAAGACTTGTTCTGACCTCCACTTCCTTTGGCCGCTGAATCTAGAGGAGGAAATTTTTTAAAAATTTCAATAATATAGTATAAAAAGTTTAAATAAGCCCTTTTCAAAAAAGTAAAAATATTCTGGCACGATTCTTCAACCATTAACTTTAAAATAAAATACTCTTCTCAACCTCAAAATTCTCACATATACCAATTTCTGCACAGTACACAGGCATTTAGTAACAAAGAACATTAATAATCTTCACTGTTATAAACTAGAGTTACACTAGCTGCTAGGAGGGTCGTGGTTTAACTACCTCACAATTATAATCTTGTTATTGGGGAGATTTTCAAAAGACACAAAAGCAAGTTAGGCATCCGTCACAAGCTCAATAAGAGCTGAACATCTGATTACCATCTGTGCCTTTGATAGTCTCCTGCATCTAAAGCTGCCTGGGTTATGGGTGGGGATGAGCAGAGAACATCCAGCAAGACAGGCAGTTGGAAGTTAGGTGGTGGCTACCAAGAGGGAGAGATTCTCACCTTCTGGTGTGCGCCCAGCAGAGCCAAACTCTGATGTTCAAGTATCTTTGGCAGCTAGTTTTGGTGCTGTCAGTGAAAATATGACTGTCAGAATGGTGTATGTAAGCTTAAAGTTCCATAGATTTTTAATGTTTGAGTTCTTTTACAGCTGTGTGAAAGCTCACTAGGTGTTTATATGGCCCTCACCACCATTCCACTGAGCATCTATGGCAAGTCATTTTTTGAACAACAGTTAGCAACTTTAACTATAGCCAATTTTTAATATTAGAATAACTATGTTTCTGGAGGAATAACTTATCGTCATGATTCAGGGCTAGCTGAATCTTTGACCCTTCTTTGGTCTCTCAGTGCAGCCCCTTCAGTTTTAGGCCTTGGGCCTACTACTGAGTTAATGCAATATATGCATATACAGTAAAGAATAACAACCTGGTCAAGATACAATATTAATTACAGGCAACTCCAAATCCATCACACCCATGTTCAGGTTTCACTGTTAAGAACTCAAAAGTCACAAATGCCAAAGCTGTGTTTATTTGTAAAACCTTAACTCCGTCTCTTCGTGCATGCACATTCAGGGCTAAAACTAGGTATTCCCATCAGGATAAATGGTACTGAAACCTCCTTGTAGATTGCTTTTTCTAACTATCTATCCCTTGTCAGAAACTTGCAACACAATAAATTGCTAATATATAAGAAAATTACTATTGCACTAAAACTGCACAGATTACTAAAGCGTGTGAAGTAGCTATTGAGTGGCACTGTTGCTCCTACAAAATCGGGATATTAATATTAATTACTACATCTTATCAATTACATGATAATTGACTTGCTCAGAAAATAAAAGTCCATCTTGAATTAAGCAGCATAGTAGTTTATGTTTCACCTACAATTATAGGCATGGAGAGTTAGAGAATGAGACACACATCCTGATAAGCGCGCAGTTGTCAGAAACTGCAGGAGACCAAAATGCTAGACATACATGCATGTAAGCATAGGAAAAGAGGATGGTTAGCAATAAGGCTGGGATGCTACTTGTCAGTCACATGACAAGGAATTCTGGGAGGAATGGAAGGGCCAATTAAATGTATTTTGATAACAAAGATGTACTGATGTAATCAAGAACACATCCGGCACCTATTCTTACAATAAGGCCAAGTATTTGTGTGGAGGCTGTTTCCAATATTTTTATTTTTTCTTACCTTGATGTAAACATTGCAATGTTATGTGTTCCATTAGTAAAGATCAGTGTTCAGATAGTTTCGCTTACAGCACAGTGCTGTCAAATTCATGATTCTAATCTTTAACAAAGTGATATTATACAATACAGGCTCTCTCAGTGCTGTGGCATCTTAGTTGTTCTACTATAGGTATTATTTGAGTAATGTGATATAAACTGCTTGACAGCTGTAAGAACTGAAAGTTTATAGACAGGCAAAAGAGCAACAATAATTCCTAGAAGAAAACAGAGAGATGAAATCAGACTTTTTAAAAACCTTTATAGGGGGAAAATACTCCCTTCAAATATAGTCAGTTTCATAGGACTGTTAGAAACAAACACCTAATGCAGTTATAAAGATAGATTACAAAAAAAAAAAAAAAAAAAAGAAAAAGAAAAGAAAAGAAAAAAGGAAAAAAACAACCCTAAAATGTGCTTTAGTGGTGGTATATTTCCAAAGTTAAAGTAAGTTTAATTAACCTGTTTCTCCCTATGCCCGTAAAGGTTAATTTTACTGTGAAGCCACATGACCTAATTTGCATAAAATGATTTGGTAACTTTGGATGACTATTCTGTCTCCAGAATTATTCTTGGCAGATAGTTAAATACAGCTACAAATAAATCTCTCAGAAAATACCAAACACTGACCATCATAGGAAAAAATACCCAGCCAACACCTCAATGAAGTCACTGCCTTTGTAAAAGGTTTTCAGATAATTTTCAAGTAGCATATGATAGCATTATATATGCCCCTCCTTTTACTGGCATTGTTAACTTTTCCAAACAGTAATGGAAACTTCTTTATTACTCAGTGGCCTGGGAAAGGCAGCTTGTGCACTTGGGAGTTAGACTAGATAACAGCTGCAGTCCCTTCTAACCCTGTAATTCTATAATTACCAGTGCACTGGATCGAATGCGTGACCCTTTGCTATTAAAATACAGATTTTGAAATTACTAGGAACAAGAAAAATGTGAAAACTTTACAATCTTACAACTTTGAGGAGCAGTAAAATAGATTTATCAGACTAGAAAGCAAGTCACTTTCACTGGCAGCCTGAGATAAGCCATTTGGGTATGCAGCAAGTTTAAAACCATAGGCGTCTTAGGCTGCTGAGTAACAATAAATTTTAGATTGAAATGTTTTCAACAGTGCAATCTTTTTCTCAGGGTGACAGTTTCAGGTGAAAGTTGTCTATGAATTAGTCTCAGAAAATTTTCAGCCATGGCATAAGGATTATTGCAATTAAAATAATGTACCCTGCTTGGGGCACAGAGGTGACTGACACTGGATCTACATGGACGGAAGCAAATTTGCTGCCGTCAGATCGATTGCTCTGGATCGATTGAGCAGTCTGTGTTGACCCGCTCAGTCGATCCAGCAATCGACACAGGAAAACCACCCCAGTAAGTGGCGCAGCGCAGTGTGGATGGTGCGCGGAGCAGACACAGCGAAGTCGATGGAAGATAAGCAAGTGATTTATGTAACTTGCATATCTCCCGTCGACTGCCGCTGAATCCGGAAGGAAAGTGTAGACCAGGCCTAAGAGTGTAATCAGTCAATTCTCTTAAACCAGAAATAAGATTAATGTAGGAAATAGTCAGACATATAACCATGATCATTATTTATTATGCAAAGATACTGATTATTGATTTTTTAGCTAGACTAATGGCACACTTTATTTCCAAATAAAGCTGGTATTGTCTTTTCTTAATTATCATCTTACTGATTATTTTCAGAAGCCAATTTGGGTTGTGTTTTGAATTAACTTCAGAACTCTAAACTATACTGGGTTATCACCTACAATATTTTTTATGGTACAAAACCCCCCAACTCATACATCATGCGTTTGTCATCACCTACACCTCATTTTAAAATGTTTCTCTGAGGTTAACATAGTAAAATCAGTAAAATTGATAAAAAATAACAAGTAGCCTGGAATAACGTGATTCACTGCATTTAGCGGAGTTATGTTATAATTAAGATTTATTCCCATAATTAACATTTCCATATTGGCAGTCAGTGAACTATGAGGAGGCTGATGAGTATTTATGGCAGCTTGAAGCAAAATTAAATACTGGCAGTCATGGTTAAAACTGAAGTTATATTCTATAGCACACAAGCATACTGACGTGTTTTCATAAAAAACAGCTGTCCAAGACTGTGTCATCAAAACAGCTGTAAAGATATTTGCTGAATGTACCACCTTTCTGTAATGCAGGTCTTTAAGAAATGTCAGCATCACTCTCAAAGGCACTCTTGAAGCATCAAGGGTTTTCTGCAACAGTTACTAATAATGGAGCTGTTCACATATTATGGTTCTAAATGTGTATTTTCAATCGTCAAAAACAGATTCAGATTTTTCATATAGACACTCTTTTTTCTTAATATATGTACACTTGTGACTCCCTATTTCTTTGAATGGAAAGGAAGTAGAGATTCAGGGTGTATTATATACGGAACATGTTCTAACACAAGGTGTGGTGGACAGTGTTCTTACTCGATGTAGCAAATATTATTTTATTATAATATTAGCAAAGTTTTGAAAGTGCTATGAGCATGACATATTTATGTTTTCTGGAACTATGGCACCACACAAAATAAATCACAATAATCCTAAATAATATCAGGGTCATACACCGTAAGATTAGTTAATACTTCAGTATACAGTACTATAAATCTTCAAAATTCCTTACAATAGTACATAATTAAAAAATGGTTATCATAAAAAGAGTCACAAGCATATTACAAGTCTACAGTGCAGTGAAAGCTATTAAGTTTTTATTCATACACAATGCTACTACAATGTACCGTATCCATAAGAACATAAACAATGTAGTTAGTTTAAGATTAATTGGAATTTATAATTAAAAGATACACTCAGGGAAAGAAATCAGAAGAAATGACCTGGACAAGAAAGTAATTAAAGTATTTTTTAATTGAGCTCTAGCCAAAGCGTTCAGCCAAACTGCCATGGAATGGACAAGGAGTTCCTTTGAACTGGCTCACCCCTTCAAGAACTTCAAAGGATATCTTTAAACCTTAAGAAAGGCATTTGAAATGACCAAGTATGCAGAAGGAAATTAAAATACAATATGGAACAGGATATCAAATTAAATTAAGTATCTTGTAAATTGCAAAATACAATGGTGATTCTCTTTAGAAACTAGGCTGAAGGACAACAGCGAAGGAAAACTTTTGGTCACCACAGCACAAATATTCAGGGAAGTATACAAAGAAGAAACGGAGCCTGTGAGAATATTCAGAGAAACCATGAAAACTAATTTTTTGGGGAAAATTCACTGAACATCCACAGAGGCAGATATTGTGAAGCTAAGATCAGCAGTCTGCTTGCTGCCTTGTTATGCTTTTACTTTTAACCTTATGAAGTCCCATAGCTGTAGAGACTTTCACAACCACAACTGTGTGAGACTAAAGTGAAATGCTTTTCTTTTTTCCTTGAGTCCTTTTCTCCTAATTCTTAAAAAAAAAAAAAAAAGTGTGTGCCTACATATATATCTGTGTGTGTGTACGTTTCTCTTGTACAACAACTGTCATGTGGATTTCTGGTGGTACTGGATTAATACATGACCCAATAGATCAGCTGACTAAACTAAGGACTCTGGAGAGAATACCCCCAGTGAGTTTGCTCTCCAATGTTAACACACTGATTCCCCCATCCTCCAAGTAGAATCCTTATATCCTAGCAACGGCCTTATCTGGGGTCCTACATTTATTTATTTATTTTAAATCAAGCCAGGCTATACTACTTACTAAGTAGCTCTGACACGCATGCTATGTGCTTCACACAAAAACAGTAAGAGACAGCTCACCAAGAGTAATTGTTTTAAATCACTGATTATAATCATGAGTGAAATTAGAAAGCCAGAAACCTTCATTTAAATAATCAAATTTAATCAGGTTTTAGATTTATAGTTTTTAAAATATTTTTAATACTAACCTGCAGCTTCCTACTTTGAGAGGTTTAGTATCTTATGCCATGATCCTGTAAATACTTATGAATTTACTTAACCATATTACTGTGAGTAGTCCCACTAATTTTATTTACTCACGGTAGTAAATTTTTAAGCATATATATGTTTGTAGGATTGGGGCATATATGACAAAATTAACAGAGAAACAAAGATTAAACGTGTACCAGCAAGGTGGAAAGTCTAGAAATAACTGGTTGTGGAGACAAGATTATTTCATTTTAGCTTGTGTATGTCTTGATGGTTTAAAGAAAGGTTTGTTTATTCTTTTACCACTGAACATAGTTCTTCAAAGTTGGGGTGACGCTATTAGAGCAAATTGCTATGCCCAAGAAATAACGTATAATTATGCAGTGTAGTGTTTTACATGGTCAAAGTGCTACCTGAATGTTGATTAAATACAAGTGAATGGAAATGCATCTTGCAGTCTATTTAAGCTTATTCAATTCAATTTTTTTTTTTTATTATTCAATAACTTTTTACTCAAAAGTAAGGTTGAAGCCTCATGCTGGATTGTTATGTTTTTAGGAGACACAAGTTGTTTGTACTGAGCTAAGTCACATCAGTATCCATTAAATAAGAGGGCAGAGCTGCTGATGAGTGGCTGCCACAGGAACCTGGAATAAATAGCCTGCACTTTCTATGGAAACACTCGCTTGTAAGTCTGAATTTGAAGAGCAGACTGCTTTAAACAATGCCTCATAATGGGCTTTTAAACTGCTTTTTGTATTTCTGCTTCAGTGATTGCTTCCATAGCAAGAAATATACTCACGAAGGAGGGAAGGTTAGAGCTAATATTATATAAATAGGATAAGCACAGAAATAGTATACAGAGCAGAGCCGAATGAATAATTCATTACATATAAATTTGACTAACTGCCCCACTTTCTGTTTGTGACATGTCAACGAACTATTCAAATTTTTCAATTAATTATTTTAAATTATGCTAAACTGGACTGAGTTCTCCTTGCTTTACTTGAACCCTGATAATGGACCTTCCCCAAGCACAACTGAAGACAATGGAAAGACTTCTTTTCACTTCAGTGGGCTGTGGTCCAGGCCCTAAACACCATATCATAGGTTCACAGAAGCCTAATTTTCCAAAACTATAAAAGATTTGACAAACATGCATGTGCAACTGAACGCTTAAAAATATGACTTCAGAAATGAAAAAAGGAAATCACCATTTGTATACCTGGTAAATCTGAAAAGAGCAGAATGCATTCATTGAATCCATTAGCCAAAAGCCGGTCCCGCAGCTGCTGCAGAATAGCCACTCCAATACAGAATGGGAAGGAAGAATTCCCAAGCAGCAATGTATCCCACAGATGAAAAATCTTGTGCAATGGAAAGACATCTGCAAGATGGCACAGGCAACAAAATATTAATTATGACAACCAATGTTACATTTTAAAAATACATATGACTAACCTTCTACAAGTTTTATTGTTGCCTCAAGGTTATTGCTTTTTAATTTGGGAACAAACAAGACTAAACTTGTTTTGATACAGATTTGTTTTCATATATAGATTCGTAACTCCCTATAGCAAATCAACACTTGATTTCAATGTCAAACATCTACTTCTGTGAATTATTTTCTTTTCTGGTCTAAATACACGTTAGGGATATTTCTCTCTTTTTGGAACAATATGTAATTATGCATGAGGATACTCCTGGAAATGGGGGGAAGGGAGTATGTGAAAAACAAATGTATGTGATACTTCTTAGCTGATATGTGCTTTCAGGCGGGATTTTACTCCCATGAACACATTCTGACCCTTTTCTTTCAAGGGAAAAAAAACAAAAAACAAAAACAAAGAAAACTAATGGCAATCTGTGCATAAAATGATCCGGATAGCTTTATCCTGTCCAACAAGCTTAAATAATTTTACTACTAACTAAATAGGCAGAATTGCTATTCTCACCAAAGGTTTAACTGAATGGACCAATGGTAGTCAATAGACAACACTACATTATTGTACAGGCTATCTTTAACGCTTTCATATTTCACCAGTATATAAAACCTACATTCTTTTCCTTCTAGGAACCTTTTGAGCCATCAATTTTTTAAAGTACCCCAATACAATCTGATATAAAATTGGAAAACATCTCTTGGGGGTGATTATTTTCGATTATTCCTGTTATACAATTGAAATAATGAATTATCTCCCCACAGAATCATCTCTATCATTTAAACTTACCAAGGTTTAATACTTCATTTTGTCCAACAAACAACATAAAATCATTGTACATTAGTAACAGATTTGTGTAATAGTAAATTAATGGTTTATACAATTAAGGTGTATTTGCAAATGCTGGCCTTTAAAACAAAGTCACTATCACTTTCTCACTTTAAAAAAAAAATACAGAGCCAATTTCTTGAAGTGACGAATTATATATGAAGATTTTATCTCTAAATAAGGGCTTCCTTTTTCAATGACCCCTGGTTTCAGGAACAAGAAAAAGTGCCAGTTGCCACTGAATCTATATAGAGAGTATGATACAATAGAGGTCTATAAAATCATGAAAAGTATGGAGAAAATGAATAAAAAGATGTTATTTACCCCTTCATATAACAAAACTATGGGTCACCCAATTAAATTAGTAGGCAGCAGATTTTAAAACAAATGTAATGAAGGGATTCTTCACATAATGCACAGTCAGCATGTGGAATTCATTGCCATGAATACTCTGAAGGTCAAAAGTATAACTTGGTTAAAAATATAATTAGATAAGAGTTCATGGAGGATAGCTCCATCAATGGCATTAGCCAAGATGGTCAGGAACACCACCCCATACTCAAGTTGTCCCAAAACCTCCAATAGGCAGAAGCTACGACTAGATGACAGGGTATCACTCAAAAACGCCCTGTTCTGTTCATTCCCTCTGAAGCATCTGGTGCTGGCCACTCTCAGAGACAAAATACTTGCTTAGGTACATATGACCATTCTAATGGACAGCTACAGACTAGTACTATTGTAGTGGTGATCAGGGTCATTTACTAATTGAGAGAGACACTACAAACAGAGACTGAGAAGGGAATGAAAAAAAGAGATATGAAATTACAACTAGGGGAAGCAGGGAACATGTAACTGAGACCTTTGAAATGGGAGCTGTTTTTTCCCTAAGGCTAGAAGAAACTGGTTTTCTCATAGATGTATGGAACTGGTTTTCAGAGTACACTAGACATGGGTGTATATCCCTATGGACGCCAGTTAACTGGGAGTGCATTTGAACTAGCCATCCAAGCACGAAAGGTCTATATTCTACCCTTTTAAAATGACATGTATATTCTATGGAAAAAAGGAGATGTTAAACGTGAAGAATACAGTGTTGATATTTAATCAAAGAAAAAAATATACTCACGTGTAAACATTGTGAGAAACCACGGAATAGCATAGAGCTACAAGAGAAAAAAAAGGGATAAAAAAACATTTTATTATGAGCTAAAGATCATGGTTGATTTTTTTTTTTTACATTTAAAGCTGTATAGCATATCAAATTTCAGTGATAAGGCCATTTTCACATAAATGTAATTTATAGATAACTTCATTTTGAGGGCTGAATTTTTCCAAGAATTTTTCTGTGGCCAAAGAGGTTTTTATTTATTTACAAAAGGCTGAGAAGAATCCTTTCAGCCACTTTTAAGTTTAATTAAAATTAAAAAACAAACCCTTGTTTTACTAAATGGTCACTGTTTCCATCCCACTTACACGTAGATATAACTGAAAAATGACTGATCTTGGACATCTGAAAATTGGCATTTAAAGAATCTTCATTGAGGAGTATATAGCCAAGTATGAACAACAAAAATAGATTAGGTAATCAAGTTATAAACAACGGAAAATTGGCAAATATTCAGTAGAACATTTAGCAAGGTGTGGGTATTCACACTTAGTGAGAAGAACACTGGACACATCTCCTTTTTTTTTCGCTGTATGTCCATCTATCTATTAAGCGTGATACGAATGTATTAAGTGTGCATTTTTCAATGAAAGGAAATAGGTGCAATTTAGCCTTAAGGACTTAAAGAACTTATCAGTATGCTATTAGCAGAAGGATTTTAGGTGGTTTATGCATTTATTCTGCTATGAGATAGCTTAAACATTTATGCTGCTTTCAGGGCTTTCTGGACCTTAAAAACTTTATGCTACTGTAAGGCCTTCAAACAGTTTACTGTATGCCCTTATGCCACTGTAAACATGAAAGACAGTTTCAAAGTATCAGACAATTTAAGTGCTTATGCCACCTTAAGGGTTTCTTAATTTTAAAGAAAATACTTACAAAATTCAAGGCAAAAAATTCTATGTGGATACTAAGCTGAAGTTGCACAAGAGTCACTGCAAGTCAGGAATGCAAAAGCTAGAATTCCAGTATCAAATTTAATTCAACTGCATTATACAAGTTAGTGTTGCTAATGAACCCTTATTTTGCATTCCCTTATTTTTAGTGACTGAATGAACAACCTTTAATGTTGCTTTTGTGTGTTTTTTGTCTTTAATATACATTTAACTGAGTCAGGCAGTGGCATTGTTGAATTGATGAACATGTGTCTGTGAAATATACCTTGGCATAGATCTCTCAAAGGTTTCTAATAAGCTATTCTAGACAAACCTCTCTTTTAAATCAACTATTCATAACAATAGCAGAAACGTTGAGATGACTAAACTTGCCAGTATTTTCAGCATTCACAAATATTTTTATGAATGGACCTCACTATAAAGAAAATTTCTGACAGTAAAAATTGCTCTACTGTTGTTGACGTGATACACCAGTACAATCTACATCCACAAGTGTATTTTTGTAATGCATTTCATCAACAACTTCATATTCCCCACTACCATCTGAAAAGTCTGCAATAGTGCTTGTGTCCTGCTATCATGTTTGTAACCATTTATTCACATGCAAGAATGTGCAGCATATCCATTAGAAAAGAAAGTGTTCAGCATAGCTGGAGGCTTCTCTTTAGGAACATCTACATGGAGATAAAAGCTCCATAGCATGGACAGGCTGGCTCAGGCTTGCAGGGTTGTGGGCTAAAAATGGTTGTGTAGACATTTGCACTAAGTCTGCAGCCCGAACTCTGGGACTCTCCACCCACACAGGGGCCCAGAGCTTGGGCTCCAGCCTTAGCCCAAATGTCCCCACAGTCATTTTTAGCCCCACAACCCAAGCCCCACATGCCCAAGTCAGCTGCCCCAGGCCAACTGCAGGGTTTTTTTATCCCCATGTTTTTTCATACTCTTTGCTTTGACATGGGTATTTTGCTTTGGTCATTTTCTGAAGCATCCTTATACATAAACTATTTCATTGAGAACTGGAAGTAGATAATTTCAGCCTCATGATTTCATTTTTTAAAAATTGTATGAGCCAAGTAGACTTACAAACATTCAAAATTACACACAAAGATGTAAATAAAAAAACCTGTAGCTTCAGCTATGTACCCATTTTTTCAATACACAAGAAAATATACAAATCTACCGGGCATAATAGAATACTAACAGACTGTAAACATGACAAACAGTCAAAAACAATATTAGTCCTAAAACACAGATCTAACTACAAACAACACTCACCAATCCTGACAACTACCCACTATGTAAAAAAAACTAGGCTAGACAATTTTAAAGTATCAAGTAAGTACCAGGGAAATTACTACAGGAGTTGAAGTTGAAATTATCCATGTTGTTTTTTAAAATATAATCCTACAACAGGAAGGTAAGTATAAAAAGATTATGATCATTTATCTTCAGTGTTTTTATTGCAAACAAGAGAGAGCTAGTGCGTTGTTCAGCTTCCCTCCTTCATGTCTTATTATTCCACTGTAGCAGGTCAAAAGTGGAATGTGACGATCCAAAAGGAGAACTACATTTATCTGGTGTAAAGTACTCTCCTCACAACATGAATTTAAAACAAATATGCTGCCATATTTACTTAGTCAAACCACAGTACTCTAAATAAAGATATTCTTAGTAAATACTGCCCTCTAGCAACATCAGAGTAGAATAACTATGTGCTAGGACTGTTTTTATTTTCAACCTTTTTCCACTGACGCTCAAACTGTAATGGGTTTGCAGACTGGAGGGTCTAACTGCTCAATATTTTAAAGAAAATGTATGAAGTACTCAAAGTAATATTTGAGCTTCATGGACACTAAGTCACATGAAAAAAAACTCATCTGAACTTCCATATAAAAAGAAAATTAGTAAAAGTAATGAATTTAAATATATACTTTTATTACAACTGCAAAAGTACATTTCTCTAAGAAACAGCCTGAGATCATGAACTGCAGTCCCATAATTATCATTGTTTAATAAATAAGGTTGAGTTTAGTTTTACACGTAAAAGCAGAGATTCAAATCACTTTTTTATCTATGACGAATAAATCCTCTCTTCCTTGAAATTACATTTGATTACATGATGAGTTTTCTGAGAGTTTACAAAAGTAGATTTACCCCATTAGGTATCCATTTTTGAGCAGGAAATTCCCAGACAAGACTATGTTAAAATGGAATTAAGGTTGAGAGCATGTATCACTGTTTAAGGGTGAATACATTACATTGACAATCATCATCACCTACAAAATAAATCAAGTCTGAAGACAACTGGTTCAGTATTATTTTTTTAATTGGCAAGACAGTTCTTGAGAGAGAAAACTTAATTCCTGTACCTGTCAACACATGTGATATAAACATATCTACTGCACATATTTAGTGTCATTTTTAAATTCTTGTAACTTTGGTACACTTCAATGTTCTTCCTCCCAAACCAAACACTTACAGGCACATATATGAATTTCCATACTATATCAGACCGAATCCCTGTCCCCTGTCTCTTACTATGGCTAGTCCAGATGCTTCAGAAGATGGCATAAGAATCCTACAGGGGGCAAATGTGAGATAATCTGCCTCCAACATTATGGTTTCCTCCTAAATGCTTTAGTTAGAGACTATCTTAAACCCTGAGGTTTAAGCATGAAATTTAATGTCCCTTTCAAAATTTTTATAATTGTGACAACTCTGCATATTCCAGATAGCCATATAAATGTTGAGTCCTTTTCTGAATCTTGGTAAGTTTTTGCCTTCATTCACTTCCTGTGACAATGTAGAAGCCAAACACAGAGAACTAAAGCACTTGCCTCAGATTACCCAGCAGCTCAGTGGCAGAATGGCAGAAATAAAACCCAAATTTCATATTTTGTACTTCAGCACTCTATCTAGATACTGGTAACTGAGGCTTTGATCTTCTAAACATTTATGCACATTCTTAATTTTAATTTCTGTAGCACTGTGAAAGTGCTTAAATGTAAGTAAGTACTCACTTGCCTAAAGTTAAGTACATGCAGAAGTGTTTGAACAACTGGGGACAAAATACCCATAAGCAGGCAAGAAAAGTTTAATTATTTACTTGTAATTCCACCCATCCTCTCTCACTCCAAATATGTAAAATACAGCAAAACAATTGCTATTAAACAAAAATTAAAAGCCAGCCACCAAACACTCATGACTGAACAAGTCTGTGTTTG
Organism: Mesoclemmys tuberculata; assembly: GCA_007922155.1. NCBI lineage: Eukaryota > Metazoa > Chordata > Testudines > Chelidae > Mesoclemmys > Mesoclemmys tuberculata. The sequence goes on along the minus strand of ML675617.1, from coordinate 8,805,097 downwards.
CAAGAGGAACAGTATATTTCAGAAAGGATAGTTTAATTCAGGCTTCTAAAGGTGGTTATAAATGAACAGGAAAATAATTTGCTTAAAAGAATGAAAAATATTTTGACAGCAGTGTTCCTTTAACTCTAATTAGATAAAGCCTTATTACAGACACCTCCTGCATATCACTGACTCCAATTTGAGGTGCTAACTATGACAGCAGCATGACCAAGATGATATTAAGTAACTGCAGCCAGACCTTGTCATCTCTGTTAATGGCCAGCTGACAACTGTGTATAGCATCCATTATTTGCAGCTGAAAGCTATTCAGAATAATTTATGGATATAGTTTCCCTTCTAGTAATGTGTCTCATTTCCTTGTTTCTCTTCCCTTAAAAATGGGATAGATTTTGATGTTAGAATTACTTCGCAAAATACAGAACAGATATTATAAAACATTATGTAAGTTCATACTACAAAACACAATGAAAAAGAAAAAACCCTGTGAAATTCACCTTATAGATAGCTCCATTTACATGTAAATCACATTGCCACCGCAATATATTTAATCCAGGCATCACATCAGATAACAATATTCACAACTATTCAAGCTTCAGCAGCGTTCAATATTCTGAGAGTTACGTGACCCAAAGTAAATGGAAGGGTGCCAGGAAACACAATCTTTCCTGCAGTGGGAGCCTGCCTTTCAATGATGAAAGATTAATCAAGGTTTACTTTGAAAGGATTAGTACTCAAGCACGAAACTCTGGTTCGGATCTCATTACTGAAGTGCATATCTTTCACCTTGATGGATCTGGGCTGTCTTATTACAGGTGCAAAAACACCCCTCTCTCTTACGAATCTAAAAGGCAGAACAGGGAAAAGAAATATTTTGAATTTTCAGGTGATTTCGGAAAGACATCTCCTCTTAAGAGGTACAGCCAGGCTTTAGAACAGTTCGGAATTGCCAATACATTTATTTGTATGATGCAAATTCTTTTTTTTAATGTATTGTTGTATATTATAAATGGTTTATATTTTGGATTCTCTATTCCAGCAAATTCTCTATTCACGACCTTTTTCAGTGTGCGGACCCCTTTTCAACCTCCAAACATTTTGCGGATTGCCACATGCTACTAGTTGCTTTTTACACTCCATTTTTATTTGGAATTGTACATTTCCTTGGTGAGGATGTTATTATTTTTCTTTTCCACGGACCTCCTATAGAAGCCTCACGGACCACCAGGGGTCCACGGACCACAGGTTGGGAACCATTGCTTTATCCTACTGCTTCATTTGTCATCTTTGTTAGGCTTCCAGCTCTCTGGGACAGAGCCTGGGTCCCTATGTGCATCTGTATAGCACCTAGCACAGTGGAGTCTTGATACTGATTAGGACTTCTTGCTACTATCATAATACAAATAAATAAAAATATATCCAAATATCTGTTGTTTAATCATTCATATTGGACCTAAAATTTGCCTTGCCACAAAAGGCCTGGAATAGCACAACCTGCATTTATACATGTTCTATGTTGCTATTCCAATTCACATGCTGAACTAACGGCCACAGTGTGTTTGGATGACTATGCTGCAGCCCTATTACGCAGCCCCATGTTGGGAGCTTCCATTTGCTTTTTCAAACTTCTGTGCACTTCATCTACATAAAACCATGAGTTCACAGCCTTTATACAGATAAATAGATTTCTTCCCCCATTGACACCAGCTTTAAGTGATGCATATGGCGTAGTCAGGTCTTTTCTACACTGGAGTAAATTTTACCCACCCGTGCGTAACTCACTATATTGGCTAGCCTCTTCAGCTGTCTGGCGACATTAAGCTAGTTTTTAAATGTCACTATATACTGTCTGAAGTTGGATCATTTCTAAACAATCCTGTTTAAATCTCCCTGAAACACAGTTATCAAAAGGGAAAAAAATGTACAATAGATTAATTAATCTTCATTTGTGAGCACAAACCTGATAATTACAGGCATAAGCTCTGTTAAATATGTAACTATCTATATCACTCAATGAGTATTCACAAGTTCATACAGAAGTAGTGTATAAACAAAATCAGTTTAGCAAATTTGACCCTGTAACAGCAGGCAATTTCTGCAAAAGCACTGACTCAACTTTAACATTTTTTGAAGGAAAACAGTTTCTTAATAAACTGATAATCATGATTGTTCAGAAAAGATATTCCTGCACCAAACACCCTGTATTCCCTTCTTCTCACCGAACCTGTATTCCACTCTTCCATGGTGATGATTCCCTCCTTCCTCCCTGCTCACACTGATTATTAGCATGTACTGACATAAAGCTTGCCACACATTTGTAATGACTGTTCTATTTATGAACTGACCAGACTTTTAAAAAGTGCTGCCCACATAAGTTAACAATGCTTCTCTTTACCCTCTTCAGTATGTCACCTCAGTACAGGCTAAAGCTATGTCTACGCTACAGAGACTACGTCATCATGGCTATACAGGCATATCCCTGTAGTGTTGACGCAGCTTGCTTTGATGAAAGTGGTTTTTCCATCAGTGTAGGAAAACCACCTTCCTGAACGATGGTACCATCAATGGAAACATTCTTCCATCAACATAGCTGTACCTACAGTAGGAACTAAGTCAGCATCACTATGTCAGTCAAGGGTGCAGTTTATTCACACCTCGGACCAGTTTACCTATGTCAACTTAAAAGTTAAGTGTAGTCCCAAACTTTAGTCTGTGACAAAAATTAGCTAAATACATTACTGGAAACGCTCAAATTACAAATCTGAATGAAATTTAATTAAATATTGTGGACATGCATTTCGATCAAATGCCTCTTCAGCATTCTTTACTATTCAAAACTACATGGTCCTCTGGACACAGGGGGTAGAATATTTGCAAAGTATGGTGGCAGCTATAATTTCAAGAACTCCTAGTTTTGTTTTTTAACGAATACTCTCCACTATGTTTTTTGCTTTTGTGCAGTTAGAATTTTCCCATCTGAATTTTCCTATGCTGAATAAAGTTTCTGGGTCAGACACTTCTATTTAATATATTTCCAGTGACTTCACTGACATAGGACTACTAAATAATTTCCAAGAGCTGACATCATGTATTAAAAAGAAGGCAGCTCATGAAGTTTCGGTTTAATTAACTTGTACAATTTTTTAATTGTGTTTTCAGTTGTTTCATGAACTAAAAACATTAAATTGTCACTAAATGATTAATGCAATATTTTTTACATATCAACTCTGAAATTAAAAATAAAATCAAATTTTTTCTTCATTTGCATTGAAGTGTATTTTATCACTTCTTAATACACTCATTCACTAACTGACTGTAAGCACTATCATTGCGTCTTCCATTCCAAGAAAAATTGAGATTTTTCTTTTAAGGCATTTTAAACAACAACAAACAGCAAAGAGTTTAACCATTTCATCATAAGCCCTTTGAAAAATGCCACCCACCATCAGCAGGGAGGGGAAATGTATGGGCCAGCAGTGAAAAGGGAGCAGTCCCAATGGCAAAGGAGGGAGACATTTGCAAAGGGACAATAGGTAGCTCTGACACCTTTTGGCCAGCACTCCTCAACTCTCAGGATTTAGCCCAACGGGCCATATGGACTTCTTTTGGATCCATTCCAGCAGCTCACCCTACCCACCCAAACTAGAAATGGGAACCTGGTTTGACAGATATTGCAGGTCTAGCCCATCACCTGTTCAGGGGGTCAGGAAGGACTTTTTTTCTCCCATGGGCCAATTGGCACAGGACCATGGAGTTTTTTTGCCTTCCTCACAGCACCTCCAAGCCACAGTGGGTTAAGTAGAAACTCATTTAGCACCTAACTGAAGCACTGGGGGGCAGTTGTTTATTTGCTGAAACTTATGGCGTTTCCAATGTGGTTAAGAGATTAAAATGAACAGTTCCCAGAGGTAAAATACCTGATATTTTGGTGATGGGCGTTGGGCTCATGGGATAGGGTGAGACCTTGTGGCCTTTGCAGGCCAAAGTTCCCATACTGCTGCAATCTTTTTCCCCCTCACATGGGGGGAGGTGCTAGGACTCAGAGAAAGCTGAGTACCATGGGAATGGTGTGAGGAGAACCTACTCTGTGTTATGGGTTGTATAGTAAGGAGTCCTGCAATCCTGGTACCAGTTACAGGTTATATGGCAAGGAGTTCCGTAACCCCCTACACTGGAACCAATCAAATGCCTATTAAAGGAGAGTATGGGTGATGGATGGATAGCGCCAATCCCTTGTGTTAACATTTAATAAAAGTTGCAGCCTGCCACTTAATTCCATGCATGCATCTGTCCTCATTTTGCCACTGTGTCTAAACCAAACTTCGTATCAGAGGTAAACTTCCATATGCAACTTTCACTGTGTCAGTAACAATTTAGAAACACCCTATTAGAATTGCCCTCTCTTCCTTCTCAGCTTCATTATATAGCATTTACAAGAACCCTTAGCACTTACGTCTGGAATAAAGCCAATTTCATTGAGATGATTACTCAGCTCTGGGTCATGGAATGCAATCATCTGGGAGAACACTGTCAGGTATTCTGAAATGACAACAATGTTTAAGATCAAAACAAAACAAAACAAAACAAAAAACAAGAGAGAGAGGGAACACCACACCACACAACTGTAGACTTAACTCACACACCAGGAATACATGTACCTGTAACAGTATTAATTATGAAGCTTGAATATTTCTTTATACATAACACCATTTTTCTATTATATTATCCTTTAGGATTAAATACATTTTAGAAACCCATTTTAAGTTTTTTCTTCTCTCTCTTCTTATAATTCTCAATATGCTTCAACAGTACACAGCTTCTATGTTCCCTACACTTAGGCTTGGTCTACACTAGGAATCTGTGTTGGTATAACTACATCGCTCAGGGTCTTGGAAAATCCACACCCCTGAATGGCATCATTACACTGATCTAAACCCAGATGTAGACAGCACTATGTAGACAGGAGGCTTCTCTCTTGGGGAAATGGAGTATCTACAAAAACAGGAGAAGCTCTCCCATTTGTGTAAGAATCATCTTCACTAAGCACTATAGTGGTGCAGCACTGTAAATTTAGACAAGCCCTTAGAGCTTTCTATGCTTCCTTTTCCATTCTGATACAGCTAAAACAAATGGAATACTTGGCTGGTACTCATAGCCTAATGTATAACACACTTGGAAATTACACAATTAAAATATGAGCAACTATATCAGCATGAATATGAACTAAGCTTTAGGCTTTAAGACACTGATTGAATTAAATTAGAACAAGGTTCTTCCAGTAGTTTACAGGAACTGACTTGCACTGAAAACTGCACAGATATCACCACACTAAACGTATTTGTTACTAAGTGAACTTGTTTATATCTTCATGTGGACTGAAGTCTCACTTCCCTTTATCAACATCCATCTTTTTTTTTCCTATCTGGGAAGGGAGAAGAATTATAACAGGACATATTTAATAATATATCTCCAGTTCTGCACATCAAGATGTAAGGGATGGTTCAACCCAATTGTGTCAATCATCATTCTCATTTAATTTGGGGAGGAGCCACTTCCTCCCACCTTATAGACAATTTCCTCTGTCTTCGATCTGCAAGTAGAGGCTTTCTTAGAATCAGAATCGTGTGGCTTTATCCTTGCAATTTCATGACAGGTTACTTTCCCTTTCCCTTCCACAAAGTTTACTTTCAGGTTACTTTTACAGGTTACTTTCCCTTTCCCTTCCCTTACTTTCCCTTTCCCTTCCACAAAGTTCTCAAATTTACGAATGTTGACAATGCCTGAAAATGTACAACCTTGCCCCAAAGGCAGAGATTTCTAGGCACTTCCATCATTGACTCTGCTGCTAAGGCAGCATCTTCATGCCAGTGAGTCATACCCAGACAGCCTTTTAATACTAGCATCTTAGGTGAATGGTGAGTAGAGCTGCTACAGTGTTACAAACCTCCTAAACTGCTCTGTTCTTAATTTGCAAGCATTCCATTCACAAAACTCAAGACAGCCCTGATACCAGTAATCTACAATTCAGTCAATGCCTTGAGTTAGTCTAATCCCAATGAGAGTGCTCACAGTGTAAAAGAACTGTGGTATAGCAACCTACACTGGGTATCGCCTATTGGCTACAGTCTCTTTTGGCAGTGGGGCCTGAGGTGTAACTGCCCCAATCTGGACAAGTCTTTTGTCTATTCCCCCAGCACCTCTCTCACGGTGCATTTGGGGCAGGCCTTACTTCAGGCCTGAGGAGAGCCCTTCAACCCCACAGGGGAGGGGTGGGTAGTCTCAGTCCGTGTATGCGCCCCAGGGCCCAGGAAGTTACTTTCTGTGGCTCCTTCTCAGGGCTGGAGAGGTGGTGGTAGAGCCTGGAGGATCAGACACACTGGTCCTTCCTGCAGGCTGGGGCCAAGGTTTTCCCTTCACTGGCCACAGAGTTCAGGGGAATCTCTCCTCTAGCTGCCAAAAACCTTCTGGCAGTTCCTTTCTCTCTTTGTCCTGTGTTCCCCACCCCCTGCCCTTTAGGGATGGCAGGGTTTAAGTACACCTGGAGTAACCCTTAATTGGGTCCAGGTGTCTTTAATTGACCTGCAGTAACCTCTCCTCTGTCTGCAGGGAAAAGGACTTCTATCATTTGAGGGCTCAGATACTGGCTCAGATATACCCTTTTGTAGCCATCTGGCCTGACTTTACCACACAACATTTATCTGCACAGTGACTGGATTAGCAGCACAGAATGATTCTATCAGTAATACAGGGCTTGATTTCACTGGTGTGTTTTTACCTGGGGATAACTAATGGGCATCAGCTATCCCATTGTAAAAACAATGAATATAAAGTACTTTGGTTTTACTGAAATAAATTAGGTGAGGTCAATCACAGGCCAGACGGCAGTAGGGGGTGGTATAATGCTGACCTCGCCAATCTACCTCACCATGAATACTGCAAGTGCCCTGTCTCCATTTAGGATTTTGCAGCGAGATAACAATCATGTGTTTATTATCTCACTGTAAAAATCACATCTTTTTAAGCAGTGAAGACTAAGCCATAGAATAGCTGTGTCCTTACTGCATTACTAGCTCCAGCGTCAGCATCACTGGAGTTTTAACCCACATGCTCCGACAGGCCAGCTAGCTCAAGTTTAAAGTACCACTTAACTCAAGCTCGATATTTTTATACATGAACAGGAATCACATCAGGGGCAACACAAGTTATACCTTGAGCTAATACTGCAGTGAAGACAAGCCCTCTGTCTCAGACATGAAAGACCAACTGTGATACCTCACACAACATTGTATGCGTGTGTTATGCACATCGGCTGGTTGGACAAGTCATGCTTACTTTAGCTTTCCCCATATTCACTGCTGACACATGGGAGTTAATAAAATAGCTAGCAAGCTCGGGTAAGGTATAGGGCTTTTCTACACCTACAGCATGGCCCCAGTGCAACTGCAGACTCTGCATTGCTGTAGTGCTTAGTGAAAATGCTAAGAAGAGTTTCTCCCCGTCGATGTAGCACTGTCTACACCAGGGGTTAAGTCAGTAGAACTATGTCATTCAGGGATGGGAATAACATAGCTATAGCAACATAAACTGGTAGTGTGGACCAAGCCATATGAAGCCAGTAATCACATACATACAGCTATGTGCTGATGAAAACAGATTCACAATTAACTTCTCTAAAGCACATTTCCTTTTAAACAAGAAATTCGTGCCTGTGGTGGCTCTGCACAGATATACTATGATTTGTTAAATATCATCTTTATTTGTATAGGCAGACTCATAAAATATAATTATTGTGTGGGATTACATGGTTAATTAAGGGTCTATCGAAGACACACAATCCTTCATAAAAAAACATCATTTAGGCCCAGCCAAACACTGCTGGCTAGAATTTTATTATATGAATTATTCTTTGGCATAATTTGATATTCTATAGCTATAAACCTTTAATTTCCCTTACATCATACTTCATATGGGGAAATGCATCTGATAAACCTTGCATAAACTGTTCTTTGACTGCTTACGATAGGCTCAGAAATGAGATACGCTGCACCTTTCTGCACTGTGAAAGGTTTAATTCCATTAATGGGTGAGGTGCTAAAATTGCAGTGATGTACTCAGACATGATCCATCCTGCCATGTACCTCACAGCATCTCTAGGGAATAGGAAAAGCTCAGCACACCAAACTGAACAAACCATCACAAAATCTTCCTTTAAAACTGTATTAACATGTTGATATTGAACACCAAAAGCTAGAAACTTCTAAATCAGAACACACCAACGGTCCAGCTAGTCCAATATCCCCATACCAAATGCTACAGTGCATAATGTAAAGACCACATAAAACATCTACTTGTACAATACCATTCACCATGTTCATAACCACATCTGGTAATTGTTTCAGGCCTTTACACATGAGAATTAATAACTCTCGTAACCCACCTAGCAAAATTACAAATGATATTCTTCTACATATCATCGTCTCAGCCCTTATAAACAATCTCACTAAGCTATTGGCCTTAATAAAGGGAACTGATATTTTGTACAATAAATAATTTGCCTGTGGAATCAGCCACTTTAGATTTTTTTTCCTTTAAAAATGTGCTGCCTTTAGTCTCATGATGTGCCCCTTTGCCTTTATATATTACGATAGAGGTCAAAATAGGAAATCTCCTGACTGGCCTCCTCCATGCCATTCATTGTGTCATACACCCTGGTTACACCTCCCCTCTTACTTAACTCCATTCCAAACTAAGAAGCCCGAATCTTCTCTTCTCTCCTCATATTGATCTCTGTCCCAATCTTAATGCCTAATAATTCTTGTCGACCTTCTGAGAACTTTCCCAGATCATTTTGGAGATGATGGGAGGAAATAAATGCTGTTCCTCAATAGAAGACATACACCTTTATCCGTGGAGTGGAAGTGCATGTGGTGCGTTTCAGCAATATCTATTATTTGTTAAACAGATATACTCCCATATAACCGATGACAGAAAGTGAGAGAAGCTATGCATCATGATCATTAACATCTGCCTTCACAGCATTGATTTTTCATCTCTCTCTACCCCCACTCAAAAAAAGCAAGAGAGAATTCTAAAGTATTTTCCTGTATGCTCAAACTAAAGAATAATTCTGAAAAATAACCCTTTATTTCTTTTCATACAGTTGCCAACTTGACTCCCAAGACAAAAACATTGTTAGGTCAACAGAGACAATGCCCTGACCAAGTTATTAAGACACACTTCTGACTCATGAATCTTACAGACAGTGCCAAAATGATAGAGGTGTTAAATCATTCAAATTAGAACAATGCTTGTTAGAATTGCTATCAAGTGGGCATTTAAGAGCTAGTGATGGGGAAAAAGATGACAAAAAGGACATTAGAGTGTGGAATGATGTTTTAAAATGTATTATTCAGACAGGATGGCTTCAGCAAATCTTCCCAGAGAGGCTTCCTAACCTTCCCAAATTTCTTTTCCATTTTGTCTCCATGTGAAAAGGAACTGACAGCTCACCCCTACTACTATTTACATCTTGGGCTGTTGAGGCCAAGAAATAAGTAGCAGGAGCTATGAAGCAATTTCCTTAAGGCTCACCAAGACTTGTCCTCAGCTCAGTTATAGTTTCCTTTCTACTAAATGGCCTATGCTGAGAAGTTACATCCATATAGCTACATCGTGTGAAAAATCTGCAACCCTAAGAGACATAGGTTATGGTCACATAAGTCAACATAAGTTATGTTGCTCAGGGGTGTGAATTAACCCTCCCAAGTGACATAATTTATGCTAATTTAAATGCCAATGTGGACAGCGCTATGTTGGCGAGAGCTTCTCCTGGTGACATAGCTATAGCTGCCTGTGGGGATTAGAGTAATTATGCTGATGGGAGCTCTCTCCCATTGGCTCAGAGTGGCTACATGTGAGATCTTACAGCGGCACAAAAGCATTGGTGCAGCTGCACTGTTGTAAGCACTACAGTATAGCTTTAGCCATAGTTAGGCCAACATAACCCTCAGAGTAGACCGCACTAAGTCAACACAAGAAGTCTTCCTTACACCTGGCCGCCACTTTTCAGGAAGGTGGATTACCTACAGTGAGGGAATGACCTCTTCCGTCATTGCAGTGTCTTCCCTGAAGCCCTACACCTGTGAAATGGTACTGCTTTAGGGCCATGTCTACACTACCACTTATTCTGGCAAAATTTATGTCACTCAGGGGTGTGAAAAAACCACACCCCTGAACAAAGTAAGTTTTGCTAGCATAAGTGGCAGTGCGCACAGTGCTATGTCGGCAGAAAAGCTTCTCCTGCCAACATAGCAATCACTGCTCATTGAGATGGTTTTCTTATGTTGAGGGGCGAGCTCTCTCTCCTGTTGGCAGAGCAGCTACACAAGCCGTCTTACAGCTGCTTTGGTACAGCTATACTGCTGTAAGTTCGCTAGTGTAGACATGGCTAAAGCGTAGACATAGGGCTTTCCCCTCAGACTCTCAATTCTCTACTAGAATAAATGTATTCTTTAAACACTCTCTGGTATCTGTTGTTCCTCTCATTTTCTGCTTGGCAGCACGATGGCAGTCTGCAATAAATTGGCTCTGGATTGTCTCAATGATAGACCACCAACATAGGAAGTGCAGAGGTAGTCTTTTTAGGATTCTGCTTTCATTCAGTTGACTGGTTGCTGCTTAAAAAGGCTTCAGAGAGCAATAAGAGTGGTTTTTTGCTGCTGCTGTTTTGTTTTTTTATCTTCACACACTTCCCTATTTAGTTTGTTTTGTTTTTTGCTACTGCTCCCTCACTTACTATCCTGGTCTTCTGATAAGCTACTTGAAGATATAAGCAGGTATTTCTATAGTGATGAAAGATTATACTTCTACTTCTGCCAATTATAAAGCACTGAAGAATAATCAAATTTAATTGAAAAAACTCCATAAACAGGAGTTTATTAGAAGAAAAGGGAAACAAACACCAACCTACCTTGAATGACATGAGAATTATCCTTCAAAAAGAAGTTATATAGGTACTTGGGAATAAAAGAAGACATGCAGGCATAGGCAAGAGCTAAAAGAGAATTAAGAAAGGACAAAATTAGCTAAGAAGGTAGAATGTACAAGAAACCTCTACACTGGAAAATATTCATTACTAAAGAAGTGTTTATGCCTGATTTGTGTTATCAGTCTGTATACACAGTAATTAACAGTATAAAGCACATGAAAAACAACACTTTTCCTTAAAAAATATTTTTAAAATATTCAAGAAATTTCCTATTGCTACTGATTATGCAATGACCAATTCAAATATATTCAGTTTAGTTTTGAGGTGAAGTACAAAACTTTGGGACTTTCAGATCAGTAGCATTCTCATGTCACTTATTGTAATGTAGGCATTAACATGGTTCAAGTTCCAAAACTTGAATTACTAGATCTGTCTAAAGTTTGCTTGCAGTTGTGATGGAATTTTTTAGGAAGAATTCTTTAGCGAGAAAGAATAATCTTGTGGCTATCGCACTGAACTGAAACTCAAGAGATCAGAGTTCAATTACACATTCTGCCACAAACTTCCTGACACTGAGCAAGACAAATTATCTTAGTGACTCAATTGCCTCACATTTTTTCTCTCTCTTCTAATTCTATTTTGATTCTTAGACTGTTTCTATTGTACAGAAATTCTGATTCCATCCTTCTCACTATAGTATCTGAGCATCTTCCAAAGTGCAGTAAGTGTTGTGACCAACATCTGACATGTTCAGTTTGGCCAATCTCTCTCTCTCTCATACATTCGCACCTAGCAAAATGGGATTCCAATTTTGGTTATAGCATCAAGCTTTACTAGAACACAAACAACTACAACAACAAATCTTTACTGCCAATCCTCAACTATTTATTTTTTTACAATGCACTGATAAAAGTCGCTCCTGATTTGTTTCTTATGACCTATCAATGGCAAAGAAATGACTAAGTATGTGTAACTGTACTGCTGTCTGCAACTGACAGGAAAGGTTACAACTTCTAGACTAGCAAAATATGAGACACAGCTTTGGAACGCTGCAGTGACATGAGAATCCAGGGGCTGGAATGGTCCAGTGAGCCCATCAAGATTGTGAACCACCAGGACAAAGGGTAGGTACATCCTGTCAATGGATGGAGCAGTCACAACCCCAGTCAATTCCTCAAAAATATCTCCCAACAAACTTTTGTTTGCCTGGACGGAGGCTAAGCTAACTTGTTTTCATCTAGGATCTTATTGAGCTAAGTCCTGAGAAAGCTAGAATCAAGAAAGTAGAATCCAGGCCACATGAGGCTGTACTACAAAAGATTAACAGAAAAAGAGGTATATGGATGTGCATATTATCGAAGTGCTGCTGGCAGTTCTATAGCTAAGAATTGGTTTTATTCCTAAAGTAGGCATTTTATTACTTGAAGAATACAGTGTATTGTCCCCAAAATTTCAGTGCATACTCTTTCAGTACAGAAAAGACAGTTATCTACCTGTACAGTAACTGCTGTTCTTCAAGATATGGATGCAAACATGTATTCAACTTAGATGTATGTGCACCCAGTGCACAAAAATCAGAACTTTGCCTAGCAATGCCATAGAAGCTATGCTCATGCCTTCTGGACTCTTCCCTCCTCCCCATGCTAATTAAGGGTGGCTCCATCAAAGCCTCCTCAGTTCCTTCACACTGAAGAAAAGAATTGAGACTTTGATACAGAGGGGAGGAAGAGCGGGTTGTGGAATATACATCTGCACCCGTATTATAACAGCAGCTACCAGACAGGTAAGCCTTTTCTTTGAGTTCTTGTAGACATGAATTCCACTCAGATAACCCACAGGCAGTATCAGAAGGAAGTGGGACTCCGAGTCTACTTAATGAATAACCCAGAATTTTCATCCGATCTAGAAGCATTTGTAATAGCATAATGCTTGGTTTTACCAAGCATGCATGGAAGACCAAATCTACAAAATGTACAGAATCAAAAAGTCACTGAGGAGTGTGTGTGATGTTGCTTTGGCCCTTGTCAAATGAATTCTTAACCATTCTGAGCTACCCCATAAGCCACTGTAATACAGGATGTTATCCACCTGGAAATTATGAATTTCTCTTTTTCAGAGGCATGCTATCACTACAATCATACATTTGACAAAAATGCACAAAGCTGAGGACAAGTCAAGGGAAAGCACAGCGTACTGACAATGTTGACCTGCCATGACAAATCTCAGGAAAATCAACACATGGAAGTAAGCATCCTGAAGCTCCACAGCAGAAAACCAGTTGTCATGATTTAACATGGGAGGAGTAGGCAAAGGGTAACCACATGGAGTCTAATGTATTTGTTGTACTTGTTGAGACTGCAGAGATCAATAATAGGTCTCATCCCTTCCTTGGATTCGGGGACCAGGAAATACTGAAAATTGAATCCCTTTCACCAGTGCTACAGAGGGACCTCCTTTGTAACACCTAAATCATGCAGAATGTGGACCTGCTGAAGGAGGAGTGGCTTATGAAAAGGATCCCTGAAGAGGGACGGGGATGGGGAAGAGAGGTGCACAGGAATTGTATGTCATAACCTGATCTCATGGTTCTTAAGTCCTATTTGTCCACAGTTACTGTATGCCAAGCAAAGTAAAAGTGAGACAACCTGTCCACAAACTGAGGAGATGGAGGTCACAAAAGGAATGCTGCCCTGGACCAGTAAATGAAAATGGCTGCTTGCTTGATGGAGTTGAAGGATGGGTTGGCAAGCTAAAACTGGACCCAGAAGGCCTCCTCTTCTGTGATGTACATTCCTTCCTGTTGTCTAACAGGGAAGGATGACAGCCAGAAAATAGATGTGAGCAATATTGCTGAAGTTGCTGTTGAGCTCTGTAATGATGCCTCTTTGCCACTGGGGTACAAAATTCCAATGAATGTAAACTAAGTCCTCTATACTGTGACAGAATTCTGTAACCATAAGGCCGTTCTCACAGTAAACATGATGGCATAATTCTGGAGGAAGTGTCTGACATACCCAGAGCCAAATGCAACAATATTTTGGCCACCAAATGGCCCTCTGCAATAAATGCATTAAACTCTTCCTTCAAGAATTTCATCAACTTATCTGTAAATTTGGACATAGCAACCTGAGGGAGCAAGTTATAGTTAGATAGCCATGCCTGGGGATTTGCAATGTGTACCTGTAATGATGGAGTAAATTTTTCTCCCCATCGAGTCCAGCTTCTTAGACTCTTTTACCTTAGATGTGGACTTTTATCTCTCCCGCTGTAATCTTTCGTTTACTGCTGTCACAACAAAAGTTTGGGAATGGATAGGAATACAAACACTCAAAGTCCTGCATAGGAACATAACACTGTTTCCCAGAATGCTTTGCAATAGGTGGTGGTAAAGGTGGGCTATTCCACAAAGACTATGCAAGCTCCAAGAAAGCTTCATTTATTGATACAGTTACCCTCCCTGGAGTTGAGGACTGAAGAATATCTAGCAATTTACGCATATTCTCCTGTACAAACTAGGCTTGAATAACCAAGGCAGAAACCATAGGCCTCAGGTGGTCATGGTATGACAAAGTCCTTGGGCAAAGGGAAAGAATGCGTCTGGTACTATGGAGACAACTGGTGAGGAAGAAGGAGGGAGCAGGGGCCAATGGAGGCTCCTGATGGAGATCCTGTTCCTGTACAATAGGGCCAAGTTAGACCAGCTCAGGAGGAATGACTTCAGAGACTGTCTGCAAAAGAGGTGGCTCGGGAAGACAGATTGCAGCCAGGACGGTGACCTTGTCCTGAAATGAGTCAAAGAATGAGATCTTGCAGACTGAGGAACATTCCAAAAATTCCAAGATGGTACTGGGAATAAGGATAAGGCATGGATGGCCAAATGATACTGGACCAGGAGTCTCTATTCCTGCTGCAAGAAAGGTGCTGATCTTAGTACCAACAGTGATCTAAGGATGGTCTTAAGGATTTCCAAGAGCACTGTTTGCTAGGCAAGGGAGAGGAGGAAGATGACTCAACTTGATCTTGACAAGCGCTGGAAGTCATTTGATGGTAGCAGAGGAACCACCCCCGTCGGAGGAAGCAAACAACCAGCCTTGTCCAAAAACTAATATGAATATGGCAATGGTACTGAGAATTGACAAACAATTGATGCTTTCAGTATTGAAAGAGGCATCAAACTTCTACTCAGTCCTTTAGCAAACAATCATGCCAGAGCAGAGGCTGGCATCAATCTCAAAGACAGTGTCGGTCCCAAAGATAGTGTCTGAGATGCTGGATCCATGAATGCCAAAGAGGAGGCTTACTCCACGTCTGCACTGAGACTTACATGTTGTAGACTATGGTGCCGATGAACAAGACAACCCTCTGACCAGAGCAGATGGCATCAAGGGCACAGCAGAAAAAGCAGGAGGCAGCCACGGCAGCTAAACACTCCTGAATTATTGGGGAATCAGAAATGGAGAGACAGAGCAGGTCTGATGCCCCCTAGTATGCCAATGGCATAGACACAGTTGCTGCTGACACCACCTCTTTGCTACGGGACTCAACGGATGCCCCCATGGCCAGCACTGGAATTGACAGTATGGTATCCAGCTGATCTTGGTGTGGTACGGGGGAGCGGTCACACAGCCTAGCTCCATCCTGCGTCCCAGAGGACTCTCAGTGCCAGTCAGCACTCCTCTTAGAAGAGGCATCTCCATGAATCCTGGAATAGCCTCAGTCCATGTTAGGGAACCTCTTCCTTGGAGAGCAAAAGGAAGGAGAATGATTCCTCTTCCTATTAGGGAAAAAGTGACCTCAAGCCTGGAGCAACATCTCAGGTTGGTTTTAATGGGCTCTGTGGGACTGGACAATGTGACTGGTGCCAAAGCAGGTTTCATGGCCTGCTCCATGAGATATTGCTTAAGGCACAAGTCTCTCGCCATTTGCATTCTCTTCTTTGAATGACTTGCAGATGGAGCCCTCTCCTTTATATGCTCCTCTCCCAGGCACAGTAAGCACACAACAGGCAATGTTTAAAATCTGGTGAGGGTATCCCAGTACACTAAGGTCTACTGCTAATTACTACTAACAAAAACCTAAGGTGTTACTACTAAACTGCTAACTATTTATAGAAAATTCCAGAAATACTGGAAAGAAGCGTAAGGTAAGCACCACAGAGAATGCTTTGACTCAAGCTACAGGCAGTGAAAAGGAACTGAGAGGGGGCTGGGATGGCACCAACCTTAAACAGCGAGGAGAGGGAATAATGGGCGGCATCCCGACGGGGGCAAAGTTCTCTGACTTTGGCGCACTGGGCGTACACACGAGTGGAATCCATGTCTACAACCACTCAAAGATAAATAAATTTTCTCAGTATCTGCAAGTGAATCTGGTAATTAGTTTGAGAGTAAAATTAATTACAAAATAAGGCCCTTAAGAAAATTTGGCATTTGATGACAGACCATTTGTTCACATGATATTAATCATAGAACAAAAGCTTTAGACTTCCCTTATTAAAATCACTGAAATCTTGTTTATAATTGTTTGTATCATATAAAGTGTCATATGTCGCATGTGTGTATATACTGCATGTGCAGTCAAACAAGATGGAGGGAGACACTGGGTTTATTCTAGAGGAAAGGTACTCACCTTCATTGTTAAAATTCAAGTACAGGAATGGTGCACAAAGCGAATCGAGACCTGAGGGAAGAAAAAGTGCAGAGAGACTTACATAAGATGTAAGATGGATTAAGACACCAGCAATGTTACCCTTAATGTAGTATACAGAAAATAGATATGAAAACTGCATGCAAACAAAAATATTTTAAAACATAAACCTTCAGCACTAAGTAGATTATTTGGGCTTTTTCCAGCTTTGTCACTGTTTTCAGGAATGCTCCGGCAAGTTACTCCCAAGAAACATGGTTACTTACCAATAACTGTTGCTCTTCAAAATGTGCTGCTCATATCCAGTCTAGTATAGGTGACTGCACGCAATCGTGCATGGGTTCCCAGAACTTTTTTCCCCTTAGCAGACCCCATAGGGTCAGCTCAGATACCCCCTGGAATATCGTGCTCATGCCACACGACATAAAGCACTGCCGACCCTACGGCCCCTCAGTCCCTTCTTTCTGCCAACTCTGACAGCGGGGATGGAGGGTGGGTGTGGAATAGATATGAACAACACATCTCAAAGAACAACAGTTACTGGTAAGTAACCATGTTTTCTACTTCGATTGCTCATATCCATTCCAGTATAGGTGATTAAAAAGCAATACCTTGGAGATGGGTAAGAGTTACCAGTGAGTTGCCCTCAGCACAGCTCTGCCGAATCCCGCATCCTTTCTCGCCTGCTTAACGATGGCATACTAGGACAAAGGTGTGCTCCAACAACCAGGTGGCAGCTTTACAGATGTCCTGCTGGGGCACTTTCTCCAGGAAGGCCGTCAAGGAGGCCTGTACCCTAGTTGAGTGTGCTGTGACCAACTCGTAGCAGCACTTCATGGAGGAGGTGATCCACTTGGAGATGTGCTGGGTAGAGACTGGGGATCCTTTCATCCAGTCCGCCATGGCGACGAAGAGCTGCGTTGTCTTCCGGAAGAGTCTCATCCTGTCGATGTAGTAGGCCAGGGCTCGCCTCACATCCAAGGAATGCCATCTCCACTCTTTCTCCAAACCGTGTGGTTTCGGAAAAAACATGGCGAGGAAGATAGCTTGGTTATAATGAAAATGCGAGACCACCTTTGGCAGGAAAGCTGGGTGGGGTCTCAGCTGCAACTTGTCCTTAAAGAACACTGTATAAGCAGGCTCCGAGGTCAGAGCCCTAATCTCGGAGACCGTCCTAGTCGATGTAACGGCCACCAGAAAGGCTATTTTCATGACAGTACCAGGAGCAGGCATGAAGCCATAGCTTCAAAGGGGGGCCCCCGTCAGTCTGGAGAGGACCAGGTTCAGATACCAGGGAGGCACCGGGTCACGGACCCTCTCCACCCCCTTAAGGAACCTGACAGACGTAGGATGGGAGAATAGAGATCTCCCCTCTAGTGGCTCATGGAAGGCTGAAATGGCCGACAGGTGGACCTTCAGAGACCCCAGGCCCAGGCCATGGAGTAGATCCAGACTGTAGCAAGGATGGCCTGGATAGGAGAGAGGCTCGGGAGCAACCCTCGAGACTCTGCCCAGCAGGTAAACCTTCTCCACTTGGCCCAGTACACGATCTGTGTTGAATGTTTTCTGCTGCCCAGCAGAATTTGTAGACCTGCACCAAGCAGGCTCTCTCCCCCTCCGTTAGCTACAAAGTCTCCAGGCCGTCAGGTGCAGGGAGTCCAAGTCTGGGTACAGGAGCCGGCTGTAGTCCTTGGAAAGCAGTTCATGTCATCTCAGGAGCTCCACAGGGTTGGCAATCGAGAGGTCCAGGAGCATGCTGTACCAGTGTTGTCTCGGCCACACCACAGCAATCAGTATCACGTCCGCTCTGTCCCTCTTGATTTTCAAGAGGACTTTGGGCAGGAGCGGAATGGGGGGAAAACACGTACATGAGGGTCCCTGTCCAATCAATGAGGAACATGTCGGAGATGGAGCCCGGCTCAAGACCCTGGAGTGAGCAAAACCTCAGGCACTTCTTGTTCCAGGATGATGCAAACAGGTCTAGTCGCAGAACACCCAACTTCTGGAAGATGGAAGCCACTACTTCCGGATGCAGTGGCAAGTCGTGGCGGGGCAGAAACGACCTCCTGAGGCAGTCCGCCTCCTCACCTGGGAGGTGAGAGGCAGATAAATGAAAGTCGTGCCTCACTGCAAAATCCCAAAGTCAAACTGCCTCCTGGCACAGGCCCGAAGATCGTGCCTCCCTGGTCTGTTGATATAGAACATGGCTGCGGTATTGTCTGTCAGCACCTATACCACTCTGCCCATTAGGAACCTGAGGAACACACTGCAAGGCAGTCTGACTGCCATGAGTTCCCTCACATTGATATGGAGGATCTTCTCCTCCTCTGATCAGAGACCTTGGGTGCTCAGGTTGATGCTGATGTGGGTTCCCCATTCCACATTCGAGGCATCGATGATCAGGATGACCAACCAGATCCCTGAAGAGGACTCCCTTCAACACCACCATGGGGTTCCGCCACCAATCCAGGGAGCCCAAAACCACAGGGGGGACTGTGACCACCCTGTGCAGGGAGTACCTGCTGGTCACATACACCGAGGCCAGCCATGCCTGGTGGCCTGAGTCTGAGGCGCGCTAGTCTCACCACGTACGTGCAGGCTGCCATGTGGCCCAACAGCTGGAGGCAATGCCTGGCTGTTGTCGTGGGGCACCTGTACAGTTGGGCGATAATCGCAGCCATAGCCTCAAACCTGACTTGTGGGAGGAAGGCTCTGGCCCTCACCGCATCTAGGTAGACCCCTATGAATTCCATCTGCTGCACCAGAGACAGTGTGAACTTTTGCTTGTTTATGAGCAAACCCAGCCTGTTGCATGTGGCACAGGTAAGAGACACACTGTCCTGCACACGGGCCCTGGACCTGCCCCTTATCAGCCAGTCATTCAGGTATGGAAAGATCTTGACTCCCCGCCGCCTGAGATGGGCAGCCACCACCACCATGCACTTGGTGAATACCCTGGGGGCAGACAAAAGGCCAAATGGCAGGGCCATAAATTGGTAGTGGCAACCAGCTACCACAAAACGGAGGAAGTGCCTGTGGCTGGGAAGAATCAATATATGGAAGCGTGCGTCCTTTAGGTCTGGGGTGGAAAAACAATCCCCTGGATCCAGAGCCAGGATGATAGCAGCTAGAGAGACCATGTGGAACTTCAGTTTCTTTATGAAACTGTTCAGGCCACAAAGGTCCAGAATGAGTCTCAGCCCCCCCTTGGCTTTTGGGATGAGGAAGTAACGGGAATAAAATCCTCTCCCTATTTTGTGCAGGGGAACCGATTACACCGCTCCCAGGTCGAGGAGGTTGTTGTCCTCCTGTATGAGGAGTTGCTCGTGAGACGGTCCCTGAAGAGGGATTGGGGGTGCGCAGGGGGGTTGTTTGGCAGATAGGCCGCAAATTGAATGGCATAACCTCTTCATACTATGTCTATGTCTAAAACCCAGTGGTCCGAGGTAACGCTTGCCCATTCGCTGAAGAACTGGTGCAGCCTGCTCAGGAAAAGACGGGATGGATCCAGAGAAGCAGGGGAGGTGCCACCCTTGGGCACACCGTCAAAACTGGCCTTTTTTATTGTTTTATTGTTTTTTTATTGTTTTATTGTTATTATCTCGAGCCCAGCTGGGCAGATACGATCTAGGCGGTGGCCTAGGATGCTGGCAAGGGTGCTGGGGCAACTGGCATCTAGAGGCCTGTGGTATGTATAAGCCTAAAGAGCGCAGGGTGGTTCAGGAGTCTTTTAGGGCATGCAGCTTCTCGTCTGTCCTGTCGGAGAAGAGAGCCGATCCATTAAAAGGGAGGTCCTACTGGGAGAGCCTCGATGACTGCAGCCAGGAGCACCTCCTCATGGCCACCGCAGATGCCATAGCCCTACTGGCTGTGTCTGCTGCATCGCTGGCTGATAACAGGGCTGTGCCAGCCACAATGTGTCCCTTGTCTAGCACTGTGGTGAAATCAGCTGCTTGGTCCTGGGGCAGGGATTCCGCGAACCTCCGAAGAGAGATCCAAAGGTTCAAATTATACCTCCCCGGCAGCGCCTGGTGGTTGGCTATGTGCAGCTGCAGGGCCCCAGTGGATATACCTTACGCCCGAACAAGTCAAGCTTTTTATTGTCCTTGTTCTTAGGTGTGCTGCCCTGGGACCTTTGCTTGTCCCTCTGGTTGGCAGCCTCCACTACCAGAGTACCCGGGGCCGGGCGTGTAAACATGGATTCAAACCCTTCCGCAGGCACATAGTATTTCTTCTCGGCGCCTTTGGAAGTAGGCACTACCGAGGCAGGGGTTTGCCATAAGGCCTTAGCCAATTTCATTACCCTTTCATGCACCGGCAGGGCTACTCGGAAGGGACCTCGCACCCTGCAGTCTCCAAACAGGGGTGGTCCTCCTCCTCAGATAACTCTTTAACCTCCATATCGAGGTTTGTGGCCACCCTCTTCAGTAGTTCTTGGTGGGCCTTGAAATCCCTCAGCGGTGTCCTCCGGTCCTGGAGGGCTGCCTCATTCAGGGAGGAGGACGACTGCGGGTGCCTGCCCCTTTTATGAGGCCCCATAGAGCACAGGTGTCAAACACAAGGCCCGCGGGCCAAATGTGGTCCGCTGGCTTGTGTTCTCTGGCCCGCGGACCGAATCTAGCCCGCTGCCTTGTGTAATCCGGTCCGGGTTTTCTGTGTTCTCTGGCCCGGGGACCGAATCCAGTCCACCACCTTGTGTAATCCGGGCCGGGTTTTTCGTGTTCTCTGGCCCTGGTTTTTCCTGACTCTGTCACTCTGCCCCCGAATTTCACCCCGCGGGGAGATTTCACAGCGGAGAGCAGAGCCTGCAAGTACCTGTCGTGATGAGTTCCGCTGTCCTACTCTGCCGCCGAATTAAACTCCGCCGGAGAAATTTCACGGCGGAGAGTAGAGCACCCAAAGCACACCAGACTAGAATATGATGTATCTTAGTGCAGAGTGTTTTTAGATTAGGGCATGAAGCGCGTTAGTGGCCCCCTTGAACTAAATTTAATTTAAATGTGGCCCCCCATAGGAAGTGAGTTTGACACCCCTGCCATAGAGGGTCCCTCTCCCAGGTCCGATTCCTCCTCCAAGGAACGACTCTTGTGCCCTTTCTCAGTAACAGGGGGCACCGAATGGGCAGTGAACGACTGGACCGACATGGTGCCCTGCCCCATTTGAGCTCCCCACGGGCCCCAATAAGGTCACTGCCATGGTCATCGGGGCCACCCCGGTGCCAGCATCAGTACCAGCTGCTGGGTGTCCTGTGGGGGCTTTTGGGATTCCTGAGAGCTCTTAGCTTTCAGGTGGCTCAGGTCCCTGGAGCGACAAATCCTGCTCCACCTCCATCTATTGCTCCGCACTGGGGAACGGCCCCTGGAGGACCTCAACCACGATCTGGAACGCCGGTGCTGACGGGAGCGGTGCTAGAATAAGGTGCACTCCAATGACGAGGAAGAGTGGTGTCTCGGCACTGAAGATTTTCGGTGCCGCTTGCCTTTCAGCAAACTGGACTGGTGCCAACAGGACCCATGCGGTGCTGAGCTTGACTCCGGCAACTGGGATCTCCGGTGCATTGCTAGGGAGCACACCGGTGCCGGACTCTTCGTTGGGGATCTGGACCAGTGCCATGACGAATGGCTCGGTATCGGGGACCTCGAGCTTGATGACAATCTACATCTGGCGACCCTCAAGCGGTGTCTGGTGCAGGAAGACTCCAGTGTTGGGGACCATTCCCAGTGCAGAGATGAGCTCGATAAGGCTGACTCGGAGCTGGATGGGGATTTTCCACGCTCTACCCAGGGTAGCCATCTGGTGGTACACCCTTCCCTGACCAGGGGTCTTAACCAGCCTCCTGGGGCACCCAGCGCAGGTTTACCCCTAGGCACCAACCCCTTCTCCCTTGGCTGAGGCGGGGGGGAGGGGGGAAAGGGAGGGCAGGGCAGGGCCATCAGGGCTCTCGCTGCCCAAGAAGCCTCCGGTGTTGACGGCACTGGTAAAGGCCCTCTCCCACTGCCAGGAGTCAGGGGAAGTTCTCTACAGGGGGATGCGGGCACCGGAGCAAGCTCGACAGGCCCTGGCTGCATCTCAACCCTCAACATAGCCGGGTCCCCGCTGAGCCCTATCAACTAACTATTAATTGTTTCAAGAACTACTAATTACCAAACTGCCAAGAATGAACGAAGGGAAAGATACTTGCGTTAGCAAGGTTGTTCCAGTAACCATCACGGCGGAACCGAGGGGCGGTAAGGTCAGCGGTGCCTAGTGTGTCATGGCATGAGCACGGTACTCCGGGGGGCGTCTGAGCTGACCCTACGGGGTCTGCTAAGGGGAAAAAAGTTCTGGGAACCCGTGCACGGTGGCATGCACTCACCTATAAGCAATCACTCGAAGGAGAACATCTAATTTAACTGTTCTGTGCAGTGTTAATTTTACATTAAGTAGCATTAGCCAACAGTATAGGTGTAGGTGAATAATTAAATCCTAGTTTAAAATTCTACTGAACAAAATTAAAGAAACAGAAAAGAAGAATGTGTGTTTGGTTTTGATCTATTTAGAAAATATCTATATATTTTTAAGTGAGTCTTCCCTTTTCAACAGATTTTCAACTAAAAGGCTGAACTTACTAATATGTTGAACTCACCTTGCCAGTACACAAGATCAGGATGGGAAACGACCCATGCCTTCAATACCCGTCTAAACTTTGCATGACCCTCTGGCGATGACAGCAGCTCATCGTACTGATGACAACGAGGGATATCAACCTCAATCTGCAATACACACAAAGCAAAAAAAAAAAAAAAAAGATATTTGGGGTGGCACTACAGAAATCTCACAACGTTGAAAGAAATGGAATACAGCCAATGCATTTAGATCAGCCCACCATCATGAACATAATTCATCTTCTTCCTTATTTCAAAAGCAGAACTGGGAGAGAAGGGGCATTCCGTAAGCTGTACACACAGATTAAAAATACAAAAGAATTGTTTTGAAATACAGCCCCTTCCCCTCAAAAATAAAAAGTGCATTTTTAGTTGTCCCCATTTCTGGCTCAACTCTCAAATTGTATCTTTCAGGATCCTAATATCACTTTGTTATTTATTACAATAAAAGGCCCAATTCCATTAAAACAATTTCTTGGGCTGGCTGAAAAGAAGTCATTTGGTAGGACTTTAGCCATTTATCATTTGACAGTACTTCTTGGAGAACCTAATTGTCCAGGAATCCATTTTTTCAAAGTACTGCATGCCTTCCACCTTCCTTTGAACCTGATGGGATTTGGGGATGGTGTGTGTTCTCCAACATTTACATCCAACGTGCATAAGTACTGACGGGGGGGAGGAACTTTTTTTAATCTGTTTGTTAGGTTGTTTATGACTTATTTACCTTTGTTGTTACTTCAAAATATTGTTTTTTCTCTCAAATTATACCTTTGTTATATTATATCTTATGTTGTTATTTTTGGTGGCCCTCCAATAACAAACATATTACAAAACTGGGGGAAAAACTAACATTAAATAACAATCAGCATAAGCTGCAATAAAACAGATGACTTACAGTTAATGGAAAAAAAAACCTTTTGCATTATCTGAAGTGGAAGTACAATACTTGAACTTAAAGGAATCTTACCTGTCTATCTGTAGGAATTGGAGTGTCCTTATCAATGGCATCATACTTTGCTTGAATTGCACCCTAAAGTATAAAAAGAATATTTTAAATAAAACAGAAAGTTTTTACAATCTATGTACTTATATATAGCATTGAACACAAACACACACTACATAATTTGTAATGGATGGCTTTTGCCAGCTGCAGTAGCTAGAAAAACATGACCTATGAGGAAGACTTCACAAAAAAAACAAACAAACAAAAAAAAAACCACCAGGGCATTTTTAAGTTTGAGAAAAGATTACTGAGAAGGAACATGATAACAGCCTTCTAATATTTTAAGGGCTATTATAAAAGGATGGTGATCAATTATTCTCCATGGCCATTGAAGGTAGGACAAGAATTAATTGGCTTACTGTGAAGCAAAGGACATTTAGGTTAGACATTAGGGAAAAACTTAATTAACTAGAAGGAAAGTTAAGTAATAGAATAGGCTTCCAAGGAAGGCTGTGGATTCTTCATTATTGGAGGTTTTTTAAAGAACATGTTAGACAAACACCTGTCAGGAATGGTCTAGAAATACTTAGTCCTGCCTCAGCATGGGAGGGTGGGACTAGATGATCTCTCAAGGTCCCTTCCACACTTACATATCTCTGTTTCTATAATATTTTGTTAACAATTAACAAATTAACATATTAAATACTTCAGAAAACAATAAATCCTAACTGTAGGACTTTGTTAACATGACTATCTTTGGCCTTTTATATATTTCAGACCATTCGCTCCTACTTTCTATGACATTGACATGAGATATATCAGAATTCTTATATTTAAGATGTATGTTTAATCCTAGGTGGTTATTGGCTCAATTCATATAGATGTTCACACTCTGGATTAAGTGTTTGGTTAATTGGAAACTGGGATGCATCTCAACCATTTAAGGTGGCCTCCAAGCATCCCCATCATGAAGAATCTGATGCAGAATTCAGCTACCCACTGGTTCTTGTTACCAGAATGCTTGATCACCCCGCAATCTTCAGTGTATTTATCCTCACAACACACCTGTGAGGTAAGGGAATACCCCTATCCTCATGTTAGAGATGAGGAACTGAGGCACAGAGATACTACATGACTTTCAAGATCACCCAGGAAATCTGTGACAGAGTGGGAAAAAGAACATGGGTCTCTTGAGTCCCAGGTTAGCACCCTAGTCACTGGATCATCCTCTCTCTTACATTCTGCCGTGACCACATTGCATTGGCTACCAGCAGGTTTTGACTCTAATGGCACAAAACCTGAGAGTCTACCTTTCTCCATACCATACTACTCTAGTTGCAAACAGAACATCCATTCAGCCCAATTTTTGAAGAAGCGGGAAATTATGAAGGCGGTTGGTGGTGGATGTGACAGAATGCACCTCCGCATTTACACTCTACACACTATTGTAATAATCTTTGTACAAAATATGCCTTGTAAGGTATCATTTGAAAACTAGTAACTTGCTGGTCAATAATATCATAGTGAAATGTGTGTATCAACATTTTTCGTAAAGTTTGTAATATAAGCCGAAATCATGAGTTTAGTTTGTTTACCAGACAAGTCTGGGAAATGGATTAATTTGTTTCTCAAAAAACAAAGGACAAGCTGATGTCCCAGCCAGGTGTCATCAAAGCTGATGGGCCATTACCTACCAAGTGCTCATTCTTTGGCAAGGAAAGGAAGCAGGAACAAACAGATATGCATCTTAGCAAATAGCAGCAAAAATACTTCTTCCCCATCAGACTCCATGTCTTCTTGCTCTCAACTGGGAAAAACTTTATCTAGAGGTCACTCTCTGGAAAATGCATGTCAAAGGCAGACTGAACTATCAAAGTGAGGTTAAAAAAAATCCCAAGTTCTCTCTACCTATCCATCTCTCTCTTTTCATTTATGATGACAGAAAAACAGTCATTGGTTTTTGTGAGCAGATCCTGATTGGAGAGTTTGGTCAGCAGGGTTCCTGGAAGCCCATGGTAGGAACTTCACTTTAAACCAGTCTAGTTGTTAAGTTTAGAAAGAGTTATTTCTTTATTTTTCTCATAACCATTTCTGAGTTTAATGTCTCATTCCTTGTACTCACTTGAAACCTCTCTCTTTAGTTAAATAAATTTGATTTATTCTTTAATTAAAATTAACCCAATGTTGTGAATTGTTTGGGTAACTGCACATAAGGTAGCAGACTGTTGTACATCGATCCCCTCAGAAGTGCAACGGACCTAATATATCTAGCCTGTCCAGGAGAGGGCTGGACAGTGCAAAACATATTTTGGAGAGGAAATCCAGGACTGGGGATGCGCTAGGATCACCCTGCAAGTAATAACCAATGCTACTGGAAGCCAGAGTGTGGCTGGTCTTTGAGGACAGGATGTTGGGATCAGAGCTGCTGGACCAGGGCTGTGGCTATACACAGACACTCAGGGTGTGACCTGCATGCTCTGTGGCTATTTGTGAGAAGCCCAGTTTGGAGGCTCCAGCAGCAAAGCATTGTGAACCGCAGGTTGCAGGACAAAATGGTGACACAGGCCCTCACTGGTCTGGATTGCACTCCAGAATGTGATAGTGTGATGGAAAGGAAGCTTTCTTTCTCCGAGTCTGTATTTTTCTTTAACTATTGTTGATTGTGGGAGGGGAATGCTAAGTGGATCTATTGGAGTTATAACAACAGATTATTTTTAAATATCAGTGACATTTTTAAATATTGCCATGGGTCCCTAAGCACTTATCTTTTTTGGAGAAGTTGAAAATAAAATAAACGCAGACAAGTTCAACATTCCTTGGCTTTACAGAACAGAAAGCATGAAGTGAAGCAAAAATTGCCCCATAACATATTTATTCACATAGTTTCAAATATTATTCTCATTTCATTATTTCAAATAGTACAAAAATAAACCTATCCAATCTTCATCCCTCCCTAGTATCTGAAATTAGTGTGAATCCTTTCTCTTACCTCAACCCCGAGCAGGGCAGCCCAGGTTAAACCTCTCATAAGTGGAGGAATGTCAACTCTGGCTTCTTTCCAGACTTGATTTTTTTTGTATGGATAAGCCTGCAAAAACAAAAACAAAAAAATTCACCACTTTCTTCAAACAAACAAGATTCTTCTTTTAGGAAGAACTTCTCTGGAGACAAATACAGTAAATCTGTTTACACTATCAATTAATGTACGTAAACTTTACAATGTAAAAGAGGTGCATTCCTTACTAAAAGACAAGGACTAAGCATCTACTTTTATTGCTTCAGATAATCCAATCCAATACCCATTTACAGGAAAGAAAGTGCCTATCATTTTTTAAACATTTGAAAGGTTTAAATATAAATAATATCTGGACCGTTTCTAATTTCTTCTGCATCAAGTATTCCTTTTCATAGTATATACACCTGACTTCTTAAAAAATGTCTGAGTTAGTGCAATATTTACTATAGTGTGTAAAAAAACCCGAATGAATCCATGACTTATGAGTACTTATGAATATATTTATATACCCTGTTTCCCCGAAAATAAGACCTACCCCGAAAATAAGCCTAGCATGATTTTTCAGGATTTTTGGAGTATGCTTGAAATATAAGCCCTACTCCAAAAATAAGCCCTAGTTACAGTTTACAAGCCGTTCACAAGTAGAGGTCCCCATACACTTTACACTCATGGAAAAAATAAGACATCCCCTGAAAATAAGCCCTAACCCATCTTTCAGAGCAAAAAATAATATAAGACCCTGTCTTATTTTCAGAGAAACACGGTACATCATGTACCATACAAAAACCACGTACAATCATTTTGCTGAAAAAAATTCAAAATACAATGTCATAAGAATTCATCAACCATTCTCCTGACTATAGTGATATCACAGTACAAATTAGTGCTTTGTCTGTGCAAGACCAGTGTTAAGAGTCCAGAATGTGCAATGGAATAATGTTACTGGCCTATCTGATGCTACACCACTCACATTTAATTTTGTAGCTGTGTGTACTGCTCACTGCTGTTAGAAAATATACAGGGTGCTTCTGTGTCCTCTCTAGTATGCAACCATGTTAACAGCAATTGCTCAGATTTTATTACTACTTATATTTTAGGTCCTTTCTTAGTGTAAGGATTTCTAGAATCGCCGCCTCTTTTTGCAGTTTCTCCTACTCCTATTTTCCCTCTTATTTTGAATTCACTTCTGTATCTAGTTCTCTTCTATTTTCGCTCTCTCTACTCTTGCACTTCTCTGCTTCCATTTCCAATTGCTTAGTTCTTTAGAAATCTCTAATTAATTAACTGAATCAATTAATCCACTCAGTTGGATAATTGAAGCTATTGCAGTTTTGTTAAGAATCCATACCTTCAGCAGCCTGTCAAATAGAACAATTCTGTTTAGTTGGTACTCTGTGTCCCTCTCTCGGATGATAAGAGGAAGATTGGCAGCTGCAGATAGTTCATTATTACTGTTTGAGTGGGGTAAATTTGACTGTCTGGAATAGAGTGAAGAAAACAGCAGTGAAGAATGGGTAAACAACAGTAAATGCTATTAGATATTTAAAAAAATTTATACTGGAAAGTGGTTTTAAGTTAGAAAACAATTTTGAAAGGAGAATTTATTATCTACTGAGCAGCTACAGTACACTCAGTGCTATACAGGAAATACCAAAATCCAGATTTTTAACACCAGGTAACTAAATTTAGGCTTCTCAGTTCACATTAGGGAACCTAAACAAGTGGACCTATTTTTAAGGTGCTGCACAGACAGCAGTTCTTATTGACTTCTGGAATCTAAACAGTATAGGAGGTTAACACTATATTTCTCTTTTTGAAAACCTTGGTCCAGTTGTGCAGTGTGCCACTATAATACAAACCATCAATCAAAAGTAATTAATGCTATTACATATACTTACTCATCCTCAAGCAATGGATAAAATGCTTCCCCACCAACATCCTTCAATCTCTGAAATTAATTTAAATTAATTTATCAAAATGCTTTTCAGTATCTTAATGGGTACAGTTACAAGAATATGAAAAACTCAACTTAGAACTAATCACTTTTAGCTGTTTGTACTAATACATTGTCTAAATATTAATTTAGTTCTATAAAGGAGAAGGAATGTCCATCCTTAAATGATAAGTCGTAGGCAAAGATTTAATAATACAACTCTGAAAAATCAATGGAAGCTATCCTCAAACTTTGAGCAGCTCTGAAAATTAATCCTATCTTTATTCACAAAACATCCCCAAATATTAATAGGTTAACAGTGTTAAATCATTTTTTCTTTTTCTACAAGAACTTTTGATTCAGGTAACTATAAACCAAAAACAGAATTTGGTACTGCTTTTTTAATAAAACGTTAATTAAATCACTATTAGTAATGATATCTGAGAGACAGCTAGTAGTAAAAAACTCTCAGGAAAGGTCATAGAGTGGACTTAAAACCTAAAGTTTACAGACATCTTCAGTGCAATGTGATTAAAGTTTAATACCATCTTCCCTACAATGTTCTGTTATGCAGTTCAATCTGCAACTTGAAGGTACAGTGCCATCTCTTCTGGGGACTGACAGAGCAGTTCAGACTCGTAGCCATTCAGCACTCATCCTTTTTTGATTACAATCACAGGGCTTTGTTCCATGAACAGTGTTTGGACGATTCCAAAAGATAAAGATAAATCTTTCAACTAACACTGCAAGTTTGGCTAAAAGATCAGCAAGATTCAGACCAGTATTCTCTCAAAATGGAAAGTTCTGTGTATATTTATCAACTGCTGCATGTATATCCTCAGGTAAGATATTTGATTTTATAGGCCAAAAACTCACCTCTTTGTAGCTGCTGCATTTTGTAATAAAACATGTTCATTATATTAATGTAAAATAGTGCAGTTTTGTTGCATCATCAGCATATTTTTATGTTGAGTGCACAGACTAGGTTACCTCATGCTTCATTTCCTGTAACGCCCTATAAATTAAAAGGATTCAAGCCAAAATGGACCAAAATTCTGCGCTATCCATTTATAACACCAATTTAATTTTTGTATGGCATCTTCCCCCAAACTAATACTGAATACCATTTATTGCTTTAAATACAAAATACTAACTGTGCAGCATTAATGTAGAACTCAAAGAAAAACTTATATGTGAATGAACATGTAAACTGACAATGAGAAAAAATATTTCAGTAGGAAATACGGTAAAACCTGCAACCACCCAAAAGATCCTCATAATAATTTAGTTAACTTATTTAATCAATGTGGTTTTCTAATGGAAGTGAAACATAACAATATTCAGTAACTTTGAGGGAATCTTTGAGGTGGTCTCTTAAAACCAGTTGCCTAAGAATTGCAGATACCAGTTTTAAACTTCCAAAAAGTCTAAAAAGTTAAATGTTGGGAAACTTGGCAATCATAGGAAGTATGTCACTTAATAAAGTTAGCTGACCCTAGAGTTGAATATAAGGGGCCACCTTTGGACAGAAATGGAACTTCTGAAAGATGCATCACATGAAGCAAATATAGATAACACTTATTCTTTACTATTAACTTAGCTAGTCACCACTGGATGTTACAATTACCCTGTAAAAATATAGCTGATGTTGAACTCAAGAGCAAAAACAAAACAAAAACACCCAATTCAATAAGTTCTCGCAGACAAAATGGTTCCTTTTTACTTTATATGTAATTTAGAATCTAATTAACTTGGGCCAAGGAGAGTTTTCTCCTGGATCCAGAACAGACAAGTGTCCAGGAGGGATATTTTGAAAGAACAGCAGCACTTGTTCTCTTACATTCCTTAAAAGATAAAGTGTTTCTGCAATTCAGTTACAAGCACTAGGAATGTATGCAGTGTTGAAGCTGTGTTAGTTTCAAGATATTAGAGACACAAGAGAGTGAGGTGATATCTTTTATTGGACCAACTTCTGTTGATGAGAGACAAGCTTTCAAACTTACATAGAGCTCTTCTTCAAGTTTAGGAAATGTACACAGAACGTCAGAGCTAAAATGTATTTAGTAAAACAGTAAAATGTATTTAGCTGAGACACTCTGAGTACATTTCCCAGCCCTGAAGAAAAATTCTGTAAGCTCGAAAGTTTGTTGCTCTCACCAATAGATGCTGGTCCAATAAAGATATTACCTTACCCATCTCGTCTCTCTACGCAGCTGGGAATGCATTTTGCTTACATTTCTGAGTTGGCACAGCGACAGTATCACAGTTGTGTCATCTAGGAGGGAACTTCTATCTCGTCCTTGCCCAAAGCTCTCGCCATCTTCAAACAAAAAGCTTCAAAGAAAAAGACAGAACCCCAATTCGTGGTTATTTTAATGACATACTAATATCATACTAGGGATGTTAAATATTGGTTACAAAGATATAATTTTAATAGTTTAAATGGTTATCAGTTAAACCATTAACCAATATAATTTTATGTCTCCCCACACACTCCGCCCCATCCCATCAGCCTCCGCATAGTGCCCCCAGCCCAGCTCTGCAGAGGACAGAGTCTGCGCTGCCACACGCCCCCACATTCTGGCAGGCCCAAGGCAGTTGATGTGGGAACAGGAGACGGCACGCCTGGCCCAGCTCCACAGGGGACCCCTGTCTCAGACCCTTAGACTGGGTCCCCTGTGTTCTGCAGTAGAGTCCTCCATGCCTGCACTATGGCCTCAGCCTCTCCAGGGAGCAGCAACAGCATGGTGCCCCACCATCACCATGGAGAAAGAGAGCCTATGCCGCCGATTAACCTCTGCACCAGTTACCTGTTAACTGATTAAGTATTAGTCTAAACGGTAAGACTAATACTTATCGGTTAACCACTTAATTGATTAGTATCCTATACACTAAAAAAAACAATGCTCAAGTCTACATCAATCAGCTATTTAACAACAAAAATAAAACACTAACTCCTAGAATTATACTGTACCATACTCCTGACTATGTTGAACTGCCTTCAGAAGAAGTGTGCAAAGAGCTAGTAATATTTAAACAATTGTGAATGAAAAAAATCATATTTCTCAAGGGGTTCCATTTACAACTCCTTCAAAGCAGAATGGAACCTAATTAGCATTCCTTGTTGTTCCTCACCCTGGCACAGACCAGGATTAACGGGGGCAGGGGTGCAATATACCAGCTTCTTACATTGTGGAGCTAGGGGGAAATAAATGCCTCTGTCATTCAAAAGCCAAGGACCAACAACAAAAGACCTGATGGGAACCCTTCCACTTCCTCCTTGGTTGTAAAGATGGTAACTGTAGGGGGATCTCCTAAAATGCTTATCTGTATGGCTAGAGTAGGGCAATTCTTCAGAACTATGAATACAGCCAAATGAGGGTAAAAAAGTGATTCACCAGAATGAATATTTTTGAACATATTGTGCTCCGCTAAGTTCACATGGCTCTAGGCAGGCTGCTGACACAGGTATAAGGTTCCACCTTCTGCACCAGAAGTAGTGGGTTCAAATCCTGGGAGCACTTGGCCATGTAGTTTGTTGTTTCCTGTTTTATACAGGTGGTCAAACAAGATCAGTGTTTCTCAACCTTTTTGATACCAAGGACTGGCTTCCTATACTGTGTCAGGGAGATCTCAGGGACCGGTCTTTGAGCAACATTGGACTAGATGATCACGATGGTGCCTTCTGGCATTAGAAACTATGGATCAATAATATCAGATTCTCATTTTGCTTCTAATTAATTAAATGAAATTAGGATCTGTCCATTGAATGAAGAAGTATTTCACCTTCAGTATAGGTATTAATGGAAATAATTAAACTCAGAGGCAGAAATGTTTTTATATATATAAAGAAAGATTACAATGCAAATAAGTAATATAGAAATCATTCAAATGAAAAAAGTGAGTAAAAGAGAAAGGATGGATGTTTGTTTTAGTGGAGGCCAACTAATAAACACAAAATGGTTTTCATCACAAGAATTCTACTGCTCTCTCTCTCTCTCACACACACACACACACACGATAGAAATTAATAGTTATCCACTGTCATATAAGCCAATAAGTTCATATTAATGGTCCATCTAGACCAGCATCCTCTCTTCAGACAGTGACCAATGCAAGATGCTTCAGAGGGAATGAACAGACCAGGTTGATTTTAAGTGATCCATCACCTGTCATCCAGTCCCAGCTTCTGGCATTTGGAGGTTTAGGGACACCCAGAGCATGGGGTTATGTCTCTAACCCTCTTGGTTTATAGCCATTGATTAACATGTCCTCCATAAACTCCTGATTCTTTTTTGAACCCATTTTATTTTCAGCCTTTACAACATCCCCTAGCAATGACTTTCAGAGGTTGACTGTGCATTATGTTAATAAGTACTTCTTTATGTTTGCTTTAAGCCTGTTGCATATTAATTTCATTTGGTGACCCCTAGTTCTTGTGTTATGGGAATGGGTAAATAACCCTTCCTTATTCACTTTCTCCATACCATTCATGATTTTATAGACCTTTAATTGTATCCACCTTTACTCATCTCTTTTCTAAGTTCAACAGTCCCAGTCTTTTTACTTGCTTCGCATATGGACGTTGTTCCATATCCCTAATCAGTTTTGTTACCCTTCTCTGTATTCATTCCAATTTATCTTTTTTGAGGTGGGGTGACCAGAACTGCATGCAACATTCAAAATGTGGGCATGTCATGAATTTATATAGTGGCATTATGATATTTTCTATTTTAGTATCTATCCCCTTCTTAATGGTTCCTAACATTGTTAGTTTTTTGACTGCTGATGCACACTGAGCAGATGTTTTCAGAGAATTATCCACAATGACTCCATGATCTATCATCAGTGGTAACAGTAATTTAGAACCCATTGTTTTGTATGTATAGTTGGGATTATTTTTTCTAATGTGTATTATTTTGCATTTATCACTTTGCATTCACTAAAACCTCACCCAACTCATGCCACCCACCAAAACTTAACTTTGTCATCTTTAGCTTTTTAAAAAAAGATGCTGTTGGATATGCACAGCTGATTTTACATATTACTTAAATACCTGATCCTGCAATCTGATCTGCATGGGCATAGGGCTCCACCCACTTATATCACATTGTAGGATCAGAGCCTAAACATATTGTAAAGATTTCAACAAGGATACAGTTCCAGGATACATTAAGTTATGTCACAGTTCCATAAATCCTGCACAGGAATTATTATTTTTATGAAAAAAGAATGATTGATCTCTGATTAAATGTGTTGACTTTATGGTATTGTAGGTCTATGTAACTTGTAAACATAATTTGCAAGTTTGTATTTTCATTTACTACATTGTATAGTAACTAAATATGCAGCTTTTTGAAGTGAGCAATATAGTATAATTTAGTGCTATGGTAACCTGTAAGTGGATCATTTGATTAAGGAATGGGACCTTACAGCCTGCTGATAACTTGTGATTTTGCATACATTATTGCAAATTTTTAGGAGGCAATGCTAAGTGTGGATGGGTGTTGTAAAATCAAGTGTGCTAACAATGAATGATAGTAACTTATGTGTGGAGGTGTTGAGGTTATTACTGTTGTTCAGGATGTTGTTTTCAAATTGCTCTCTGAAACTAAGAAGCTGGAACTTCTAAAAAAACACCAAACTTTTTTTGGAAACATTTTTCTCTGTCCACCCTTTTCACATGGTTCCATCCCCAAAAATGTTTTCCTTTCCTTACTTGGGGAGTGTGCAGATAGGTGGCTTTGACTGAATGATTTCCTTGTTGACAAGTTCTTTCTCTAAGTCTCCTCCAGCCAAACACCAGAGATAATACACCTCTTCAATCGATCTTTCTGCTAGGTAATCACAGTCTTCATCTATCAACAGAGGCCAAATAAAAATGAATTACAGCTTTTTAAGCAACTCATATTTTTCACTATCTTTCTAAACACATTTTAGTTAGAAACAGATTATTAGGTTTGAAAGGTCATACATCCTACTGCAGAGATAGAAGAAAAGTGATCTTCCCTTTGCAATAACCTAAAGCAAGGCTCACGGAAAGACCAAGGCAGCTGGACAAACTACACGGTTGTCTTGCACTGTGGGGGAAAAAGTGAAAGAATGTCTGCAGTTTGATTTGGTGCCAGAAAACTGGGCAAGTCAGATAAATACACTGAGTGAAAGTGGTTTGTTTGTTTTTTTGCTTATTTTGCCCATAATTCAAAATGTATTTCTCCATTATACAAAAAGCTAAGAGTAAACAGCAACCTTTGAACCAGTGATTCATATTTAAAAGCCACATCCAAAATGTCACATGCAGCACACACGCATGCTGGTATTGGCTTCAGCTTTAATTTTAACAACTGTAACTTTAGTGTCACTATTAATAAACAAGAATTTCTAAAATAATAAGAAACTTCTGAGCTTATTGGAAAAAGTAATGGCAGTCCATCCACTGGGATTTCACACAAGGGTAGAAGGAAATGCTGTCTCTTTTGAACATACTATGTACTTAGCATAGACTTTTATACTTCATTTATTCTCTAAAATGCAGCCTCTCCCACACAGATTGTCAACAACCTATAATTTCCAATACTTCCAATACCCTGTTACCTATGGAAACTTTAATAATGGGGCTACAGCCCACCCTCACATGATAGGTCCAAGGAGCACCCTGCCTGCAAATGACCACATAGTAAAATGAGAAAAAAAAACAAAAAACCAGCACCTAAACTTCAGAACTATACTGCAAAAGGTCATTAAAAAAAAAAACTCAGAAGAACAAAGACCATGAATGGGTTGGTTGGTTATTTCAGAGAATGACACACAAAGTGAAAGAACACAAAAGAGATACCTTCCCTCCATCCTCAAACATATAAGCCCCCACAAACAAATAAGCCCTTAATACTACCACTAACTATTAAAAAACATTAAGAATTTGCTACAAAAATGTAGTATTACTACTTTAGCCATTTGTAAATAGAAAAAAAAATCAATTCCTTCATGTTCTGTCCTCTACAGGCAACATTTATTTTATTTATTTCCCATTTCTCTCTGCCACACCCCATCCCTGCAACCTGCTTTTACCTTTATACAGCTGAGTCATGTCCTCTGGAAGAGTTAAATTAGCACATCTCAGAGAGTATGAGAACAGACTGGCAGGTTTCTGGAAGGGTGGGTTTACAGAGGCCACTTCATCGAACACATTATTGCACAGTAACTGGTCTGGAGTTGGCCTTGAATAAACATTTTAAAAAGTGCAAAAAGAAAGGTAAGAAAAAAATGTAAAATCCTTTAAAAAAAAATCATGCTAACATAAAAAAAAATCAAAAGTGGTAAGATCACTGACTCATATCATCAAAGATGTGTTCTTGTTAATCAAATAAAACACAAAGCTTCATATAGCAATCAGTTCATTGTGAGACGTTTTATTTATAATAATTCTGTATATTCTACACCGTACAGCCTATTTATGACCAATCCAAATAAGGTTCTTCTGTCTTTACTGAATATATAAACTAATTAACAAAGGTAAAGCAGTGAGATAATCTAGTATTCTTTTAATCACAAATGAGACTTTTTGCACCTTTGCTGTACTTAAGTGTTTTTAAATAAAGGTCACTCATGCCAATAAACATTAGAAACAATGTGGTTAAGGTAATATCTTTTATTGGACCAACTTCTGTTAGTGAGAGACAAGCAATCAAGCTTCCATAGAGCTCTTCTTCAGGTCATCTGAAAGTTTGTCTCTCTCTCACCGACAGAAGTTGGTCCAATAAAAGATATTACTTCACTCACCTTGTCTCTCTAATACCCTGGGACTGACAAGGCTACAACACTGCATATTAGAAACAACAGCATGTAACACTGTGTTTTGAAGCAACACTGATCATACTAGCTATGGTAAACTACAATAAACACCTCAAATTTTCAAAGAGGAAATTAAGAAAAAGCTGTCAACTTAAAATTGACTTAATGAATAGTTTACTTCCAAAAGTCCAGATTCAATCTTTTTTTTTTTAAAGCTGTCTTTTACTTTGTTTTTTAAAATAAAAATAATCAGGAGTCCTGACTCAAATAATTCCTTTTTAGACATCAAGTGTTATAAATGTGCATATTTCCATAACTTTGCTCCTCTGCTGCCCCCAAAAACATCGTTGATTAGTCTCAGTTCTGATTAATTAACCATAGTGCTTCATTCTACAGTGTAATTGTTCCAACTATTTTTTTCTGGAATCTAAAAAGAAACAATCATATACAGTATATAGAGTAAACTGCTCTTTTGGATGGTCATTTTGGATACTGTTCTGTTTAGTCATGGGCTGTGAAAACAATCTTGTTTAGAAAAATCACAGCAACAGCTGCAATAATTCTAATTAATGTAACAGCATGCTTTCACTCTTTACTCAAAATATTTTTGTAAAATATTTTCTAAAAGGTTTTCTAAATATTTTCTAAAAGAAATTTCAATTGATGATGGAAATTAGTACAAAAGTAATAAATCGATGCAATATTATATGGATTACCATAAATGGATTCACTTTTATCTAACTCATGTCAATATTAACACTGAATGCAGCTCAGCTTTACCTACTTAACTGCTTTAGGCCCAGAAGAATTATTATTCAATTTACTGTAAATCTGGATTGAATACTTACCTCCTAGAAGGATGGAATGTAAGACATTTCTTCAGTAGAGCTATGGCATTTTCAGGAAGCTCCTGGAACATAAAAGGTGAAAAATATTGTCAAAGATTGTTTACTACAAGCCTGATCCAGCAAGCCATATAATTTATGGGTAACTTTAAATACACAAGTAGTTTTACTGAAATCAATGGGACTGCATATATACTTATGGGTTTAGCTGTATCACAGTGTAAAATGTTATGGCTACTCCATCATGAGGGTAGTTATGATTTGGACAAAAATGTTCTTGAAGTCAGAAAACATGGTTACTTACCAGTAACTGTTGCTCTTCGAGATGTGTTGCTCATATCCATTCCACTTAAGCGTGTGCGCGCCCTCGTGCACGGTCTCCGGAAAACTTTTTCCCTAGCAGCCTCCTGTAGGGGCCGGTCTTGGCGCCCCCTGGAGTGCCGCCCTCATGCGGCGGTATATAGGTCGCCACCGGCCCCTCCCCTCCTCAGTCCCTTCTTTCTGCCGACTCCGACAGTGGGTGGGTGTGGAATAGATATGAGCAACACATCTTGAAGAACAACAGTTACTGACTGGTAAATAACCATGTTTTCTCCTTTGAGTGATTGCTCATATGCATTCCACTTAGGTGATTACCAAGCCATATTCTGGAGGTGGGTAGGAGTTACAGGTGAGCTGCCCGCAGCACAGCTCTGCCGAAACCTGCGCCCTCCCTCGTCTGCCGACGGAGTGTGACATGAAAGTGTGCACTGGAGACCCAGCGGTGGCTTTGCAGATATTGTGCAAAGGTGCCCACTATGGGTGTGGCCCGGGCACTGGTTGAGGGTGCTGTGATGACCTCTGAAAGTGGTGCTCTTCAGCAGCACAGAGCAGTACTTGATGCACGGGGTGGTCCGTGCAGAGACGCGCTGGTGACCTTTTCATCTGGATTACCGCTGGAACAAGGGGTTCGCTTCCTGGAACAGCTATGTATGCCTGACGCAAAGGGCTAGGGCTCATTACATTTCAGCGAATGCGATCTCCTCACCTCCTCCCCGCCATGTGGTTTGGGAAAAAAAAAAACACGGGGAGAAAATTTATCTTGATTACAACGAAAGATAGGAACCCATTCTGGGCAGAGAGACCAGATGCTGGTGAAGTTGGACCTTGTCCTTATAGAATACTGTATAAGGAAGCTCCAAGGTCCCGGCCTTAGTGCCAGAGAAGCTTCTTGCCGAAGTGATAGCCACCGGGGGGCTACCTTCTGTGAAAGCATGAGCCGGGGCATAGAGACATGAGTTCAAAAGGGGCCCCGAGCATCTCGAAAGGGCCAGGTCGAGATCCCAAGGAGGCACCGAGTTGTGTGCCTGCAGATAAATCTCACTGCACTCTTGAGGCAGGTAGCTGACCTGGAGGAGCCAAAACAGAGACATCCCTTCGAGCAGCTGAAGGGAGGCCAAGACGAGTGACCAGTGAATCTTCAATGAGGCGAGGACTAGGCCTTGGGCTTTAGCTAGAGCAGATACTCCAGGATTGCCTGTGCAAGCAAGAGTTTTGGCAGGATGCCCCAGGACTCTGTCCAAGAGGTGGACCGTATTTACTTAACCCAATACGCAACCTGTGCGGAGGGTTCCTGCTGCCAAGCAGGGCTTGCTGGGCCTCCACCAAGCAGGCCCTCCCTCCCTCTGTCAGCAGCTCCGGGTGCATTAGGTACCCCAGGTCCTGGGGGAGTTACCTGTCAGGGTGACCGGATGGTCCAGCATCATGCTGAACCAGTCCCGTGTTGATCAGGCTGGAGCAATCAGTAAGACGTCCGCCCCGAGTTACCTTACCTGCACAGCCAGACACCGGGTCAGGTCAGAGTGGGAGGAGACACGTACCTGAGAGTACCCGTTTAGTCGATGAGGAG
The DNA here is from genome assembly GCA_007922155.1 of Mesoclemmys tuberculata. Classification (NCBI taxonomy): domain Eukaryota; kingdom Metazoa; phylum Chordata; order Testudines; family Chelidae; genus Mesoclemmys; species Mesoclemmys tuberculata. Next base: position 8,765,407 of record ML675617.1, on the reverse strand, counting down.
TGCTTTGGAAGCGACCCAGTCTCGCTACCCTGGAACGAGCAGAACCTTGGACACTTTCTGTCATAGACCAATGAGACAAGGTCCAGTTGGAAAATACCCCACTTTGAGGAAAAACATAGGCATGACCTATGGATGCCAGGACCCGTCACAGCGCGGAAGAGACAACCTGCTGAGGCGATCCACCTCGTCGCTCCTGACCCCCGGGAGGTGAGAGGCAGTTAAGCGGAGATCGTGCCTCGCTGTGAAAACCGACAGACGGGGGCTTTTTTGAAGAGGGTCGGGGAGTGTGCTCCTCCCCTCCTTTGCGCTGATGTGCTGGCGCCTGTACCTTGACCGATGGAAACAGTCCATGAACGGGCCTTCACCAGTGCAGGGAGGCTAGCGCGGGTCGGGAATCTATTGGGTGGCTGTTTGGTGCCTGTATTGAGGCCACCTACACCTGAAGCAATCTGAGTCTCCGGCAGCCTAGTGTTGCTACATATGTGCAGGCCGCCATGGGATCTAATAACTGCAGGCAGTGTCCTAGATGCTGTCGTGGACATTGGTGCAGCTGGGAGATGGTATGGACCATAGCCTCGAAATTCGGCTGGGGCGGGAAGGCTTTGGCCTGGGAAGCACTCGCCAATGCCAGCATGCTGCACGTGGAGCAAGAGTAAGAGAGGGCCACGGTCTCCCACACTCAGGACCCGGATCTGTCCCACGCCATCCAGACAACCCGGCAAGGGAATAGCTGTGTACGCTATGTCTCAGGTGGGCAGCCACTACGACCCTGCGTCTGCTGGTCACAGGTAGATATGAACTAGGAGCTGCCATAAGCCCCCATTCCTGTCCCTACATGTAAAGGGTTAGAAGGCCTTGGCATGTAGAGCCTCAGAGAGCAAAGTGAGGCCCCTGAGTCCTTCAGATCATGGAGCTTCACAGCGGTCCGATCAGAGAGGAAGACCAACACATCGTTGGGAAAGCCCTGAACAATCACTGCCTCTCCTGGGACAGGCCCAAGGATTGCAGCTACAAACGCCTCGTCGTGGCAATGGCGGAGACTATGGCCTTAGCTGATGAATTAGCAGCGTTCCTGAACGTCTAGGGTGCTGCCCCAGCACCACGAATCGCTCATCCAGGACAGTGGCGAAATCTGTGCCCTAGCCCCGTGTCAGGGTCTTCGCAGACTGCTTGAGGTCGTTTTACAGTGAAATCCCTATCCACCCCAGAGGGCTGATGGTTGGCAAACCTGACCTACAGGGCTGCCGCGGACAATGAGCTGGGACACAGCACCCTGAATCCAAGGGCCGGGTCTTGAGTAATCAACAGCCTGGACCTTTCAGCTGGGACATAACACTTCCACCCTGCCACCTTTGACGTAGAGGCGATGAAGGGGGAGAGGGGGTTCCATAGGGCCTCATGGCCTCAAGAGTCCCATTGTGGACCAGTAGGGCCACCCGCCCTCGGGCTGCCACCGCCAGCCCACTGAAGCAGGCAACCTTGGCCTCCAGTGAGAGGTCACCCTCCTGAGCAGCTCCCAGTGCGCCCCGAAACCTTCCGGTGGCGCCATGCAATCCCAGAAGACTGCCCCTCCCGGGCAGGAGGAAGGGGACTGACATGGCACGTCCCGCGGGTGCTCCCTGTACCCAAAAGGAGTGCGCCAACAGGGAGTCTCTCCATGAAATACGACTCCTTGTCCAAGGAGCGGAGTCCCTGCCCCGACCTGTGCCAGGAGTGCAGGCCGCACCCCCACTGTACGAGATGGGAAGCCCCGGCCCCATCTGGATGGCCATGTGAGCCAACAAGGCTGCCATTGCCTCTGGGGCCAACACAGGCCAACCGTGCCCCCCCGTTGTGGGAACCCGAGCCACCACACCCGTGGGTCCTGGCTGTCCCGCATCGCGGGTGCCGTGCCTTGCCGGGGACCGTCCCCCGCCTCACGGTGTGGAGGACAACGACAAGGACCGCCTCCCCTGCCACAAGCGGTGCAGATGGGAGGAAACGTGCTCTGGGGAGCTTCCGGCAATGACATGCTGTCTTGGCACCGAGGGCTCCACAGTGTCATTCACCTCCTGGTGATCAGGTCCAGCGCCACCCCAATTCCCGTGGTGCCGAGCCTGCCACTAGCACCCTTGGCTGTGGTCTCTGCTTAGCGACCAGGGTCCACACCACCTCTGTGCGGGTGGACCCTACGTTGGCAGGGCGGGGCCCCATGGCGCCCCCAGGCCCCACGCCCGCCCCAGTGTGGGGGAGGAAGACCCCCCCCCGCGCCAAGCCCTGCAGTGGCACAGGTGTGGGGCCCCGCCTTCTCCTGTCTTTTTTTTTTTTTTTTTTTTTTGCGCTTTGCCACTGCTGCTGCTGGCTTGCCTTTTTTTTTCTTTTCTCTGCCGAGCTGTCACTCGGAACCGGGCCCGCACCGCGCCTCCACACGGGGGTGGACCCCCCACTGCAGGGCGTTGTGGTGGCCCCTGCCCCCGTGCTGCACCTTGGCAGCGGGAGGAGGGGACCCGCAGCCCCGCCTTCAGCAGAGCGGCACTGGGTCCCGCACCACGCCTCAGCTGGGGGAGAGGAGGGTCGGACGACGGACGACCCTGCCGTGCCGGGTCCTGCTGCGGCACTGGGTCCGCCCCCCCCCCCAGGGGGGGGGGGCCCTGGGGGGGGGGGGGGGGGCTGCGCCTCAGAGCGGGGGCGGACCCTTCAGCGCTGAGCCCTGCGGGCACCAGGTCCCATGCTGTGCCTCGGTGCGGGGGGCGGGCGGGTGTCAGCACCGAGTCCTGCGGGGGCCGACCCTTCAGTGCCGAGACCTTTCAATGGCGACCGGGAGTCCCCTGGTGGCCGAGTCCACCCCTTGGTGCCAAGCACTTTCCCTTGGCACCGAAAGCTCCACGGCAACCGAGGTCCTGCTGGGCCACTACTCAGTGCCAGTCCGTCCTCAGGGAGCGTCTTGCTAACCCCTGTTGCCGTCCAGCGGGAGATTGCTTCCCCGTACCAGGGGTCTCCACCACTCTTCAGAGGGACCCAACACGGGCTTGCCCCGGGGCACCGGCCCCTTCTCCCTCGGCGGCGGCGGTGGCGGCATAAGCAGGCCGACAAGGCTCTTGCTGCCAAAAAGCCTCCAGTGCCAACGGCGTTGGCAGGGGCATTCTCCCACTCCCAGGAGCCGGGGCTGGCTCCCTGAACAGGGATGCAGGCTCCGAAGAGGGCTCGACGGGCCGTGGCTGGTGCATCCCCGCCCTCGACCCTGCCCGTACCCATGGTGCAGGGGAGTGCCCGCGCTCCACACGCTGCTCTTCCTCTTCGGCACCAGGGGTGCTGCTCGGTGCCAAGTCAAGCCTGGCACCAACGGGGAACAGCTCAACGGTGCCGCTTTCCCTCCCCCCCACGCTTAAGGCACCGATGGGTGGGGGGGCGGGGTGTCTTAAATCAAGGTGGCCGGGACGTGTCTGTACACCTTAAGTCCCTCAGGAACTCCTATCTATCTATCTATCTATCTATCTATCTATCTATCTATCTATCTATCACTAACTAACTAACTATAGAGCTTTGACTAACATGAAACAAACAAAGGGAATTGGTACTTGCGGAGAGCAAGGCTATTTCCAGTCACTGTTACGGGCGGAAAGAAGGAACTGGGGAGGGGAGGGGCCGGTGGCGCCCTATATACCGCCACATGAGGGCGGCACTCCAGGGGGCGCCGAGACTGGCCCCTACAGGGGGCTGCTAGGGAAAAGGTTCTCTGGAGACTGTGCACGAGGGCATCCACACACCTAAGTGGAATGCATATGAGCAATCACTCGAAGGAGAATTTATATATTAAAGCCAAGATTTTCAAAACTGTCTGGTGATTTTGGGTGTCCAGTTTGAGAAACCCTACAAAGTGGGGCACTCCCCCTGGAAAAAAAATCAGACCACTCCTTTCTAGTTTTTCAGCCCGGCCACCTAAAAACCGAGATAACCGAAATCACTAGTTGCTTTTAAAACTCTGGACTCAGCTGTGTAATTATATACAAATAAATTTATTAGAGTCCTGAATTAACTCATCAGTCATTTAAACACCAAATATAGATTTAAAAAAATCTGTATCTCTTGAAGACTAGGTCTTCTACCATTGTATCATGAGAGTCTGAAAAGTACTGTCTACATTTTATTTTGATTTTTTGGGAAAGGATGGAGTCTTCTGAGTACTGATGGCTCTATGCATTTCAGCATATGAAATCTAGAATATCACTATAGTAAAAAATACTACGAAAATCAAAGTAATCAAAAAAGTTACAAATCTTTTTAACGGAATTCTCTTCAGCAAAGAAAAAAAAAAAGCATGAATCCTCTAAAAACGTACAAAACAAATATTTTCAGTTAAGAAAACACTGATGAGTAGACTAGTTCACAAACCTTAATAATGTCCAGACAGCCATGTTCTTCAGCTAATACAGTTACAATGTCATCCACACAGCCTACAAAACAGAAGAACAAAAGTTATAAAGAGAAAGTGGTACTGTTTAAAAAGATACAAAGGTTTCCTCCTCTCCCCACCTCCCCCCCAATTTCTTAAAGCATTTATTTGACTGATTTGGCTTCATGGTGACTCATCACTATAGCATCTGAGAGTTTGAGAATTTCTGGTTTTTTTCCTTTCAAAATAGTAATGTACAAACTTATGTTGTATAAAATGATCATTGACCTGCACATTAATGCCCATTAATAAATGAATGAATCCTAGCACCAACATGTTCCACACTATCCAAGGATTCACTTGATGAGACACAAAAAATGCTTGTGACAGATACTGTAATCCCATACAATATCTTTGGGAACCATATCCTATTAAGTTTATGGATCACTGAAGGAGGGTTATCACAACTGCTCTGGAAATCGTACACAGTGTGTTTCCAGGAGGGTGATTAAGGTGAATCTGTTAGGCTGTAAACACTTCCAGAGAGGTACCACCCCCTGTGGAGGCTTGCATATACTGGTTCTGACTGGGTTTTCCAGAGACCAAAGGGCTTTTTGCATAAAAAGGCTGCATTTAAACTGACTCAGGGCCCTTTTTCTGATCCTGCAAACAGACAGGACCTGCTGCCCAACAGGGACCCAGATCCTTGAGGAAGGACTGTACAGGCTCTTTATTGTTTTTATTATGCTTTCTTCATAATACTTTTACCTTAAGAATAAAAGGTGATTACTTTGAAAGACTGTGTGGTAACTTTTAACTGCTGGCAATATGCTGTTCATAAGGGATATCAGTGTAAGGCAGGGATCTGGGCTGTCTTAAAACCCCCACCCAAAGACAGGTAACAGCTAGAGTCCTGACGAGGCATTCTTAGAGTGGGCCATGGACAGAAGGAATACAGGTTCAGCTACCATGAAACTGACAGCTTTCCATGGGTTTTATTTTATAATCAAGTAACTATTCAAAATACTGAGAGATATGGAAAGAAAACAATTTGTTGAAGAAAAAGGATATTTGTGTTAACAGTAATTAACTTTACAAGCATTGCAGACAATTTTAGACCTATTTAACATGCATTCCTAGGCCTCAATTTGTGGACCTGCCTCTTTTCCCTCACATTTGATAATTCCAAGGTCAATCTGTCCCAGCACTCCCCCTTTGCTGCAGGTCTTTCTTTTTAAAGAAGCCTGAATGGCATTTGTTTCTACTAGCCTCATCTCATTTAAATCACACCTACAATTTCATGTTTGCAGCACTGTCTACAAAAAAATAAAAAAGCAACTGTAACAAAAAGAACCTGGAACTAGCAAGACACATCCTTGCCACTGCCTGAACATTTGTCCTTCTTTCAACCCTTTATCTGTTTAGTGTCTTGCATACTAAACATCTTTGGGACAGAGACTGTGTTCTTGACTTGTTTACACCAAATTATAAATAACCATCAGAACTATCTCCTCTCAGTAACTGCTCCCATACACCACCATTCAACACACTACAAACAAATGCTCCTTTGCTGTAGATATCTAGCACACAATTGCTGCTGCTCCCCTACACAAGCGAAGCTGCTAAATGCCCTTTCCCTTTCCAAAATTGCACCTCCAAAATCAATTTATCTTAGGCCTGGGCATCATGAACTTACTTGCCAACGTAGCCCTAATTATAGATTTATTTGGGAAGTTAGGAAGATGAACATCATACCCTGTAGTTGCATTTATGTCACTCACCTAATGTAAGCAGAAGTTTTAGTTTTTCAGCTATATCCAAGCTCTGGAACAGTTTTCTACCCTAAATGGAATAGCAAATTATGACACTTAAATGTCAGTTTGTCACAAGTCACTATGCAACTTTTAGTATATATAAACACAATCAGAGTCAGCATGTAGATTTTAGAGCTCTTAGAAAAGTTTTATTCAACAGTAAGCAATGTTCAACCTTAACTATAATAAAGCTAACATTCCACTGTAATGACCTTAAGGGTTATTTTTGTTTGTCCGTCTACCTTTTGGGGGTTGTTATTGTTTTTTTAAAATTGGACGTAAATTCAGGGAGGTACTTCTAATGAACTCTCTTAGTATACCTAATTTTTTTCTTTAAACATGAACAAGAGTAGGATTTTAAAAAATAAAACAAAACCCCCCAAAAAACAAATTACCATGGAGTTATTGTGTGATCTTTAAAATCACTGTGAACAACTTTAATTAAGATTTAGTCTTCAATGTAGTAACAAAAGTCGAAGTTTGCACTTATATTGTGGCTTTCAACCAATGTTATTCCCAATTTACAGATAAGGAAGCAATTCAAAGAGGTTAAATAAATTGTCAGAGGACACACAGAAAGTCTAGCAGAGCAAGAAACAGAAGCCAAGATTCCTGATTTCCTGTGCCTTGTTATAACCACTGGATACCACTGCCAATTTAGATAGTTTAAATTCTGCTTAATGTAATAAAATTAGAGACAAATATTTTTACTATCTGAATAACAGTAGATTACGTTCTTTGTAATAAAGAAGTCCAATTTATCATGTACAGACAGTGAAAACTAAGTTGCTCAAATTTATCTGAACTCGCACTGCTAACAGGCAACATCTTCTATATAAATCCAGGACAGAATACAGGAACTCAATTCTTTGGGGACAGGATGAGTTTTCCTAGTGTTAATGTTCTAGTAGTGAGCATTCTGGGTCTATTTTTTGTACTCGTTAGCATGCACTGAATAGTCATTGTTGCTAATTTAACCATTATTTTTCTTGAGTTGACAAAGGTACAAAGTGAAAACACATTTACACAAAATTATTCCGTCACAGAATTAAACATCCAAAAATAATTCAGTAACATACCACAAAAAGTTCAAATAATATAATTCCAAGAGACCACACATCCGATTTAGGACCAGAGGGCAACAGCTTCTCACACTGAGTGTGATCACTAGGTTTGACAAATCCCTGTGCAATAACTTCAGGTGCCAGGTATGATGGGTAACTGTAATGATGCAACAAGAGGTAAGAATTTGTACATGAGAAGACATATGCCAACTACACTAGTCAAAATAAGGCATCAAACGACTTTAGGTTAAATTAGCAAGAGATGGAAAATAAATCAAATAAAAAACAACAATGGCCTTAAACAACTCCTCTTAAATTCTTTTATTTAAAGCTGGTTCTGTATGCATCAGCCATAGCTGGTGCAATACTTAAAACTGAGAAGTCAATTAGGGTGAGAAACAGTAGCCAGCATGGATTTGTCAAAGGCAAATCATGCCAAACTAGCCTAATTCCTTCTTTGACAGAGTTACTGGTTTAGCGAATGGGAAAAAAGCAATACATGTGATATATGTTGATTTTAGTAAGGCTTTTTACTCAGTCCCACAAGATATTCTCATAAGCAATCTAGGGAAATGTGGTCTAGATTAAATTACTACAACATAGGTGCACAACTGATTGAAAAAAACAGACTCAAATAGTAGCTACCAATGGTTGGTTGCCAAGCTGGGGGGATTTACCTCATGGGGCCCAAAGAAGTCTGTCCTGGGTCTAGTACTAGTCAACATTTTCATTAATGACTTGGATAATGGAGAAGATAATGCTTGTAAAATATAAGGCTGGGAAGGGTTGCAAGCACTTCGTAGGACAGGGTTAGAATTCAAAACAACCTTGACATATTTAGAGAACTGGTTTGAAATAAGGAAGATGAAATTCAACAAAACAAGTGCAAAGTACTACACTTAGGAAGGAAAAAAATCACAACTACAAAATGGAAAATAACTGACTAGGCAATATTACTGCAGAAAAGGATCTGGAGGTTATACTGGATCACATACTGAATCTGAGCCAACAATGTGATGCAGTGGTGAAAAAGGCTAAAGTCATTCTGGGTTGTATTAATAGTGGTGTCATATATAAGACACAGGAGGTAACTGTCCTGCTGTACTCAGCACTAATGATGCCTCCGTTGGAGCACAGTGTCCAGTTCTGGGTGCTACTTTAGAAGAGATATGGACTAACCAAAGAGAGTCCAGAGGACAGCAACAAAAGCGATAAAAGGTTTAGAAAGGTGACCTGTGAGGAAAGGTTAAAAAACATGGTCATGTTTAGCTTTGAGAAAAGAAGACTGAGGGGGACCTTAAAACAGTCTTCAAATATGTTAAGGGCTGTTATAAAGAGAATGGTGATCAATTGATCACCAATGTCCACTGAAAGTAGGACAAGCAGTAATAGGCTTAATTTGCAGCAAGTGAGATTTAGGTTAGATATTAGGAAAAAGCTTTCTAATTGGAAGGATAGTTAAGTATTGGAATAGACTTCTAGGGGAGGATGAACTAGATGACCCCTTTAGGTTCCTTCCTGCCTTTAATTTCTATTCTATGATTAAGAATGAGATCTTGATATGGAGGTTATGGAAGTCATGGAATTCATGACTTCCAGAAGCCTCCATGATATTATCCTTTTCAGCTTCTGGAGGCTGCAGGGACCAGAGCTCTCAGCTGCCACAGACAGGCAGCAAGTAGGAGGTGGGGCAGAAGTAGAAGGGGGAAAAACAGCTCTCAGGTGTGGCGGGGATCCCACAGCTCTGAGCCACCGCAGGCTGCAGGGATCCCGCTGTTGTCCGCCAGGAGAGGCATTAGGACCCTCGACTTTGAGCCGCTGGCAGCGACAAAGACCTTGTGGCTCTGAGCCAGTGACAGCAGATGGCGGAGGTACTCAGAGCGTTCAGGCACTGCAAGCCACCCTGCAAGCCCCCACCTGCTGCAGGCTGCTTGGGGACCCTGCAGAGCTGAGCCACTGTGGGGGGACCTTGCAGCCCTGAGCCAGTGCAGGTGCTGGGGCCTGCAGCTCTGAGCCATGGGCAGCCAGGAGACCTCTGAGCTCTGGAGTCCCTCCACTGCCCACAGCAGCCCTGTGCCCTTCCACCTCCCATGGCAGCTCTGAGCTCTGGGGTCCCCACCTCCCATAGCAGCTGAGGGCAAGGGTCCCTGGAACGCTTAGCTGCCTCAGGGGGACACTAAAACCATCAGCTGCCTCAGGTGGACCTGCAGCTTTAGCCACTGCGGGCGGTGGAAGAATCCAGCTGCCCCAATCCATCACAGAGGGACCCCAGAGCCCCGAGCCAATGTGGGTCCTGGCCCCCTCAGCTCTGAGCCACCAGAGTGGGGAGATGTCAGAGCCCAGGGCTCCCTCCACTGCCCACGGCAGCTCTGAACTCTGGGGCCCCTCTGCTGCCCTCAACAGCTCTGAGCTCCGAGGACCCCATCACCAGCAGTGGCTGACAGCAGAGAGCCCGGGAGCTCCCAGCTGCAGCTCCCAGCTGCAGCTCCCAGCCACAGCAGAGGAACCCTGGAGCCCCAAAGCACCGTCAGAGGACTGTGGACCCTGGATTGGGTGGCAGGCACTGCAGCTCCCAGCCTCTGTAGCTCCCAGTTGTGGTCCTATAATTTTTAGTACAAGTTACAGACAGGTCACGAATGTCTGTGAATTTTTGTATATTGCCCATGACCTGTCCGTGACTTTTACTATGACAAAATAACTATGACAAAATCTTAAACTTTATCTATGATTCTATTAAAAACAAAATTAGGCATTACAATGTATTTTTTGCAAAACTAACATGACATCTTTACATCCCTTTCTCTGCCCTTCATTTGTTTTGTCTTTCAGATCAAAGAGTCTTCGGGCTGAGATGTTTTCTGTGTTTGTACAGCAATGAGAAGAATGGAGCCCTACTCTGATTGGGGGTCTCTAATTGTAATAGAAACAATGCAGGTAACTATAATTCAGGTTTTTTTTTCTTTTCACCCACTGTTTCATCATTTTTTCCAAACACATGGTTAACAAAAATGACTATTAATACATTTTTTAATTTTAGCATTTTAGAGTAATTCTGATGGCAAGGCAAATCTCAAGTAATTTCACCACCATTTAGTCAAATGCTTTAACCGTAAACCACTTAGGTCAACTTAAATAAACCTCAATTTCTTAAAAGTGTCCTTAAATTTTAAGATTTAAGTTACTTTTAACTTGCTTAAAATTGTGTTTTGATCATTTTCAAATTTGTTTCACATTTTTTTCTTTCATGCGTCTGTTACTTGATCACTTTATTTTTCCTGGATAATGTTTCATGCACTGATGTGCCCATAGGTGAGAAGAGATACTTCTGTGTTTATATATTTCCAAAGTATTCCACATCAAATGCTCAAGAGTAGAACTAAGACGACATTTTAAACTTGGGTTTAAAACTTCATGTCACTATTTTCTTTTAAACCGTAACTAGATGTCAATGTATTCCATCTCTATTTCTTATTGACTAATACCCATACAACTTTAAACAGTTTACTATCATAAGATGAGTAATGTAGGTTTTCATTATATGCACAAATATAATATTTTAAAGTTAGTTTTCTGGGTATACAGATATTAAATATCAATCATGTCTGAATTCTCTTTTTATGGCACATCACAGACTATTACATTTCAAAAAAGGGTTCTTTGATCGATGGCTTTTTTGGATTTTTTGTCACCTTTGTATGATTTATAATATATGTAAAATTCACGAAGATCAAATGTTAAAAATTAGAAACTCTGTTTATTACAAAAGTAGTGTTTACCTTTGGAAAAAGCCCACTGCCAATTATGTGTTTAACACCCATTTATTTCCAACAAAATAATCCACATTTGTAAAGTTGTCCGCATTTTTTAGGTATTTTTTCCAATGTACAATAAGTGCAATATCATACACTCTAATGTTCCTGGGATTACTATTAGACATAGTGTATCAGACCAGAGGGCCACTGTGTCTGAAGGTGGCTAGCAACAGATGTTTCAGAGGAGGGTGTGCAAGAATCCCATAGTAGGTATATGTGATATAATCTGTCTCCACTAAAGTCTAAATCTAATCTCTAATAATTAGTTGTTATTTTAAGTCAAAGTTCTGTATTTGTATTAATTATTATCTCTGGGCTGCACCTCCCTGGTTTCCAACCATGTTAATGCGGCAGGCCCAACTACGTTTAGCATCTTACTCTCCAGGAACCAATGATGACCGAGGTGGTAAAAGTGACTCAAAACTCTTCTTCAAAACTAATAATTATTTATTCACTACCCAAAAGTACAAACCACACAGAGTAACAGATTATGGTCATATTTCCTTTACCTAATGTTTAATCTTTTCATGCAAGCTTTCATACATTTCAGTAGGTGCTCCCAACAATTTACTATCTAATATACAATGCCTAACACATGCCTATATTGCATGTATTTATCCTTACCCAATAGGAAAATCAACATCAGCTCCATGAGCTGTCATGTGGTATAGTCCAAACTTAGCCAATTTAATATGTCCCTGTAAAAGAAAAAATTATATTAGCAATGAAATTCCACAAAGTACCTAGGCCATAGAAAGAATTAAAATATATACATTCTTTTAAACTTGTGCTAATTATCTGAGAAGCGTCAGAAAGAGCTGGAGACTGAAATTTTCTATTTATCCCAAGTGTTTTTTAAAAATACAAAACCCAGCTTCTCAGGTCCTAATTCCTATGAAGACAAAGCTCTACTGGAAAATTAATGAGAGCACTTACTTGTGTGGGCAGTTTATTGGGAAATAGAATGAACACCACATTCAGAGACTATTAAGCCAAGTTTCCTTATTTTCTGTGCAGTTGTAAGCAATGCTTAAATTTTTTTCTTCTTGCATCTAAAACATATTTTTTCCAACTATCTGAACTCAGGTTCAAAAATCTCCGAGTACATTCTTTCTTCTCTTCTCTCTAATTTCATTTATCCCTTCATTCAGTCCATCGCCTTCCTCTCTTCCCATCAATTCTATATACAACATTCATTACCAACCTCCTCTCCAGCACTAACTTGTTCCTTTTCACACTCTCCTCCCCTCCATAATGACGTTAAAGGACATTTGCTGCATATTACTTCAATACATTATCACAGTTGCTTTCACTCTGAAGTTTGAGCGGACATCTGTGCTGCTTCAGAGAAGGTTACGTTAATACTCCCAAATATAAAGCCAAGTTTTCCCAGGTTATTTAGTTATAAATAAATAACTGTGGGCCAAAACCTGACATACAAACTCTGATCTTACCATGGTCACCTTTCAAGTTGCACCTAAATTTAGTCATCTTGGGTTTGGTGTCTGGGTAAAGACTACAACATGCTTGGGTTTTTAAGCAATTTAAAGGAGGAAAAAATATCAATCCTTTCAAAGTCCACGTAAACTGATCTCTCCAGCTCCCTATCTCCTGTTATCTATTTTAAGTCTTTAATACCATCTTAAAATCCTGAGTACTTCTGTTCCTCAGGGATTTCATTTTCTATGAACTCAGTTTCCATCAAATTGAAATACATGTCATTTACTCAAAGCAAGAAAACAGACAAACATTATTTCTACTTGTTCCCTTTCCCACTTCATTGTAAAGGCAGGATTTAAGATGAGTGATACTGGTAGTTCCATTACTATGTGGCTCCTTTAAAAGGAGTTTAAAAAGTAAAAAAGCACACTTAACTTAGTTTCAGTGCACTTAAGTGACTACTCTGACTATATCCATTACATTTTTTGTTGCTTTTTGTACATGGCATCTTCTGCAAATTAAAAAAATCTGTGGCTGATGGGAGAGAATGATCAGAATTTGGGATTTTACTGATCCACTCAGATTATCAAACAAATAAATCCACTACCATTTTAAAAGCAAATACTAAGCTCCGTTCCACTGCATGTGAGAGAGAGATGAGATGTACGAAGTATTACCTGCAATTATTCTTAAGGGTAAAATTATCCTACAGCAGTAGTCAAGAAGGTCTATTAGAGGAATGCCAATACAAAAAAAAAGTCAGACTATTACAACTTCTTTAAAAAAACAACAAAGGGTAAAAAGCATGGGCTGGGAGATGCAGAAAAGGGACTAAACTGTAAACACATCTCAAGTTCTATACATTTTGAGTACACTTGTTTTTACAGTCAAAATAATGTCTTAATTATAGACAATATTTCATCCAGAAGGATTAAAGTAATTTCTCACCAGCCAGGCCTCAAAACGTGCAACATGGCCCTGACTTTAACTGCTTAAGAGGATATTCCATTAACCTTACCTCTTGATCCAGGAGGATATTGTGAGGGGACAGGGCTCGATGGACCATTCCATGTTTGTTCATATATTGCAAACCCTGCAATACCTCAAATGCTATGCATAAAATCCTTGAAAAGCTGCAAAGTAGAACAAGATATTGTACACAACATTTCCTTTTTTTTAATTTTGCTAATAAGTGTATATAAATTATGGACACTGATTATTTGATTTCCATTTGTTACACTGGTACTCTAATTGAGCTAGTCCTTCTCATTTACTGATGAAGTTTTTGTGAGGGGGCATCATTTGCTGCAGGCTGAGAGGGCACCTTTTCCTGACTTGCAAAGCTTAGGCTTTGGAAGAGCTTGAAAAGCTCTTTCCCAACTTTAGGCAAAGTTTAAATAAGCAAACCAAAATATATTTTTTCATATTGTTCTGCTATATTTATTTGCTGCTTCCTAGTTGTAGTTTAGTTGATGTCACCAAAATTCCTCAGCTTGTTTGTTTTTCCCATCTAGCAGCAGCACAAAAAGGTGGTGCTTTTTTCAGTCACCACAGCACTAGTACTCAGAACTTTTTGGAGTGTATCACAAGCATCTGTGAAGGGCGCAGGTATGGGGGGGCAGGAAAGGGGGTAAATACCAGATCAATTAGGATGGGGAACACACGCACCAGATGTAAGGCAAACCTGCTGGGATGGAGGTGTATATTAAGGGGACTAGGTCTGGGCAAGGGTAATTATATTGGGAGCAGGGAGGGAGAGGAGAACCAAGAGATAATGCCAGAAGACTGGTGTGTAGCAGCATCTGGAGGGTCAGCTAATTACTCTAGCTTGTGGCTCATCCCCATATATTATTTGCAGCTAGATCTTCTTAACCTTTTGATTCTCATATGATTAAAGCTTAGACTAAGAGATTTATTCTGAATGCTGTATCCGCTCCTCCCCAGAAAATGTTTATCACCCGTCTATATAATTGCCCTTGCTCAGAGACAGTTCCTCTTCCATGGTATTACCAGCTTCACTTTAGAATTTACCACCAAAATGCACCAATGAAATAAATTCAGGTGGCTGAGGAAGGGAATTCCCTCAGGCTCAGTGGTAGTGGAACGCTAGGGGTACGAAAATGATTAGCCTGAAAAGATGGTGCGGATAAAAAATGTTAAAGTTATTCCTTCAGCGACAGGACTAGCACACTCCTCCAACTGAGGGAGACAACATATTTTCCAATCTGATAGCAGAGGACAAGAAAAAACACAGCAACCACTGCAGTTACTTGTGATGCAAACAACAAGAGTACTCCAGTTCCAGAAAGGTTTATAAGGGATTAATACCGAATATTGTCATATGTTCCTCATGATACAAATGCTATTTATAAGTCTTCAATATTCAAGATACAAAATTTTCCATCTTGCCTTAGTTATTAATATTGTTTAAGGAGACGCTGACTTCAATGATAAATTGTATTGAATTCTGAGATATATAGTATTATCCCATCAGGAAGTGAAAAGGAACTAGCACACTAATCTCACTTGCAAAAGAAAAGACTAGTGCTGCTTCCTGAATAGGTTTAATTTGAGCAAGTGTTCTATGGCACCTATACACTATGGTGCTGAACTTGTCACGATTCTGCAGGATATAGTAGTTTTTTTCAAATTCTGAGCATGCTAGCTGTTTCTAAGTTCTTGAAGTAAAATACATAAAAGCTATTCAACATCTTCTTTCATTCTAACAGAGCTTGAAAATGTTTATATACTAATTAGAAAAGGGCTTTTGGATAACCAGTGATTTGTGAAGCAAAACATTGAGAACAAAGTAGCAAGTAGAAGATTTCAGAGTTGGGTAAGGATACGGTGTACAAGGATAGGGGTACAAAACAAAAAGGACAAATGCACCACAAAACCAATGATATACCTGAGCTTCGTGGATGATATTTTTGTCCTCTAGGCAGATGATAAATTCCCTCATATATTTCCACCACAACTTCAGCAACCACCACCCATCCATTAACCTCCTCCTGGAACACTCCCACATTAGCATCAACTTCCTGACACCAATATCAGCTTCAGAATGGAACCCAGAAGACAACTATATATAACAAACCCATCTATCACCACACCTACTTTCACAGAGCCAGTAACCACCCCAAACACACCAAGATATCTGTTATCTACAGCCAGTCTCTCAGAAATCACAGAATATGCTCTGAGGAGAAAGTCTGGGATATACACCGTAACACACTCAAAAACCACCTTCACCAAAGAGGATACTTCACAGAGAAATAGATCACATCATGGAGCAGGCCACCCAAATACCCTGAGAGAACCTGCTTCAATACATGGGGAAACCATGCTGAAAGAAATCTTTCCTGAACCTCCTCTTCTGGCCTTCAAACATCCCCTTCCCACGCACCCACCCGCCCACACCTTCCAAGCTCGTCCAGACAAGGACACACCAACTCAAAGCAGCACCAAACCCTGCCAGAACAACAGATGCAAAACCTGCAGATTTGTCTCCACTGCTACAATGATCAACACCCTCCCTCCCCAACACTCCTTTCAAGATCCAAGGGTCCTACACATGAGGTGTACCATCTTCAGTGTACTAAATACCCCAAGAGCAACTACATGGGTAAAATCAGACAATCACTATTCTCTCAAATGAACTCACACAGGAAAATGATAAAAGACAAAAACACCGTATTATCTGTGGGTGAACATTGTTCATGAAGTGATCTCTCTATCTAACCTATCAATCTTCATTCTCAAAGGAAATCCGCACAACACTTTTAAAAGACGAGACTGGGAGCTTAAATTCACAACTTAGCTAAACACCAAAAATCATGGATTGAATAGACACTGGATTTATGGCTTATTGCACCAATCTATAACACACAAACAACCCCTCCCTCTCCCCACTCCTTCCTTTCCTTCCTATGGGGAACAGGGAGAGGGGAAGAAATGTTAACAGGCCACTTCACCTTGAATGGTTCCTTGAAAACTGTTAACTACTTACCCTAACCAATCCATTCCATTTTGTATTTAGCTGTGACACACTGAGGTTTGCCAGACCTCAAACTCAAAAGCTTGTCTCTCTAACCATCAGAAGTTGGTGCAATAAAAGATATTACCTCACCTACCTTCTCTCTCTCTCTCTCTCAAGAGAGGTCATCAGACATGCTGTAGGACAAAGCGATCCCTGGAATGGAAGGGCCTTCGAATTATTGTATTTGAAAGAAATTTCTTAAATGGGTCTCTGCCTAAAAAGAGCAATATTCATTTGTTACACTAGGGGACCTCAGCTGCACACATCTTGAAATGAGCAATCACACAGAATGGGTAAAAACGTGGCCATAAAACTACTATAACAATGCCTGTAAACCACATTTTCAGATTTTTGTCATTAAACACCAGTTCCAGAATGATTAAATGTAAAAACGTTTTGTAATCCTGATCTCTGCAGTTTCATTGACTGACAAAAATGGATACAAAAATTGTGTGTGTAAAAATACAAGCACATTTGCTTTTCATATCAATCAACCTATAAATGGTGAAAAAATAAGAATAAATTCAAATTCCACTGCTTCCCAGTAGCCAAAAGCAATCACCAGCATGTGAAATGTCACTAAGAAACAAATACTGCATTACCAACACTTTAGTGCTGTGGCATATCAGATACCTTTCTTCAGGAGAAAGTATTACCTGTTTTGATTACAAATATGATTTGGGTTTAACTGCTACTAGCCCGACCACCATATGCAAACTGGAATGATTGCAAAAGACTAAGTAATGGGCAGAAGAGGCACTTTATGCACCAACACTAGGCCAGCACAACAGTAGTCCTTGTGCTCCCTAAGAGAACTGTTTCAGGAGACTCCCCAGATTGGTTTGGGTCCTTCCCAGGATCTACAGGTGCTAGTGGAACTGGCCCAGAATTGTGGGGGTGCACATGCTGCATCCTCCCAAGTTACACTACAACTGTCCTTGCATTACCCCTTTGATGGCTATGGGTTTTAGTCCCATTCACTTCCTAAGCATTTACTAACTTGCTACATAAGTGAATAAGATGACTTAGGCTACATCAGTGTTTCTTGGGATGGGGGAAGGTCGGACAAATCTCAGACTTATCCAAAGTACCAATGTTCCCAAGTCATTAGCTATTACAGACATAGAGAAAGCTTCAAAACATGAAGCAAGTATAACTTATGCAGAAGGGTCTGCCCAAATTTGCAGAGAGCTTGAAACAAAAGCTCTGTGATGTAAACTCCAACATTCATTTGAATGGATTCTCACTTTACTTTAACAGTCATCATTGTCAACTACTTCATTCCTCGTCAAAGCAAGTAAGAAATGAGAAGTAACATATTATGAAGATCTATATCAGTATCTCAAAGTATGTGTGCATGTAGGGGATACATGAAGGACCAACAAGGGGGATGGAAGATGTATAAAATTAAGATATTTATGCCCTTAAACACCATATATAATACAAATACCATAGCATATCAATGAAGGGTGCCCATGGTTTCACTTTCCTAGGTGCTTAGGAGGAGTTTTTCATTGGGGCTCATGTTTGTAAGTCACTTAGACACTTTTGAATTTACCACCTTCTATAACCATGTGAAAATCGTATTTCAGAATTAGTCCAAAGTACTGTGCTAGCTTAGAAGGCCATTACAGATGTTAATACCAACAAGGTAGTATTATTTTAAAAAGTAAACCTTCAAAACTGAATTAAAAAAAATCAATCATACTCCGCAGCAACAAGCCAAACTGTGATGTTCATTAGTAAGTATGATATTGGTGCATTTCTTGGGTCGTTGAAGGCATGAAGCTGATCCATTGCACCTGAGGCGTCCCCCCAACGTTTACAAATGGCCACCGTCATGGTTTATTGTAGCACTGTCTGTGTGTGGCCAAAATTATATATATAATTTCCACTAATGACTGCCTGTAGGAGAAAGAAAAGGGGAAAACTTATAAAAAGAACCCACATATACGTCTGTACTATTTTTAATGATACTCAATTTAAAAAAAAATAAAAATAAAAAAATCAAGGTTTCTTGGATTAATCTGATACCTTCCTCCTCCAACCTCCAAAGAATTCATTTAATGGACAGACTCTTCAATAGTCCCTCAATTGCAGACAAGCAGTACAGACATTTAAACCTATGCACTGTGTCCTTGTTAATGCACAAAGTTAGATGTAGATTAATATTTGTCATTCTTTATTACAATTCTAAACTGTCTTCTGACAATACTGTCTTCAGTGTTATTTTTCCCACTTATTCAAACATTCTTTGAAACATGGGATACCCGAGTGGTTTTAATATCAGGTTCAGAATATTCGAATTCCCTAGACTTCGAATATTCTGATAGTTTCAGATCCTGACAGGACAAGAGATTCAGAAACCAGACACTTTCATCCTTTTAGAGGTAGATAAATGAAGCACAATGAATTTTAGTATGTGAAGTTCTTTCAGGCAAGAATTTAAGAGACATCTATGCTCTGTGTAAACAAACAGCCCATAACTTTGTTTGGGTATTGCCATGAACATGGGCTTGCTACAACTTTTCACTCCCCCCTTGCTATACATGTTGTGCTTTATGTCTTGTCTACACGAACACTTAAACCATAGCAATCTGGGTTGTAAATATACCCTGCATAAGCCTGCCACACACAAAGTGTTTATGTGGACCCTCTTGACGTTCACTAAAAGTTCTATAATGCACTTTAATCTATCCTGTTGCAAAGCGAGAGAGATCAAGACACACTATGGAAATTTTAGTGCATAGCAGCAGGGTCTATCTATCAGGATAGATAGCATGCAGCAGGCTAGTACAGGGTAGGTTTACATCCCAGCTTGCTGCTGTTTGTGTAGACAAGTCCTCAGTGGGATGGTGAATGTGAAACATTTCTGGAAGTTGTGAGGAAAAGGGAATATTTCTCCAACTGGCACAATGAGTTCTTGAGAGTTGCTCCAGTAAGCCTTATTCTTGGGTTCTTCTCTCTTCACAAGTGATTGACAGGCAAATGGACATTTCATCACCAGAAACAAGACTCAGAAGGAGAAGTAGAGGCAGGAGGGACCTTCACTCCCTTAAGGACTGGAATCAAACCAAGAGACTCATGAAGGGAAGAGAGATCAGACTGAACGAATTGCATTCAGGAGTTTGTTATTTCCATAGGTCTATAGCTCGTACGTACTTCTTAAGTGTAAGGTGTGTTTTTAAGAAATTCCTTTGCCAAGCCCGTGTCTCCTTCATTTACAGCCACATTGTCCCTGAGAATGAAACTAGGGAAAAACAGAGCTCCTACTATTTCCTCTAAAAGGAACATGCCTATGCAACTCTGGCAGTTGGAGGACTGAGACATTAGTTCCAGGGTCTAGGCAGCAGGACAGCCGGATTCCACAGCCAAGAGGGATGTCAGACACAGGATCTGCACCTAAGAAGGGTGCCTGAATGACCTGGAGCAGGAAGAGTGACCTGTCAACTACCCAGACCCAGGGAGCTTAGCAGCACATTGGATCCCATGGAGGGATCCCCTCACAATAGACTTGTATCTTCTCCAAGAACAGGACTGGATGAGGCTGTGACTGTTGCAATGTGAATAAATCCTTAAAGTGAAATTACTGTAACACATGCAAAACTATACGCAGTAGGAAGGGAAGTTTGCAGGTAGGCTTCAGCATACCGTGCAGATACACTACTAATTTGTTCACCCCCATTGTCGAGTTTAGAATATAGAGTTTGTGTGGTCCAGCAGTTACAGCACAGAACAGAGTCTGGTCTAATCCCAACTGAGATACCGAATCACTGTGACCTTGAGAAAGTTACTTGACCTTCTTATGTCTTAATCAACCCAGCTGGAAAATTGGATGAAAAGCAGGACCTGGCTGAAAACCAGATGTGCATCTGATACGAGTCTTCCTGGGTAAATAAATTACAAAAAACCCTACACAGAACAACAAGAGTTTGATACAGGTAGGAATACCTTTATCTAGCCCTTTATTTAGTGTTTGATTTAAAAAAAAACTGTACTGGGGATTGTGACGGTAAACACAGCTAACTTAGTTGGAAAAGAATTTATACTATCAGAATTATACGAACTGGAAGGGAATGTAGACAGAACATGATACAAAAATTATTAATTTTATTACAAAACCCTTCAGGAAGCCTCTAACTTCTGCATAAGGATATTTTGTGTACCACATCTTCACTTGGCTCATACCACTTGTGTGAGCGGAGTGAAGATATTGCTGGGTTTTATTACACTTTTTAAAAACATAAGAATGATAAGATATTTTTATAGATGTGTTATTTTTACTTTTCACTGCATTGTCACTTTGAATGATTGAATGGGCCTGGTTGCTTATAAAGCAGAAGTTTTAAAGCTTAACACCTTGAGTTTCTTTAAGGTCTATAGCAGTCACTCTATAAAAAGGGAAGTGAATGAATGAAGTTCTTTGGAAAACAATAGATACACTTATAAAGCATGATGTCCTAATGACATCTGCAAAGAAATATCGTTTAATGCTTAGAGCAAAAAGACTGTAATCCACACTTCCAGTTTCTGATCCATTGACTGACCAGGGACAAATCACTTCTCTGTGCCTTACTCAGAGTCAGCCTAGATATACAAGGTAAAATAATGATACTTTTTATTGGATCAACAAATATGATGCAGCAGACAAGCTTTTACCCAAAAAGGTCACCAGATGGAATGATTAGGTAAAAGCAGACATTTCCTAAAACCAGATGCTTGCCTATGCATTCCCAAGTAAAAAAAAATTTACTAATACTACAGGATGTGAAGGTGATGATAGGGGAAAAAACATTAAAATAAAATTTCCCACTAAAAGCCATGTAATGATAGCTAAACATACAATAAAGGCTAAATTTAACTAGTTATTAACATATCTCACACATCACATGGATACCATTTCATTAACTGAAACAGCCAAACAAACCTCTGACATCAGTCTGCACTCCCCTCCTCCAAAGGGAGTAAACTAGTGACAAAAGAACAGAACTAAGATCAAAGAGAATCAGGTTTCACTCCATTTTAGAGGTTTTTATTTTATCCTGGGCTTTAACTAAATCAAAATGTAAGTACATCTACCAGGCCTGCACATGTCAGAGTTAACATTGCTGGCATAGTCTCCATCATGATTTGATTACAAACCACAAGCAAACCCAGCAATTCTCCTTTATATTTTGAGCGCCAGGATAAGTTCACCAGGGAGACTATAGTTAAAGATATTCTTGTTTTAAAATAAAACTTTACTGGAAAAATTAAATGCCACACAGATTCCTAGACTCTGAGGAGTCTCATCTGTAGTCTGTCCTGGCACAGACAGCTAGTCCTAATTCACCAGTGTGAAGGCTATGACACACACAGTGTTGCAATGCACTGGTACTTTTTACTTATAAAGATCAGAATTTTGAATCCCAACTGAGTTCATAAGTAAAAAATAAGATTTGTGGTCTCCCTTGTAGCCCCCTAGTGGACATCTAAACACAAAACAAAACCACCACACAATTGACAAACAATATCAGGGTGAAAGTCACAAGTCAGAACCATTTTTGGTCATTTCATATTAGAAGTACTATTAACAGAGTAACATGCTATCGCCGCAGTTTCCAACTTCTGTGCCTAATATTAGGCACCTAAATCCTACTTTAGCATTTAAATGAAGAAGTGGCATAGATCAATCTTAAATTAACTTAATTTGGGGTTTGAAAAAAACAAACAAGGCTTTTAATTTTACAGCATAAACCTTATGAGGGGAAAAATATATTTACATCATTTTGAAGTGCTGGAATACAAAACATTACTGCCCATTCCAAGCATCCAAAAGGAATGAATCAGGGCCCCAAAATCATGAGATTAATATTATGATTTTTAAGCCAAAAACAAAATATTTTGGGTTGTTTTTCTTGCCTTCTGGTTTGCAAGCTTTTTTAAGGTTCACATATTCAAGCTTTTCTCCACAACCAGGAGGACTAGAAATTAACAAAACAAAATCAAAACAGAAATTCTCACATGATCAAATAACTCTATAAGCGTTTTTAAAAGCACCAAATATCAAGGGACTCACACAAAGTAGCAAGAGTTGGCAAGTAAAGTATTACATAAAAGAATACTGGGCATTCCCATGTGCATAAAGCATCTACAATTCCATCTCAAGCCATGAGTGAGATCCTAAAGCATAAACAATCCCAAGCAATTAAAAGATCAGCAGAAATCAAAGTGGAATGACAAGTTTATAAGTAGTTTTGATGTATTGTATTCAGAATATGTAGCCAAATAAATGCAAAATTTGTCTATTCCCATTTTACTGACAAGAACTCCACCACACTCTGCCCCCATCACCAAGAGAACAAAGTTCATCATCAAGAGAAGAATGGCACCCCATTCGGACGACTGAGAAAAGAGAGTCAAGGTGGAAATAATTCCCATGGCCCATACGAACCCCAAAGCTCTCAATGTAGGAGACAAAGACCAAACGGATACAAATGAAATACTGAGATTTCTTTTTTTTGAAATTTGACTGGTAAAGTTTGGGGGCAGAGACACAAAGGCAATTTATAAGCAAAAGTGAAGATGAAAAATAAATCATCATCTTCTGACACCGTTTTGTATGTGTACCAAAAAAAAAAAAAAAAAGAAAGAGAGAGATCCTGGTTTGGAATTACCATGTCCTTGTGACTTCTATGCAGTTTCATAAAAAGGTCCAGGTTTCTGAAGTACCCACAGAGTCTGGACATTTTCACTGCTGTCATAATTGACACAAAGTTACATACAGAATAGGAGGATTTCTGCTGGTACTCTTGATATCTGTGGATATTAAATTTATTTTAAGACGACACTGGCTGAAAGTCAAGACAGCTGAACTTAAGCAGGGAGTAGGGAAAGAGGAGGAAGAGTGTAGACTGAGCAGCTGCTCCCACTGGGCCAAAATCCTGCTCTTAGTTACATAGGTGCAACTCTCACTGAGATCAGTCGTTGTTGCACCCATGTAACATAACAGGCTTTGGCCTATTATTTCGATCTCACTACTGATGATGAAACTCGAAGAGTGTTAAGTACCCATCCGATATCAAGTCTTACACCACTGTAAATCTGATATTATGTATAATAGGTGAAACTTCCATGTAGGGTAATCACAAATTACTACATTCTTCTAGGTCTGAAGAGAACTATCGTTGGAAGAAATACCTTACATTTACACTATCTACAAGCTTAGCTAACACCTTGCGTCAGCATTGAGCGTGGTTTATGTTATTCCTCAATGAAGGCAATAAAACATGATCCTCTCATCTACAACCATCACAATTATTTTTGTTACAAAGTGGTACAGTTTCCCTCCCTCTCTCCTCAAATGAATGGTTGTGCTCAAATTATATTTTAAAATAGTGGCAATAGTCTACAACAAGAAACAAGAATAGTAATAACTGCTCAGCATCAACACAAGTTTGCCACAATGAACCAATAAGGACAGTATCAGAAACTAAAAAGTAACCTGTCCCTCATTACTCTTTAGCTGTCTGACTACCCAAAACCCATCAAAAAGTTTTAAATATTAAATTTTAGAACTGAGATGCTACCTACAGCATGCCATGTGCTTGTTCAGCTGTGAATCTGTTAAAAACAGCAAACTTCAGCATTACTTGCATTAGCCATCCAATGTTATTAGTATTCAAAAAGGTTTCCTGCCAGGAAATTGCTGATTAATTTCATCACTATTTTTCTTTCCTCCACACTGCTGTCCACTCTTCCCCCCTCCCGCCTTAACAGAGAGAGGGAGAAAAAAACATTGCATAGAGTTACCAGTTGCAGCCTTCGCTGCAGCCTCTTTGAGAAAAATCACCAAATCTGTCTTACTGTGCCATGGTTAATTTAGCACAGCTTCTCTCTTTATACTGAGGCCAGAAGGAATATATTTACATAATCAAAGGCAAAACCATGAGTAAATGAAAGAGTGCTGTCCCAGTAGGTCACCGGGGTTATGCACTGGAAGTCTTGTTTTAATGTAGTACATTTTCATAGCTGAAAATAATGGAGTTTAAATTTATTAAAATAATTTCTTTCAAATCCCCACTGCCTTCACAACTACAATACCATTCAAGCTTAATATGATGCAAGTATAAAGAAAAGGAGGACTGCATATTATTATTTTTTTTTTAGGTGAGGAATGAATGAGAAGGAACTCAAGTGATGGGTGTACTTATTCTTAAGGGATTCTACAGACAGGACTGGGGCCACAGTAAGAACCTTCACAGTACGTGACCGACAACATTTTGAATACTGTCATTCCAGCAATATGTTTCCTATGCTTTATTTCCAGAGGTATATAGAACTTGCAGTAGAACTCTGAGATTTCTGCCATTGAGACTCTTGAGTACACATGCTATATTGTATTTACTGGGCACAGTAATTATTTGAAGACTTAATTAACCGGGCATGAGTCTGAGAATTTATATTTAGACCGATACCTTATTAGTGCAGCTTTACAATAGTATAGCAGTGATAATAAATTAACTTGATAAAAATATATGTATCCATAATGGTAAATTAAAGGATATATGGGGCAGGTAAGAGGAAGTAGCCTTGGTAGGCTCAGCTTGGAGAAGGAAAACTTATTTCAAACCAAAAGGTGTCAGGCTCATACAGCAGACTGTAAAGCTAATCCAATATAGTCACATGAACTGATGTCTATGTCAAGTGTGTATCAGAAAATAAGATGTTCTCCACAAGTGACGTGCAATGTCCTTGCCTGATCATTGTAACTCGTCAAGTTAAAGTAGTAATTAAGCTGAGATATGCAAGTTGGAACATAGGAATGCTATGCTATGGAACATAGGCAGAAAATTTGGAGATATGCGAGACCTTAAAGAGAAGAGTAAATGTGGCATGTTTACAAAAGACTAAATGGAAATATTATAAATTTCAGATGGTGGTGGAGGGTTACAAAAAAATCAACTTTTCAGGGAGTTCAATCTTCCGAAAAGATGTTGGAGTTATTCTGGATGAAATTGTACAGAGGCGTGTGACAGAGGTTACCAGAAGGTTGGGCCAACTGATGAGTGTTAAAAAGTACTGGGATGAGGTACCTATCCATACAGTAACTGGGTAGGCACCATAGTAAGGAGAGGATCAAAAGATAGAAGGAGTTTTTCGATGAGTTGTGGTGCCTCTTTGGAAACATACCACCCAAAGAGATGATAATTATTGGTGCAGGTCTAAGTATACACATTGGAACTGTGGAGACTGGATATGAAAAAGTCCACAGAAGACATGGCACTGGAACCAGAACTCTGAGGGAGAAAACAGCCTTCAAGAGAACTGTCTGGTACTGGATGTGGTGAGTGCAAACAAAACTCATCCCAATGGATGACAAGTCCAAAATTGATTTTTTTTAATAAGAAGCCACAGATCACAAATAAATCAATTGTGATTGTGATCTTTTAAGAGCACTGTGAGACAGCACAAAATTCTTCTTATGGACTTCAGAACACAGACACCAGACACAGCTGAGCCTAGGCCAATGGAAAGGCCAACACGAAAGAAACAAAGAAATAATGCACAGACTTCCTGACTACCCACAGGGATGGATGAGGATAACTTTGCTGAAAATAGCATATGAAGTCTTAGGAGAGATGAAAGCTGTGCCAAAAAGGATAAGAAGGGAGGCTTGGTTGTGGAATCCTCAAGTTAAAGAACCCAATGAGAACAAAAGTGTAACTTTTAAAAAATGGCAGGCTATTGACTTGAACAGTGGCATATATGGAGGCAAAAAAGGAGGTCAAAAGAAGTACTGCAACAGCTAAAAATGTAGCTTGTGACAAGCTATATAACCAACTAAGATGTTAAAAGGGAGACAAAAAAAAAACAACCATCTAGAAACTCACTAAGGTAAGAAAGAAAATTATAAGAAATATGAATGAGTTGGCTTATATTAGAAATGAGCATGGTATATTGCAACTGCGTGGCAAATCAAAGTCTGGAACGATTATTTTGAAAGAATTATTGGGAAAAATCCAAGGGAAGAACAACAAACACATAAATCAAACTGTGGCATAACAGACTGTATACACTAGGAAGAGGCTGGAGGGGCATTTAGGAAAATGAAAAAAGAAGAAAGCACCTGGGTCAGATGAAGTACCAATGGACAAATGGAAGTCATTGGGAAGGGAAGGTGTCAAGTATTTTGCAAGTCTATTCAATTATATTCTTAAGGAAGAGAAAATGCCAAATGAATGGCATATAAGCTTTGTGGTTCCCATGTTTAAGCATAAAAGGAGATATTACACTATACTAATTATCACCCAATTAAGCTGATGTCACACGCTATGAAAGTATGGGAGAAGATTATTGAAAACTATCTGCATGGAACAATTGAAATTTAGAAGGGTCAGTACAGATTTATACCTGAAAAGGAGTACAATTAATGGCATATTTTCTCTATGAATTATCATGGAGAAGTTCACAGAAAAGAGATAGCAACTAGGCATGGTCATTGTGGACTTGGAAAGACACATAGTTGTGAACCAAGAGAATTAGTTTGGCAGAATTTGTGACAGAGAGGTATTCTGAAAAGATATGTCCATCTTATCTAGGATATGTACAATGGATTAACAGTCAAAACCAAATAGAGCTACAGCAGAGACTTATCAGTAAAGGCTGGCCTGCACCAAGGTCAGTGTTGAGCTATTTTTTGTTTCTGGTTGTCTGGGATGAGACATGAGAATATGCAAAGGGAGCTGCCTTGGAATATGCTTTTCACTGAAGACTTAGTGATATGTGCACAAGATTGTGAAACCCTACAAACCAGCTTTGAAAAGGGGCAATACAGTTTTGAACAGGTGGGAACAGGAGCAAACACTGATAAAACAGACTATTATAACTGAGGGAGGAGAACTCACCAGAAAAGATATTACAGGTTTAGAAGAATGGAAGAAGTCAAATACCTATGATCAATGGATACAGACGATGGTGCCCTCATGAGTGATACCTGGTATAGTACTAAAGCTGCTTAGTTCAAATGGCGGGAGCTGACCCTAGTTCTCTGTGACAAAAAGATGCTAATAAAGTTAAAAGGTAGAATATATAAAACTGCAAGTCAATCCACCCCAGTGTACAGACCGACTTGGAGAGCCACAAGAAAAGGCTATGTTCTCCATCATGCAAATGAAGATGTTGAGATGGTCAAATGGTTGGATATTCTGTGAGAGGAAACAAAATGAGGCGGTCAGGGGCCTAATACAGGTTGCCCCAATTGAAAACAAGTTGAGGCAGGACAGGCTATGTTGATATGGACATGTCCAGTGGAGACCTGAAAGTTATTCTGGCATGATGGCCCTTTCAATGATCGTGGATGGAAGACAACCAACTGAGAGGACAAAGATTTGGTACGTGGGCCAAATATCAGTGAACCTGAGAGAGACAGGCAGGTGTGCAGATGTAAAGAAGATTATAAAAACTGCCAACCCTAAATAGGCAAGTGCAACAACATCCCTATTGAAGAAATAAACCTATTGAAAGAAACTACCAAATACACCATTTCTGGGTATGATTATTTATATCAAAATCAATTTATAAATGAAATAAATATACTAGAGAATATCAACGATATTCTACACCAGTTTTAACCAGTTTAACATTGTATTACTAGTGAAGAAATAAAATAAAAGCAAGCTTAGTTTAAGACTAAAATGGTAGTTAACTCTGTTTTGTCACCACTATAAAAATAACTTTTGACTGCTTTTGAACAGCTCCTTTAATGAAAAAGCTGAGAATGGCTGGAGCTAACTTTATTTATTGTTTTTTGACCAAATTAAAAAGGTAAATGCAGGGGAGAGGCTTTGGGGGAATTAGTGCAGTTAGGCTAGAAAATAAAACCTTAGAGTTGTCAGCTCATGGATTTGCAGGAAATTGCCCACATAAAGGCATTAAATATCCATCCCCTTATATAAAAAGAACATCTCTACAGCACATATTTATAAGCTTGTTGTATTCAAAGTTAATTCTACAGATCTCCAGAGATCACACATCAAAGCATATCTTTTGCAATTGTATCAGGTGTTTATAGAAACAGCTACAAGATGTAGATTTTTTTTATTTACTTTTTTTAAAGCCATAATGCTTTTCTTTGGAAACTTCTAACATTACCACTAGCAGATAGTCACTATTTAGGATTTCAGTCATTCTAGAAAAAAGTTTGACATGCATGCCCTTGATATTTTCATCATAATCCACATTTATGAAGTTAAATCATGCCTGGAAGCTGAATTACTCCTAGACTAAGCAAGTTTTACACTATCCAGTACATCCCCATATCTTTCAATCTCTCCCAACTGCAGTTGGAGGAAGAATGTTCCTAATTCATAGTGGAACTGTTTAAATAATTGGAACCCAATTTTTACATTCAGGCCCACAAAATTAGGGTTACTATCTCAGCATATCACTATTCACACACAACTGAATTTCAAGATTAAGTCCTCCACATTAAAATTGTTTCGGCCATTCTCAAACTGTATATGTTGGGGAATAGGGAAAGGGAAAATTACTTATCTGTAATTATGCTTCTTTAAAGTTCCCACGGAATATTCCCAAATGAATCTCATACTTTCAGCATGAACCTGAAGATTTGGTTTTGTTTTTCTTAAGATAAGATTCCTCCCAGTTCAATAAATGGTGAAAGAGAATAAGCCCAAAGGATGTCTGCTCAAGAAAAACAAAATATCAGAACTTGACCAAGATACATCATTCCTCCACCCACCCCTAAGAAAACAGCAAAGCTTTAAGAAGCTTCCTTAACTTTGAACCAGGTTGTTTTGCACCAACAAAATTGACTCGTTGCTCCAGAATCAAACACAGGGTAGCTATGTCATCATAGAAGTGAGAAATAAGATCAGACAACTACCAAGACAGTTCTTATTATTACAGCAATAGATAATGAACTAATATGTCAAAGGAAACAAGAAAAACGATAAGTGTCTCATATGGTCCAAAAACACTAAACAGATGCAAAACAAAACCAATTAAAAAAAACCAAAACAATCTTGGAAAGCTCCCATATCTCTCACTCAACTCTAACTGGTACTACAAGACTAAAGAGTGAGAAAATTGTGCAAACAGTATTTTTAAAGAATGGATAATACATAGCAATGTGGAAACAAATTAATGAAGAGATAGACCACAGAGTAACAGGAATGTCACTCAGGAAAAATGCTAATTGCCACCTGTCCTGAAAGAATTTATGTAAGAACCAATTTATGTCAGCAATTTTCAGTATTTACTTTACTATTATTCTAAGTATTTTGTAAGTAAGAAACACACACAGTCTTTGGAGAATTATGGCATATTATGGTACATCAGCAAAAATAATTAGAATATAATAATGCCAAATGTGTAGCCAGTGAAGATGACACTTAAGCCAATGGTTTGCCATGACAACTGGAGTAAGGCAAGGGTATGTCTCCACTGTTGTCTGCGTATGTCATTGACTATGTTATAAGGAAAGTAACTATAGCAAGCAATAGAGGAATTTTATGGACAAAATAGTTAAGTACAATTGGATGACCTAATTTTTGCTGAGGACACTGTCCTGCTTAGTTCAATACATAGCTTGAAGAAAAGACACAGGCTTTTGGCAGATACAGCAAAACAAGTTGGTTTATTCATCAACAAGGCAAAGACAAAATATATAGCTATCAGAGTCCCAAAAGTAACCACTAAAGTAGATGAAGCAACACTAGAAAAAGTCAGTCATTTTGGGGAGCAAGATGTGTAATGACGGTGACCCCAGACAAGATGTCAAGCAATAAACAACAAAAGAAGCAAACAACTTTCATAAAACTTGAAAAGATTCAGAAAACTATCATGACTGACACTGACACAAAAGACAATTTTTAACACTGGTATCATATCTGTCCTCCTTTAGGGAGCAGAGTCAGAAATTTACTATAGAGATTGCCAAGATCAATTTATTCTGAAGTACGTGACTGTGGAAGATCTTCAGAGTCCATTGGAAAGAGTTTCTTGCAACGTCATAATTTCTAAGCAGAGCAAAACAATCTAAGGGTATGTCTACACTGATGGCAGCAAAGTCGCCACCGTCAGATCGACCTATCTGGATCCAGAAATTGACACAGTAAAACAACCCTCTCAAGTGGCATAGTGCTGTGTCAACGGGAACGCGGTTCCCGTCAGCACAGTGTAGTGAAGACACTGTGCAGAAGGAAAGCACAGCAGTCGATGGGAGTTACGCAATCTACTCTATGTAGCTTGCGTAACTCCCGTTGACTGCCACTGAATCGCCCGGTAAGTGTAGATCAGAGCTAAAGTATCAAATATGGTAAGGAGAGGATGGAGGACATATTTAGAACATGCTTTAATGTTACCACCAACATGACTTCCACAGAAACTGGTAATCTTAATACTACCTGGAAAGACAAAAGGAGGATGATTTAAAGAAACATTACACAGAATAGAGAAAGAAGTCAAATTCCTCAGCATGACACTCAGAAGCCTGAACAGATGAGCACAAAACTGAAATAAATGGCAGAAACTGGTGGATCCTTACACACTAGAAGGTGCAGCAGGATAAAGAAAAGAGCAGAAATTTTTCCTTCACTGTCCAATTTCTTTTGCTCAAGTCTGCAAGTAAATAATAATCCTGTATTTATTACTTTTTATATTAATGACATCTAATTTAGCATCAATTAGCTAAAGAACAAAATAGGAAGAGAAGAACATGGGTAAGGGAGATCCCCTTAACTAAAATGAAAGCCTTTTTGATAGATAATGAGCAAAAATGGCAAAGGAAATTATGTTGAAAACTCTCTCTCTCTCCTCCCCCCTCTCCCTATGTTTTGTCCTTAGGCAGTCAGCAGATTCCCACTAAAAAGCTCCTTAATGAACTTTTTTTTTTTTTTTTAAATCATCACAAATTTAAAAATTAAATGGTCTTATTGCATTTACCACAGTGGTGGGTTTTTTGGGGTTTTTTTGTGAATGAACTGATAGCACTGGAAACAAATATCTACCATCATTCATATTCTAAACAATACAGCATTAGCAGGGAGATGGAAAAATCAACTAGATCTTGACCATCTCTAGTTTCTGTGATTCTCTGAAGAAGTGCCAGTTCATAAAGATCATGTTGGTGGACTCACTATAGACAAAAGGCATTAGAAAAGAATGATTTTTAATTTTTAATAAAGGCAGCTAAAACCAAATAAAATAAAAAAGACAAGTACAACCTTAAATAAAAAAGGATAAGTGTGCAACCTAAATTCTCCATCTATTCCTAATTTTGAGAGCTTTACTTTGCTACCTTAAATGTTCTTTTAACATAATTTTTGGGGGGATGAAATATATAGAAAAAGTTACCGGTTACCCAGTATTAAGATTAAAAACTAAGCTTAGTGGACATGGCAAGCTCAAAAATGAACCTATGTGAACTGAAATGCAGGCATGATTGATGCTACTTGTTCCACTGGTTCAAACTGCTAAGAAGTCCCATGTGATCTGGCTGAAGAACAGTCTGAAAATGCAGGTGATCAACTGGATGCATAACTTATTTATTGATCTAGATTTAAAAGGTATTCTTCAAGAATTTGATAAGGTGTTTAACAGACAAGATGTGTTAAAGAATACATCACACTGAAACAGATCCCAGTGTGTCACCAAAAATACAACAGATACAGAGTGACTAAAAAGTTTCACTACACCCAAGAAAAGTATAGGCAATTGTACAAATGAAAAGATCCCAAATCAAGAAGCCATTAGAAAGGTTCATGAGTATGCTAATATATCCAAATAAATTCATCCTTAATTTGTCAATTAATAATTGACAGAATACTTACTCTTCATTCAGAATACTATTTCAGGAACATATGTAAAGAAATGGGAGGAATGCCAAAAGAGAAATTTTGGGGAATTAATATGTGTTACAGAAGAACTGCTACAGACCTATTTTGAGATTCACAGAGGACTTAAGATTTCAGCTGATGTAAGCTCACATGGGTTCAGGGCTTTCCTATAAGTGTTTACAATTTGAAGTCATGGATGGATACAAATCCAAAATCCAAAAGAAGTAATCTGAGGCTATTATACTGCTCCTGTGCCCTCTGATATGGGTTTTCAGAAGCATTTTTAAATGGGGTTGAAAGGAGGAGGCTAGATATGTATTGAGAGGCTATTCACAACATGAGTGGCTACCCTGCAGAAAGCACAAAGAGGCAGAAGCTGATATTGATTACTACCCCTTTTACTTAAAATCTCAAAATCCTGGGACCACTTCTAGAGGGAGCTGAGAGAATAGAATGTGTGCGCACCTATTTAGATTTCATTTTAAACAGCAAGACAATAGCAAAAGCAGGTTCATGAGTCTAATAAAAGAGTGGTGACAGAGATAAACTTCTGGTTACCTGAGGACACATTTTAAGATGCGAGTCCAGTAAATTACTGATTTATATTAAATCTGATGGTGTTTCTTTCTGTGTGCAATGTTTTGTGATCTGACTACTCAGAAGATACTGTAGCTTGAAAGTTAATACTTGGCACCAACTTGGCACTTGCAAGAAACAAAGAAAAATGCAGAAACAAAGGTAAAGCATACACAAAGTGTTATATTTAATAGATTGGTCAGTCCCTCACACTAGATAACAGAGAAAAAAATATGAAAAGCAGTGAAAACTAATCACTTCTTGGTCTCTCAAACTGAGATCCAAAGTTTATATTAACAATTAGCTCAATGAATCAAGAAGAAAAGCAATAACAGCTTTCTATGACATCTGTAGCTCAATTAAACTAGTAAGATTTGCACACTCACAAACCTGATTTTCATTGGTAGACTTATTTGTCCAGTTTGGTGGTTTGCTGGAGATAGCAAGACCACTTATATAAAATGGGATTCTAATTATACCCTGACAAAGTCTATGGCAGAAATGTGTTAACAGGATCAAGATACCTCCTCTTATAAGGATGTTGCTGCTCTGCTAGGATTTTTGGAGAGACAGGATTGTTTAAAACTCTATCCCCACAAAATTTCTGACTAGAGCATAAAGTATATTTTCCTTCATCGTCCACACACCCCCTTGCCTTCCCCCCCATTTGCCTCACTGTTTTTGACTAACTTTTTTCCCCAAAAAACTCACCTCTGGCCCAAGATTGGACATGGTTGGTTTCAGCAGAAAAGGATTTTGTTATGGGGAACTACAGGAACAGGGTAGAATAGAATAAAAATGGGAATTCAGCAATGTGCCTACTATTATTTTACATTACAGAAATATGGTAGACATACTATAGATACTTTTTTAAAGTAAAAATACAACTGTAATATGCCTTGGTGGAAGAAAAACATGTTTGTATAAGTTTATCATGTGAGGAAAGAAAAATTATGCACCGAATACAAGTCTGTGTAGAGAAATCCTACAGTACACACAGGACATGTTTAGAATGTGATAAAAGAATAATTTACATAGGATAGAGTAAATTGCACACACACACACACACTGAATCAATTACTTCAATGGGGCAGGATTGGGCACTTATATATTCAATACCTCATGAAAGCTACTTTTTGTTGTTATCCTGAACATTAGTAATAGTTCACAAAAGAACTAATGCAAAATACTTCTATTGAATAGAAGGAATGCTACAGTTGATTATATTTTACAATCTAGCTCCAATTCCCCATATCTTTATTTACAAAAATGTTTGATTTCTATATTAAGAAAGTCAGCTTTAGATAATGAATAAACAAGTTTTGACTAATAGTATTCTTACATCATGCTTCCACTAAAATACATTTTGTTTTGGAAATAAACTTCTGGCCCAGGATTAAAAAGGAAAACTCATGAGCTAGTAAATGCCCCAAAGTACAGTATCTTATATATGGCAAGAGAGAAACTGCTATTTAAAATGTGCAGTCTGTTAGTGATAGTGCATTTTACTTCATTATTGACCCTTGTCCAATATAGATTCATTATAGCACATGGGTTTCTCACAGAAAGTTTGAGTCTACAGTCTTGATTCAAACAGAGTACATGCATCCCTTGATATACTGGTCACGTGCAGCTTCTGAACTCAAACCATGGGAAAGTTTCAGGCTTTAGAAAACTTGGACTTATCCTCTAAATATAAGCTTTTTTTTTTAAAGCGATAGCTATGTGGAAGTTCTTTTTCTCTACAGTATCCTTCATACTGTAATTTCACCTCAAGAAGCGCATTCTCTCCAGGATGGAATCAGGAAATCTAATCCAGTGAGGAGACAAATAGTTTCATAAGGGAAAATAAAATTTACTCATCCGAGACAGTCAGATCATGTTTTCCACCAAGCTAGTAAACAGCTGCAGACATAGCCTGCTTCCCATCAAAGACTCCATGTATAACATACTATATACCTCTATATCTCTGATGGTTTGCTGATAGCTTTTCTAAATCGTAACTTTCAAAACATATGAAAACTATTTTGTATTAAAGAAAGAAATATGCATAGACCGCCCTCGTCACAAATTTAAGAACAATTCAGAAACCCGGTTGCAGGTCCCAGAAGTCTACTAAATGTCTGAATACTACCTTTGCTGGCATTTTTATTATTAAGAATACAAGTGCAGATCAACTTCATCAAAGAATGAAAGAAAAACACTTCAAGCATGACATGCTAGGAAAAATACACATAATTCCTATTGTAACAGCAATGAAGTGTTGCTTATAGCTCTTTTAATATTGTCTGGGAAAAAAATCAACCCTGAAGAATAGTTCTAAAATAGCTTAACTTTTTTGTTTTTAATTCTCCATCTTTTAATGTCTTAACTTGTCATCTATGGGTATGACAGTTACTGTCTGCTTACAAAAACTTTACAAACCTAATAAAGCTTTAAACAATGTTGAGAACTGACCTTACTGAACTTGATAGACTCTGGAATTTTATCATTCCCCCATCAGATATTTTTATGTATTTCATATAGTTCATTTTGAGAAGCATATTCACAAGAATGCTTTACATGTCAAACATTGTTAGAGACAATTCGCTAGACATTTAGGGCCAAGATTTCAGGGCCTAATTTCCACACACTTCAAATCAGGAATGCAATTACTATGAATACAAATGCCAAGCCATTTAAAAAAAAACAAACTGGTCTGGAGCTGTCTTCTGAAGATATTTCTCAGAACTGATTTGTGTTAACAATTGTTAAGAAAATTAAGGCAGGATTGAGGAAAACTACACAGCAAGTTACTATTACTAGGCGAACAAGAAACTATTATCTAGATCATGCCTTACTACACAGAGAAACGCATGGACACTACCGAGAAACTGAATGGTTTGTGCAGAATAATCTACTTGTCAATGTTCCCCTTCAAGAGGACGGATTTGGTAGATGGGGGTGGTGTAAAAAGGGGACATAGTTGCCCAAATACTCCAGGATAAGAAAATCACCAGAGACTTCTACATTAATGCCTGCCACTAGCACCGTTACTATTGTCTACCTCCCCCATGTTCCTACAGTTTCAAAAGGAGCTGTGCTGCTATTACCCGACTCCCATGTGACTTCACCACATCAGCCAGGAAGAGAACCTCACAGGAATTAACAATGTTTCAAACAGAATTCATTCCAGGTGGACCAGGAAGAACACTGAAGAGAGTACACAGTCTATTTCCAAACCTGGCTACACCCCAAAAATTTTACAAAGCCTGTTCACTCCAAAGCTGCAGCAGGGGAATTCTAAGAGTTCCCAGATGTGTGAAGGTGGCACTCGCTCCCTTCTCTACCCCCAGTGTACAGCATGATGTTTCAGTTTTTCACCTCCTCTACTCAATGGAGGGATTTGGCCTAGTACCACACAAATTAGGGTTATTTTAACTAGATTTTGAGAGAGGGGATGACTGGGACTAATAAACCATTTAACAAATGCTTAGAAGAGAGACAAGTAGATAATATCTTTTATTAAACCAGCTTCTGTTGGTGGAAGGGACAAACTTGAGCTTCACAAAGCTCTTCAGGTTTGGGGAAGGTAACCTGAGTGTCTGAGCTAAACAGAAGCTGGAATACTCATACTAGTTAGGATGCTCATTTGCAGCTCCAACTGTAAATGAAAGTTCTATCAAGTTTTCTGATTGTTACCTATGTTGCAAGAGTCCCTGGAAGCGCCATCTGATACTTCGTACAGCTATATAGTGACAGACAGCCCGTGACGCAGAACATACTTTTCAACATACAAAACAAAGGGTGAAAGAAAGGATTATCATCCCAATTTTACAGATGGGGAGTTGAGGCCAGAAAGAGAAAGTGACTGATCAAAGAACACACAGTCCGTGGTACAGCCAGCAACTGAACTCCTATCTCCTGAGTTCCAGGCATTGCCATTAAAGCCAAACTTCCCCAACACTAGGTAAAGGCTAATCACCTGTCTGGAATACACCAGTTCACAACTCAGCAGTTAATATTGGTCAATTAATATTGTTGCTTTCTAGAGATGAACTGCTTAGGCATTTAAAATACCAGGACATATGACAAAGCAGAGAATATAGAAAAGCAAGCAGATGGAACAAAGTCAACCAGAGATCTAGACCACATTGCAGTGCTGTAGGATAAAAGCATGTGAGCCTAACATGCAATCCCAACACTGTGCTTCAAAAGAAGGTGAAAATATTGCCAAGTCCCTGCTAATGTGCCCCAGGGAAACACTTTCCCATCCTCAAATTTGGAGAGCAGTTTATTCCCAGATTCTAAGGCCAAATTGTGACCTTGCAGTCTGTGATCTTCCCTCATAGAACTTCCCCCAAAATAATTCCTAGAGCAGATCTTTTAGACAAACATCCCGTATTGATTTTAAAATTGTTTAGCCATGAGGACTCTCGTCCACTTGCATGGGGTTCATCTCCTAACCCCATTCACAACTCGATCCTCTGTTGGGGGTTGTCCATTTATTCTCCACTTCAGTTAAAGGGATTCTGACAGTCAGAAGGTATGAGGGGGTTGCTCGTTTGCGGTCAGAAGTTCTCAGAACTTTGGTTCTGTTTCATTGGAGGTAACTGGAACCATCTGTGTGTGTGACCTGTGCAGCCAAATGACGTTAAAAAAGCAATTTAACATTATTCTTGTTGGAGTGCATTGATTCTTGGTCCCACAAACAGCACAGCTCCTCCTAACATACTGATCGTATTGCATCAGTACAGCCTGCAGTGTTCTCTGTTACTAACATCACTGAGATGGTCTTAATTTGTCTCCCAAGCTATAGCAGGCACGGAAGGGATAGTTTTGCTTCTATCTCTTCAGAGAGTCTGGCCTGAGCCAATATGCAGTGATACTCAGTGTCAGCAGTTTGCAGGTGGCCTTGCATCATTTAAACTCTCCTATAAAATGGGAACTAAATTTTTAATCCTTCAGATTGTGGAAATAACCTTTTCTGTGTGAAACAGAGAGGGCTGTAGGAGTCAAGCAGCGAGGCCATCCGTAGTGGCTCCATAATCACAGCTCCCCACATACGCAGTTACCACAGTATGCTTATCCTAAAGCAGAGCAGAGCAGCAGCAGGTGCTAGAGCAGAACCAAGGATCCAAAAATTGTTAATTCTGATGAATCCATTCATAAGCAAGAAGTCAGTCTAACTTTGAGGATAGTTAGCTTTAAACATGACAAATGCTCTTGTTCACTTTTTTTAAAAAACATAAATCAGACAGTAAGTAATACATGCCATAAGTGGTGTATGACTTTAGAAGAATAACTGCAAATAACTATAAGACAGCTGGACAGCCTGCTGTTTTGCAATAAGTACTAAAAGATGGACAGTTGAGAATGGTACGTCTTGAATTTAACTAACCTAATAGAAGATTTCTGCTGACTTTACATCAACTTGTGATACAGGTGCAAAGGACTTAGTTTCTGGCAAGTGAGGTATGAGAGCAGCTTCTCCATTCCATAAACAGTTTGTGAAATTAATTATAATAGCCAGCATATCAGCTGTAGGAATTAAACCGCCTCTGCTATCATAAACTAATGCAACAAGAATACATGGAAAAAGCCGAACAGTTTCTAAAAAGCTAACAGACATAGACAGGTCAAGTAACAACTGGGAACATAAGAACATCCAGACTGGATCAAACCAATGGTCCATCCAGCCTAGTATACTGTCTTTCGACAGTGGCCAATGACATGTGCTTCAGAAGGAATGAACAAAACAGGTAATCATCAAGTGATCCATCCTGTCACTCATTCCCAGCTTCTGGCAAATCACAATCCCTGCCCATCTGACTAATAGCCATTGATGGGCTTATCCTCCACAGCATCCTCTGGCAAGGAGTTCCACAGGTTGACTGTGCATAGTGTGAAGAAATACTTTTTTGTTCGTTTTAAACCTGCTGCCTATTAATTTCATTTTGTGACCCTAGTTCTTGTGTTATGGGGAGTAAAACAAAACTTCCTTATTTACTTTCTCCACATCAGTCATGATTTTATTGACCTTTATCATATCCCCCTAGTCATCTCTTTTCCAAGCTGAGAAGTTCCAGTCTTATTAATCTCTCCTCATATGGAATCTTTTCCATACCCTTAATAATTTTTGTTGCCCTTTTCTGTACCTTTTCCAATTCCAATATATAGTTGAAATGAGGCAACCAGATTTGCAAGCAGTATTCAACATATGTGCGTACCACAGATTTATAAAGAGACAATATGATATTTTCTGTCTTATTATCTATCTCTTTCATAATGATTCCCAACATTCGGTTAGCTTTTTGACTGCTGCTACACATTGTGGACAGTTCTCTGAAAGCATCTCTACCCAATGACTCCAAGATCTCTTTCTTCAGCAGTAACAGCTAATTGAGACTCCATCATTTTATATGTACAGTTGTGATGTTAAGGTTCTGCGTTCAGCCTTCAACTTTACTCCTTAAAATGCAATCTTCAGATATTGCGTTATCTTTGGATATCATGTCACATTATCTTATAGAGTATCAAAACTTCCATAATAATATTTGAGAACTAATATGTAATTATGTAATACTGTATTGGAATACTTATCAGTATGCACAAAGGGAAAAGTTAGGGTGGCATATTCATTCTTTACTGTCACAGATAAGGACCAACTGGTTAACTGTGCAACCTCCGTGTTACACTGACTTGTTATGGAAATATAATATGGACACATTTAGTGCCTACAGAGACTACTTAACTCACATACTGCTACAGGTTTTACTTCTAAAAAATATAATAAACAGAGATGAAATTGTTAGGGAGCCTTAAGATGGTCTTCAGATTGTATATAATCCTTCTCCATACGGAGATATAGACAGATGTGTGTTAAATGATCAAAATTTAACACACAAGTTTATATCTGAATAGTACCTTGCCTAAAGTAAGCCCTTCTAAAACAGCTAATGATAATATTTCTTTCCTTAGAGTAATTATAACTTTAAAGTTGCAATAAAAGACACAGCAATGACTATAGAACGCATCACTGTAGTATCTGCAAGGACAAAAACTGATGGAGAGCTTCACGTTAGAACTGTATAGTGTGTGTTTTTGCACACATCTACATTTGTATTACTATTTGTGTAGAAATGTATTGTGAAAATGTTTGCATTGTATCAGAAGTGCATTTTGCAAATGTAATATACCTCGCATAAGAGGAAGCAGAGAAGTAATTAATATTTTTATAATGCAGAGAAATGCAAATCATAGATAAGAATAAACTGTTTCTGATTACTTCTCATTCAAAGTGGTGTTTTCACCGATAAAATTAAACCTCAATTGCAAAATCTTAGTAAACATTATTATCTTTACATTTTGATTTTTAGGTAAATTCTAATCCCTTGTCTTTACTTGCACTTTATTCCAAACAGCATTTATTAAGATGTAGCGTTCAGAAAGTTATTTCTTAGTTTTAGACATTTCTCTAAAATTCTTCCCCTTTTGGAATCTGAAGAAATACATACATAGCCTCCTAAGCAAGTGTTAAGTCTGGCAGTCTGGAAGACAGCACTTTAATGATTAAAATTTAGCCAATACCAGTATTAAATTCATATAGACCTGTAAAAGTAACTTTTTGTTTGTTTTGTTAAGTTAAAGAAAATTTGTGTCTGGACTTTAAATAAT
The DNA here is from genome assembly GCA_007922155.1 of Mesoclemmys tuberculata. NCBI lineage: Eukaryota > Metazoa > Chordata > Testudines > Chelidae > Mesoclemmys > Mesoclemmys tuberculata. The sequence continues at coordinate 8,724,795 of ML675617.1, read as the reverse complement.
AAAGTATCTAAACTTTGGTTAGTGTGTTCTCTCCCTATATTTTTTCTGATACTGTACCTCACAGGTTTCCTCTCTCGTAGCAAATCTTCCAGACTCTTTTCACAGTGTTCAGCAGCCACCACCAGCCTCTCTGATTAAAAGAATATACCAACAGAAATTTTAGAATCTGGACACACAGCATTACCCCATAATATCATCAAAGTCAAAGAGACAAAGAGAATGCCTACTTATTTTAGTGAGCTGTAAATATCTTGGCAGATAGCTGCATTATACATGTTTCAAAATGCTTACAACTCAGACAGACTGCACAGAAACAAAACTGCTTTATTTTTATATATAAAATACAGTACATTTTTAAATACTCACAGCTAAATTCAAAACACCAAGAAACTGTCACCTATTCAATTGCTACTAAAGAAACATTTTTGTGAGAACTGGAGACCACCTGTACCAGAACGCCTTTATGTTTAATTTTCACTACAACACATCTTTCTGATAATTTTCTATAATATGAAACATTTTCAAAAACAAAAATACTTTCCAAGAGCATATAAAATTCACATAAAAAACTAGATTTATAAAAAAAATTTCCTCCTAATATTGGTCTTAGATATAATTGTTATTTTTAATGAGTGGCATGGTCTGCCCCTGCCAGGAATCCTATATAAAAATTAGTGTCAGCTTTACTGCCATACTATTTTAGTTTAGTTTATTTGGAAGTATTACCTTAAATACAGTTAGAGGTGTCAGTGAGAGTGCAAGTACAATACATCCATTGTTTCTGCCTTGATGGTTAATAGTTTAAAACAAAAAACAAAAAACCTCGCATGATAGAATTGTGAACAGTGAATGTCTAAAATCATCTCTCTTTATATGTAATCCTGCAAGCTATCGATAGCTTAATTTTCAATAAGGCTATATTTTTCCCAATTTAATGTCTCTCTGGTTTACAAATTCCAATGTTATCATTTCACCACAGGTCTTGTGATAGCCAGTGTTTTCCTTAAGTCTCAGATCGTGGAGTTATGTAGTTACATGAGTATCTCTCTTTTCATTTTTAAAATAATGTAAATTTCTAGCCCTCATGGTTGCAGACAAAAACTGAAAAACATTTTCACCAAAAAGTTAGCAGTGACAGGACTAACATAGTGAACATCAGTGTAAATGGGGTAGGATCTGTGGATAAAATAGGAAAAGAACAAGTTAAGAATTACTTAGACAAGTTAGAGGTCTTCAACTCCACAGAGCTGATTAAATACATCCTAGAACACTTAAGGGTTAGCTGAAGAGTTCTCTGAGCTGTTAGCAATTATCTCTAAAACTTTTGGAGGATGGAGAGATCAGAATGGACTAGAAAAGTGCAAATATAGTACCGATCTATAAAATAGGGAATAATGATAGCCCAAGGGATTATAGAACAATTATTTTGACTTTGGTGCCTGGAAAGATAATGAAGCATGAATCAAGCCATCGACTTACAAGCACCTAGAAGAAAATAAGGTGATAAGTAGCAGTCAACATGGATTTGTTAAGAACAAATCATGTCAAACCAACCTAATATCCTTCTTTGACAGGATAACAAGTCTTGTGGATCGGGGGAAGCAGAAGTTCTACTATATCTCAACTTTAGTAAGGCTTTTGATACCATCTCACATGACCTTCTGATAAAGAAAGTAGAGAAATACAGTCTAGACGAACCTATAAGGGGGGTATACAAGTAGTTGGAAAAGAATATTCACAGAGTAGTTATCAATGGATCCTATTCAAGCAGGACGGGCATATCAGGTGGGGTCCCAAAGGGATCTGTCCTGGGATATTCTATTCAATATCCTCATAAATGATTTGGATAATATCACAGTGAGTATATTTATAAAGTCTACAGACAACACCAAGCTGAGAGAGATTGCAAGTGCTTGGGAGAACAGAATTAGAATTCAGAATGGTCTTGACAAACTGGAGAAATGGTCTGAAATAAGCAGGATGAAATTCAATAAGGACAAATACAAAGTTCTACACTTAGGAAGGAACAATGAACTGCACAACTACAAAATGGGAAATGACTGTCTCTGAAGAAGTACTGCAGAAAAGGATCTGGTGGTTATCGTGGATCAAAAAGTAAAAGTCAACTATGTAATACTGTTGAGAAAAAAAAGAAAAAACATGCTGGAATGTATTAGCAGAAGTGTTGTAAGCAAGACACAAGAAGTAATTCTTCCACTCTACTCAACATTGATAAGGCCTCAGCTGGAGTATTATATCCAGTTCTGGGCACCACATTTCAGGAAGGTTATGGACAAATTGGAAACAGTCCAGAGGAGAGCAACAAAAATTATTAAAGTTCTAGAAACAGGACCTATGAGAAAAAATAGAAAAAACTGGGTTTGTTTAGTCTGGAGAAGACTGAGGGGGGGACATGATAATCCTATTTTAAATACATAAAAGGTTGTTATAAAGTGGAGGGGAATAAGTTGTTCTCCTTAAGCACTGGAAAAGAAATAAAGGGATTAAAATTGCAGCAACGGAAATTTAGGTTAAAAATTAGGAAAATCTCCCTAACTGTAAGGGTAGATAAGTACTGGAACAAATTACTTCAGGAGGTTGTACAATCTCCATCATTGGAGATTTTTAAGAAGAGGTTAGACAAACACCTGTCAAGGATGGTCTAGAACTATAGATAATACTTAGTCCTGCCTGGAGTATAGGGGGCTGAACTAGATGACCTATCCAAGTCCCTTCCAGTCCAAATTTCTATGATTCCATTAACCCTAAAAAATAAAACACATATTATAAAGCAAATAAAGAGATCCAAAGATATATTGATTTTAAAAACAGTTGGATTTTTAAGCCAGTTTCACATTTTGGGGCCTGATTTATGATTTTTGAATGCTTGTGGATGGCAAGACTGCAGCTCCATAGAACCAAGTATTATGACCACTACTGCCAATTTTCATTCTACCATCCCGATTTTAAGGAAAGAATATATTTTTTTAATCTGCTCAACAAATTACTGTTGTTAATTTTAAAAATAAAAGTAACAGCTTGACACACTAAATCCTAGGTGTAGTGGCCATTTTATGTGAGTTCAGTGCTCCACTACTGCTGAGCATCCAAAGAAATAAGTATCACCTTGAAACAGTGTTTAATGGTATAGAAGCATGGGGCTGTGTCTGTGACCATCTTGATTAAGTAAAAGCCATTGATGAACTTACACTCTGATAAAAAAAACAGCCAAAGCCTGACTTCTGAGGTAACTTTAGATATTATAGCACAATATGAGAATAAAAAATTTGTAAGAATGAGAACATTTAGTTCCTGCATAGCAGGAACTAAATAAAATGAGGTAAATTTGGTGTCAAAATGTGAACTGGTCTAGGTGATAATGAAAAGCTCAGCAGAAAATAGAGAGTACTATATCTCTCATAAGCATGTGATATTTTCATGAGAGCCGATCTGTAACGCTAGGAAGGAGGGGTTAAACTATAGGTTTATTTACTACAACACCAAACTACTAACCAAAACAGAATCTTCTTTTTCTTCTTCATTTGGAGATCAATGCCCTTATCTGCTCTATAGCATACACATTTAGTGCGTTATTTGACACAAGTTGCTAGCCATGTTAGGCACTGGGCAGCGGCAGTGTAACAGAAAGAAGAAAGTTTCAGTGGGCACTTTTGCAGCCCACTCAAAGCGGGGAGGAAGTTGGGAGAATCTGTACAGCAGCTATACACGCCAGTACATAGCTCTCTTTCAATACCATCTGGGTAGTCAAATGGTCTCCTATCTTGTAACACTTTACAAAATCAATTTTACATTTGTGTGAACACTACTGAAATTTCTTAAATTTCCTTTTTGGAGTCCTGGATTGGAGGCAATCTAGTCATGTATCAAAATCTTTTAGGCCCAACGAATTAATATTTTTAAGTTTCTCATGCATTATGTGTAGAAAATTAAATATACTAATTTATCAAAGAGCCCAAATACTGTGTTCCACTATGGATTCTAAAGAATGCAAGAATTTATCAAGAATAGTGTTTCAAACCAATGTTTAGAATTGCCAAAGACTACAAGTTCAAAATTCCATGTCAACATTCAAATTATCATCAAAATAAGCAACTAAACCCTTATATAATAGGTAATGAATGATAAAAAAAAGTTTTAGAAATTTACTTCTCATTTTAAGAAAAATAAATCCCTTGAAACCATGGTGGGACCCCAACTATGGGAAAGTAACAGTAACTAAGCTGGCAAACCCTCCCAGATGGAAAGATTGATGATGAAAGTTAGAAGTCATACATTAAACCAATATCAGCAGGTGTATCACTCCATCTACAGTTCATTCATACAGCTAAAGTGGGCAGACATATATGAAAAGGAGCAGTCAGACACAAAAGAGAGGACACCTGAAACAGGGAGAACAGAGCATATTTATCACTACATATAAGAAAAACAAACAAACCAATGCACCCCACAAAAATAAATAAAATTATCTCACATATATATTATATATGGCATTAAAAATCTTATCATCAGTATGTAACCAACCCTATCTGGCCATCTTCCTTTATCACTCCCTTCCCACTCTATTCAGACTTTTTTGTGTGTAGGCTCATCGAGGCATGAATTGTTCTTTTTGGTTCCTTATAGACACAAATAACAAATCTCTAGAAGCAATACTCTTCTTCAGTTAATGTGTACCCCAGAAGACAGAGAATACACTGGATACAATTACTACAAAATATAGTGGACTTTGTTTCATAGTAAATTCCATTATAGGGAATTTCCATTTATGGAAAAAGAGAAAGCACAAATTGTTTTAATGTTTTGCTGTGTGCAGATTATAATCTCATTTATACTGAACCTCCATTTATATCAAGATTGCTCTGTGAAAAGCATTCCTTTCACCAAAGAAGTTTCCATTATTCAAGTATTCAAGAATACACTGCCCTATCTACTGATTCTGCAGAACATTAGCAAACATTAATCCCAGAATAGTAACAAATTCTTCGATGTTCTTTATATTACAACAGGAAAGTAAATCAGGGAACAAAACAAAACTTAGTAAGGTATAAACAGAAAATATTTCCAATCATTTTAGAATCAAATCAGAAAAGTTCCATAAGAACTAGGAAGCTGTTAATGCTAGGAAGTTGGTTAATGCTCTAGCTTTTCAAGTTTAAAGGGTTTAAACAAACAAAACTCTTATTTGGGTCACAACAGAAGGAATCCCATTGGTTTGAACAGAATCATTTTAGAATGCAATCACATCTAAAAACTACTGTGCAGTTTGCAACAGAAAACCGTTTCTTTTTAGGAGATTAAGGGATGGGAATAGCAAAACATATAAGAGTTGCAGCCCTAGACCATTGATCAACCCATTCCAATGGTCTACCTTTGGATATGGATTATACGTGTCAGATAAAGACAGAAAACCCACAATACATTTGCTTTATACATTTGGTTGGGTTGGGGATAGCAGGTCGGGGATGATAGCCTGAGAAAAGACTGTTCCTCTCTTATCAGTCTACATATACACCACTTGATAATCCCTTATATTATTTATAATTAGAACTGAACGATTGTCAAAATAAAAACACGGTTAACACAAAATAAGGGTAATACTTGAAATACTATGTACATTTAATAATTCAAAAACTGTTGCTGTTTGCATAGGGTCTTGTAAATATGAGTTTCTACTTTATAGTCTATTTAACTTACAAAATTCACACTCCTTTATAAGATTCAAAACATAACAGAAGATTGGGAGGGAATTACTGGTCTCTCCTTCTGTGGAAAATATTTCTTTTAAACTTTAAAGATCAAAAGAAAGGCTTAAGAAATTAAAATATGTGTAAATATTGAGACAAATTGATGAATTCCAGAAACCCCAAGGCAAGTGAATGGAAAAATCTGCAGATTTCATGAAAGATTTGGATGGGAGGGAGAGGGGGGAAAGAGAAAGATGGGAATATGTGAAAAAGAAAAGGAAATACCTAAAAATTATCACTGTGTGTTATATGGATAACTGGATTACAGGGACTTGCAACCAAACCACGAACATCTGCTTTTATGCAGAAGTTGTGTCGGTCCCAGAATATTAAAGGGGGAGGGGAAAGTGGAAGGTGAGGTAATATCTTTTACTGGACCAACGTCTGGTGGTGAAAGAGACAAGCTTTCGAGCTACACAGAGCTCTTCTTTAGATCTGGGAAAGGTACTCAGAATGACACTTGTCTCTTTCACCACCAGACATTGGTCAGTAAAAGATGATATCTCACCCAACTTGTCTTTCTTACATCTGCTTTTGTTATGTATAATGACAGAGCAATAAGACTGCCAGAGTTCAAGGCATACTGCTGCCTTGAAAATAGACACTTCTTCAAAGTAAGCCACAAAGGCAAAGCTTTCCTTGAGCAGCTACCTTCACACATCAACAAAATCATTACTGTAAAATACATTCTTGCCTACAAATGCAATTTCCCTAAGCAAGAAACCACTCACCATGCTTTCCTCTAGAAATGTCCACATACTGGCAAAGTCTGGGATGGGTGATCGTCTTAAGAATTTGAAAGCGCCCCAAAATTTTGATGGAGTTTGGAGTCAGAGGAAGACCATTGCTTCCACAAACATCATGTGGCAGAGCTGATGCAAAGAAGGTGGAAGCACCCATCACAGCATCCTTCAAGTGAAACATTTCCTCCCCCCCCTTTTTTTTTAAAGTCCTTCCGAGCAACACACACTCCTGAAATGAAAATGAAGATGTGTATCAAACATCTTATGGCAGAAAGGTTTTTGAGATTAACAAATGATTAGTACATTGCTAAAATATTAGACAGAATAGAAGAGATTAAAAGTAATAAAGTAACTGAAGCATAATTATCAGTAAAATAAAAAAAATAAACATTTGTGCATCAGTATCACATTTATACAGCCCTGTTGCATTACAAAGATATTGTGACAGCTAGACAGTGTTAAGCAATGTTCAAGGATTAAAATAAACTTTAGATTTATACTGAAGACAATATTAATATCATGTTAAATAAAGCAAACAACAAAACAAGCTAAGCAGCCTTAAAATAAAAGAGATTCTGCATTATCTTGATGGTTAAGGATGGATTTTGAACAGCATGAAAGAAAAATATATTCCTAAAACCACACCACATGCAAGCAGACCACAATTTAAGTTTTCCAAAATTCAACACCATTTGTTGAGATGTCCCAAGTACCTCATATAACCCTTTATCACTGGAGTATATGAACACCTCATAAGCATTCAAAAATAGAAAACAACAGTTTCTCTTCCCCTCCCCACTTCTTTCTCAGCCACGTAGGAAAAATAGCTTGATTAGTTTGTAGGTTTTGTTTGCTTGCTTTTGTGCAAGAGTGGCAGAGATGTGTTTGCGTGTAAAGAAATTATTAGAAACTCTAATTGAAAGAAATGAGTTTTTAGTTCCAGAAGTGATGAGTTCCATCATCATTCTTCTCCCTCTTGTGCAAGCAAGTTCCTTAGTGCAGGCCAAGCATTAAGTGCATTTAATTGAGAGTTCAAAATTTTCTTTTGAAAAATATAGAACCAGCTGCTGTGCAATTCAAGAATAAAAAACAAACCAACAAAAAAAAATTCTACTCTTCCCCCCCACCCTAACGAATATTTGTGTGACCTAACCTGTCATACATGCTCCCCAAAGTGGCACATGATGCCTCTTCAGTTGCCCTGCTAATGTCTTGACATGAAAGACCAAGATCAGAATCTGATGCAGCTCACTTTATGACTTTGCTTAACCCATTTGCCCAGCTTTGGGCTGTGCAGCCTGGCAGTATGGGCCATCATTAAATATGATTGTCCCCGATGTCAGTATGTGTGAAAGAGAAAGCATGTGTTTGTGTGTACACATGCATGAGAGAAACAGATTACAGACGTGAGTGGAAGGAAAAAGAGGAAGAGAGTAGGAATAAAATGAGTATATACAGAATTTTAACTTGGCATTCAAGGAGAATTGAAGGCGATTTAAATCAAGGCGATTTAAATCACTAAGTGGAAATCCTCAATCTAAATCACTGACTTTGATCAACATTTCCATTTGTATTTTTGTTTTTTTTAAAGAAAGGTACAGCTTTTGCTACTTAGGAGGCAACACTATAACTATATACATCTATCCAACTCTATACTTTAATATTTTCATTTGATTATTAAATGTACCTTTTAGTATGTTAGAAAATAATGAATGATTTATTGCTTATTTATTAGATAATTAACTTTTTGATCATGATGGGTATCGAGCTGAATTAGGATAACTGGAATTTAATTAAACACAAAACAGCATAGAATATTTTTATTAAACAGAACCTTAAATGTTTTGGATACATAAACTTCTCTTATCAAAACATGTTTCAAATTTACAACTAATATGATTTATTAAAGGAACAGAGGGATTAGCTGTAGTCAGTGAACCAAACTGATTATTTCAGGTCAGCCTGGGAAAACTTTCAAATGTACCTAAGTAAAAATGACTGGAGCTTAAGTTCCTTCTTGCCCTAAGTATCTTGAAAATGAGACAACAGTCTCTTAAATTACTTAGGCTGTCCTTCAATCTTTTACAACTAGTAAACCTTATCCCTGCCCTCCTCAATTTTGTTCATACACTGGAAAAGAAATACAAGTTTTCCTCCTTTTTTAACCCACAATCAATTTCTCAACTTTGAATTAGTCCCAATAAAGAAAATATTCTCTTTGCCTGAAGAAAAGGCTGCTGCCATGAAGAGCTGGTTTACCACTTCAAGAAACTCTAGTTCCAGGAGTTTAGCTAGTGACTTCCACCAGTTGAATGGTGACTCTCAGCAAATATATACTGCTTACATGGTTCACCTCCAGCCCTGGAATTTATTACGGCTGACATGGATCATGATGATGACGACGACGACATGGATGATGATCATCTTCCTCTCCTCCAAGTGCTCTAAAATGGATTCCTTAAGGACCTGCTCCTTGATTTTTCTGGGGACTGAGGTGAGGCTGACTGGTTCCTTGTTAACTGCAACTCCAATAGTGCTTTAGCCTTCCTAATTTCACTCCTGCATGCTCGAGCAGTATTTTTATATTCCCCCTAGTCATCTGTCCAAGTTTCCACTTCTTGTAAGCTTCCCTTTGTGCTGAAGCTCATGGAAGATTTCTCTGTTAAGCCAATCTGGTTGCCTGCCACATTTGCTATTCTTTCTGCACATCAGAATGGTTTGTTCTTTAAAATACAGCCAGCTCTTTTGGTCTCCTTTCTATCTATAGTCCCAACTATTTTGTCACAATTTTCTGCACAAATTGTCATCTGAATAGGCCAGTTCTTAATAAAAAGTTCAAAACAGTCAGTCACTGAATTCCATCATACATCTTGAGGAAGAATTAATTTGGATCCTCCCATTCTCTTCTGTGAAGCTGAAGCAAAGTGGTTGTTGCAGAAGTATTTTGTGATTTCAGCAACATTTTCCTTTATGCCTGGAGTTGCATCTTTTAGCCAAAAAGACTTAAGTACATCAACAGAGCACTGCACCCAAAGGATATAAGTGTCAGGTTCACTTATTTCTTTTTTTCTAGATTTCTTTTCATCTTTGCTACATTTGTAGCATTATCTGTGACAAAACTACACACTTGACATTTGAATTTTAGTTCATGATTTTAAGTGTTCTTCTATATGGGCATTTCCTGATATATCAATTGTTTCTATAAGACAAACAAGTCAATCTTCTGTTGTCACACAAGCACCTCGTACTGGGTCAATATGTACATTGCTTCATCAATCAAGACTTAAATTAACAAATTTCCCATCAATGTTTTTTGCAAACTATTCAATTTCCTTCTCATACACTATATCCAGCAACTTTCTAGCAACGTCTGAGTACCCTGGTTGTAATGACTGAACTATGTCACTGAACTGTTTTTCTTCTGAACATGACAAAAGGAAGAATCTGTTGCATAAATGAACTAAGCAATCTTTTCACCTATGGAGTCTTGCTGGAATTTGCTGGTTCTGATTACGATAAGTAGTTTTACTGGATGAATTTTACTAGGAAAAGTCCCCAGTTGATGGGGTGTGGGAGGGAGACAGGGGGAGTTGCAATAAACCTTCCAGATCATTGAAGAACAGCAATTATAACTTCTTAAGAGTAGAAATGACCATGTAGATCCTCAGAGAGGACAGATTGAAGAGTCTCTAATTTTTTCCATATATGGGAGACCAAGAGGAAAAAGACAGAAAAAAAGTGACTGCAACATGGTTCACATTCTAACTTCATGTCTGATGTACGTATTTTCCACGTGCCTGTCAGGATTCTCCATAATCCCAAGAGTGGCATGATACAATTCTTAGTAAAATAATTTAGAAAGCACTGAAGAATCTGAACTTTAGTTAGCTTTTTCCTTTCTGGCTTAACATTGCCCTGTAGCATTTCACTAAAGTCATTCTCTCACTGAGAAAGTTATTCAAGAAAAATAAAGCATGTAATGCTAAAAAAATATAATGCTAGTTAGGAGTAGCTCTTTACCAAAGAAATGCCAACCTGTTCATAGCATGGGTTTCTCAGCCTAACTTTGTGAATCACACTTCCTTTGAGTTTACAAAAAACAAACAAACCCCACAATGTAGAAATCATTGACTACAATGTAAATACAAATATACAATAAATATATGGGTTGTATATTTACATTTAGATAATGTGTGCATATTTAAGCTAATGCTGCCTAACTTTACACCTAAATCTGATGTTTGACAAACGAAATTGAACTTCTAACTAAAGTTTCTGATTTGACTTTTATACATATTTTGAAAATCCTGATTTGCAACTAAGAAAATTGGATGAGATGTGAACATTTTGGTTTAAATTTTAAACAAGGCTGTTGTAAATATAAATGGTTTGCTCTGCCACAAATAAATGAGTTAAAAATACTAACTTCAGAATCAAATACATATTCTGTGCCATTATTTAGTTGCTATCTTAAGATAATAAATAAGAAACATCATAGACTAAGGTTTTTATAGTAGTGTTTTATTCTATTACCCAACACAGATTTTTTTTTTTTTAAATAAAAAAGATATACTTTTTTGGTATTTCTTTAGTTAAGTGTACTTTTTTTTTTACCCTGATCCTACACAGGTACACTAGCACCTCACTGACTTCAAAGGGGCTCTGTGCGAGTGCAACTGCCTGTATGGAGTAAGTCACAAAGCTTTAACTGTATGTCTTCTACAAATTAAGGCCCTGATCCTGAAAACACTTACACACACTAATGGAGACTAGTCTGATGCTTACAAGCACATGTGTAAGTGTAAGAGACTTAACATAGAAACCACTCCTTTTACCCCATAGCCACACATGCTTGTTTGGGTTTGATTGTACAAAAAACCTTTTTTCTATAGAGAAACATAACAATTCTGTAGGTTATAAGAACCAATTATGATGAGTAAAGCTTCAATTTTTCCCCCCCAATACAGCCAAACATTTCCCCTGACGCACTTTTTAAAATTTCTACTTATGTTACCAAGAACAGTTAAGAGAAATTCAGTTCTGAAACCTTAGTGACATGAATAAAACCTTAAATAAATAACTGTAAGGGGGAAACAAGGAAGTCAGCTATATTTATTAATACATTGGCATTTTGAAAATTGCAAAAAAACAAAGTAGTTGCTTCCAGGTATGATATGCTAAGTATCTGAGGTAGAAAAGAGGCCTATAGGCTAACACATCTGCTAAAAAGGTCTTGTATGGAAACTTCAGTCTCAGAAGTGAACCATATTACATCCCATGACTACATCATCTCCCAATCCCATTATATCCATTCAAATAAATCTTAAAATCCCACTTCCGTTACAAGACCCACAAACATTAACCAACATCAGCACAATCCTAGCACAACCCTAATATTTTTAAGAAGTTCACATGTGAGGTGAACACCCTCTTATAGGTCTCACTGTACGTTTTTCTTTTAGGGCCAAATCTTGCAAATACTTACTACCATGAGTAGTTCTGTTTAGTGCATATTACAGCTGGCAATAAACGGTTTGCAGGATCAAGCCCTATGCTGGAAAACCCACCGGTGCACAGACCATGGATGTATCAGACTTCTTCAGCAAATGTAGTAGGTATTAGAACTTGAATGTCCACATCTAGTTATAGGAACAGGAAAAATACATGTAAGTTTCTAAATTTTGCAAACGTAGGTATTTTGTTTCTTATTTAAAGCAGGCAGTTTTCCAGAATTTAAATAGGCCTAAAAATTCCTGCCTTTAAAATAATGATAAAAAAATTAGTTAAGGAACTATTCTAGAAGCAACTAAACAATGTGTCTAATGCAGTTGATTGTTTTAAACCATAGTTTCCTAACCTGTGGTACACGTACAGGGTTTTGAAAAGCAGAAGTGAAAGTGACAGGAAGTCATGTGAATTTACTCTGCACCTACTTGGCAAAGCTACCAAAAATAAGATTCTCTGCAGACTCAGGAAAGCAGCTCAGTATGAGCGCCAACTACTTACCGTGAAATGAGTATCCCTTCCTAATCATAATGACTTGAAACTTCTTTTTGTTAGTTCTGCAAAAATTAATGCATAGACCTCCACACTCACCAGATGGTTTCCGTTCACCTCTAGCAAGTGAATTTCTCAGTCCTTGACGCAATGAGCAAGACATTTGAAGACTAACACATTTACAGCTTTGGGGCCATACCCAAGTGCTCTAAAGCATCAGTCTGAGAAGCACTGCAACACCATGCTCCGAAGTGTGCCTGGCCTCTGTTTGCCAGAAGCTGGGAACCGTCAACAGGGATGGATCACTTCAAGATCGCCTGTTCCGTTCATTCCCTCTGAAGCACCTGGCATTGGCCACTGTCAGTCGACAGGGGACTGGGCTGGACGGACCACTGGTCTGACCAGCATGGCCGTTCTTATGTTAACAGTAACATCCTGCAAGGAAGAATTCTGCACTGACCCCCAGCAAGAGGAAGGCGAAGGACAGGCTATATTTGACCCTACGAGTCTTCTGCTTCTCCAGCTTAGATATTTTATACAGAGTTGAACTGGGGAAAGAGGAAGTGAGAAAAGGGATCAGAAGGTGGGCAGCTTTTGAAGAAAGGCTTTAGAACAGGGTGCACAAAATACATGAGGGCGGTGCTGCAAGGACCCCCCTCAGAAATACAGCAGGGCAACGGCTGCGAGGACCAGTCCCCCCCTCTCCCTCCACGGGTACGGCCGGGGCGCGGGGAGCAGGAGAGGCCGGTGAGGTACCAGCGAACCCCTGCACCGCAGCTAGGCGGGACCGGGCAGAGGCCTGGGTACCTGCACAGGCTGGGCGTGAGGCACGAGCACCTGCAGGGTCCCTCGCGCCGCCGTCGCTACGCCTCCAGCACTGCTGCCTTTGCAAAACTGCCACAACCGCCGCCGCAGCGCGAGCGCCCTCTCCATTCGCTGGGCGCGAACAGGTGTCGCGCGCGGCCGCAGACCAGGAGTCAGAGACCTCCTCCCCCCTTCTCTTACCTCATCACGAAGCGCCGCAGATAGGGAAAGGACCCCGCCGCCTGTTGCCGGGAACGAGGGAGACTTAGGTGGTGCCTAGCAACTGTAAAGATTTGTAACGTGAGGGTCTCCCCGAGTGAATTCCGGGTACAAACGCGGGCTCCCTGCAGCGGGTATGGAACTTTTTTTTAACTGGATTAGTAGGGGAGCTGAGGTTGCACAGTGCATTTCAGTGGCAGGCGTTCCTAGGGTCAGCCATCGGCGAAGGGTCCTTTCTCTCGCGCCTCCCTCCGGACGCTGCGGAGGAGGTGGTGAGAACTCGGGTCCCGGGCCGGCTTCCCTCGGTTCATGTGAGTTTCTCTCGGGTCGCGTTCTCTGATCCGCGAGGGAGGGACCTCTCTTCTCCCCCTCCCCCGCGCCGCGAACTGGGCTCAGCCCCCCCGTTTCGCCCCCCGATCATAGGAGACCCTCCGGAGCTGGGTCCGAGGGAGAAGCAGTTTCGCGAGCGGACGGGCTAGGCTCCGCCCTCGGAGGTGACTGGGCCATGGACACCGCGGGGCCAGCCCTGCGCGCTGCGAGGAGCTCTGCAGGCCGCCGCCTCGCCTGCCAGTGCTTTGCTTCCCCGCGGCCGGCGTTTAGGAGCGCCCCGCTGCTGCGCGAGAGGGCCTGGGCTCGGGCCGCCTGCCCTCCGCGCTGGCCCGTCCCGCTAACGGACCTAACGGCGGCAGCGGGCGCGTGCTACGGGCGCGGCAGCCTGCAGAGCCCGGTGCCCGCGGAGCAAGCGGCGGCGCCTCTGGCCTGCGTCCTGCTGCGGGGCCTGGGTGTTGTCGTGTATCAAGAGCAGGCTCCGCAGCAGCTTCCCTCCCATCCGAAAACGCAGGCTCCAGATGAAGAGTGGAAGTCGTTAGGGCAGCCCCAGCGCAGCTGAGCTGTTTGTTTCACGCTATTTAGTGTTCAGCCTGACCTTTGTAGTAGTGCCCAGCTGCCTCATAGCAGTTATCGGGGGGAGGGGCAGCTGGAGGCTTTGCCGCTTTTCGCATCGGGGCTGTGTGGGACTTCGTAGACGTTAGCTGTATGTGGATAGTTAAATGCTCACGTTTCAGTTAAACTTCACGTTTCAGGGCTAACAATCCATCAAGTGATCGTTAATGCTCTTCTGAGTTACTGTTTCAGATTGTCTGCAGGCTCAGGAAGTCACCATGCTTTAATTAATACTTGGTTTATAGTTTTAAGGTTCTTTTTGCGTTAGAAGCATGTTTTAAATGAAAGCTTACATTCTGGAAGGCAATGCTGTGGTAAAAGATGGATGAGGGGTATATTTCATAGTCACAAAATACATGGGGCCTTGAATATCACTTAGAATGCAGACACAGAACAGATCAGCTAACTGCAGAGGAATAATTTTGCATACAAACTTTTGACTACAAGTATGTTTTTATCCACTTGAAGTTTTTTGCTCAAAATAGTGTAAATATGAATGAATGAAACAGCATAACAGCTCTTTCAGTAGAGGCAACTGAAAAGATTTTAAATATAAATACATACACACTTTAAATATTAGAGACTGTTGTAGGTTGTGTAAATGATGTGGGAATATGCCTCAATAGAGTTGAAAAGATTTAAAATATGAATATATACATTTTAAATCTTAGAGAATATTGTGGGTTGTGTAAAAAATTCCTGACACCCAGGAATATGATTTACTGGGTGTCAGGTGTTAAAAGTTCTATTCCCAGCTTTCTCAATGGCTTACTTTAGGCAAGTCAGTTAGTATATTTGTGCCTTGATTTTTCCCATTTGTAAAATACTTATTTTGCAGTAGCATTGTTGGATTCATTCCACGTCCCATGCAGTTTACTGTGTGTGATTCTTTCAATGAAGATCATTAAAACCAAGTTCTCTCTGCCCTTCATGAATGATCAAATGTCATAAATGCTTTTAATAAAACTTTGAATAATCCTCAGTGTTTTTGCTCAGAAATACTTTTGTTATGCACTCATGGTGTTCTCCACTTCCTGGCTGCTATTCTTTAATTGAGAGGATAGTTGTGATTCAGTGGTTTAATATATATGTGGATGTGTAAGACATGGTGTAAGTGTAAAATTATCTTTAATTGGCAATTATATCATGCTTCACATGTTTGGAGAGCTTTATGAACCATGGGGGAGTTTTTCTAAACAATGTTCCTGTTAGGGAAGTTATAAATGTCTGATATGGGCAAACTAAACTACCTGTTTTATAATAATTGGTCAGAGACATCAGAAAGACAACTGCCTTGCTGTTACCTGCCAAGATCACCCTTTCCCTCTCCCTTCAACATGACCTTGTTAGAATTTCATTTCACTGTCTTGCAAGTTGCAGACATGACCCTAATCATGGCAAATAATCAGATTATCTGTTTCACTGCTCTTTGCTCCCACTTCTCGTAATTATGGCACAGCTCAATTTACAGATTTTTCATTATGCTGTGAGGAGGTTGGAAAGTGTGAAGAAAGAATTACTGGAGCCTCCATTATGAATCCCAATTTCACAGGGGATGCAACTTGCATATAATCAGCCAACCATTAGTCAGTAAAGCATGGTGTGGCTAACCTTTCTTCTGCTATTAAATCCAGTGTCTCCAGAGAACTGTCCAATCTGAATTCATTAAATGATTATTATTCATATTTATGGTAGCTATTCTATCCATTCGCACCAAGGACATAAGTACTTCCCATTACTTTATTTCCATACAGAAATACAGTACTTCAAAATGTCATATGCTTTGTTGGTTGTGGGTAATGGTAAGATTTTGTTTTAAAAATTAGAGAGAGGATATTTTTAAATTGAAATGTAATAAGGTTATGCAGCCATTTTAAAGTGATTTAAAAATACACTTTTGAATTTGGCAGCAAATATTAAGTGTAATATACAATTCCAGTGAAGGGGGTGATAACATAGTGTTCCAATTATGAAACTGAGTAGAGCTGCATGTTTAATTCAACCATGCATATCGACATAATTCGGAAAATTTGTGATGAAAATCTTAGAGCAAATCAACAGAGATACAGTTGTCTCCTTTTTTTTCTTACTACCATTACTTCACTGTGAGTTATTTGTTTCTTTTGAGAGAATAATAGGGCCCCATGGTTCTTGAATTGTCTTGGGCATTAGACATTGGTATGTGGTGTTACAGGATAAATGTTCCTATGATAGGAAACCACAAACTAGCCAATAGTTCATAAAATCAAAGATGTTAGACATGGAAGAGATCTTTTGGGCTAATTCTCTATTATGCATTTATTAGTGCCTTCTGTAAAAGCTATTTTTTTGAAAGGCATAAAATTTTCATTCCTAATGCTAAGACCAAGAGATAAGTTTAGAGGGACAGCGCAGAAATGAAATATTACGCTTTTTAAGGAAAAGGGAAAAAACGTCTGGCATATGTGAAAATAGCAAGAGAAGCAGCTGGAAATACTGGGGTCTCTTCTGACATTTCTGTAGTTCTTTATATTCTTTATTTCAAGATTTATTGTTACAGATCATAAAATTTGTGTGAGATGGAGATAAGTTTGAGCTTAAATGCTCAAGAAAACTATGAAACTTGGAAAAATAGGAGCCATAATTGAGGTAATTTGACATGATTGTAACTATAATTTAGCAACTGAACAGTGGTAGTCTATGATTTGAGACCTTTTATTAGATGAGAAATCCATAAGATGGAAAAGGACCAAACACCCCATCAGTATCTGTCCATTTTTGCAAATTAGCAGATGTTCTCCACAATAGTTTTTCCTCCAAATATCTGTCTGACCTCTTAAATACATTTAATTAGTAGTTGTTACTGCTGTGTATTTTACCTGGCAGAGATTGGAGTGAATATAGCCCAGTCTGCACGACAAACTTACATCGGTATAACGACATCGCTCAAGGAATGAAAAGTCCATTCCCCTGAACAATGTAGTTATACCAACAGAACCCCAGTGCAGGCAGCATTATGTCAACAGGAGAGCTTCTGTCAGCATAGCTCCTGCCTTCCGTGGAAGTGGATTAGCTACGTTGACAGTAGAAGCTTTCCCATTGGCATAGAATCATTTTCACTAAAGCAAAGTGTAGACCTGCCATAAGTTAATTGCCTGACATTATAAACAGAAAAAAAACCAAACAACCCCGTGAAGCTTACAGGGCTCTGTGACACATCCATTTATGCCATCTTAAAGTTCCATGTAAACTTGAGCAAAAGGGGTCCCTAGTATATTGTTTTTGTGGCATCCTGGTGGGTAAGTGGCATGTCTCTGCCAAATCTTGCTGTAAAGAAAATTTTAAAATGCAACAGAGTTAATGCCACTTAATGTAGGCCACACTGCAGTGCATACCTACCATTTCTCTGGTCATGACCTTACTAAAGAGATGCTGTTTGATATCCTTGTTATATTTATTTAAAATTTTTGAAGAGCACAAAGTCTTATTTCAAAGTAAATGAAGTATATATGTCTGACTTTGAAACTATGAAGACTCAGAAAATACCCTTCAATTGAATTCCATAGATCCAGCATCAACTAACATTTCAGTAGAAGGAAGGTTACCAGCTCAGAAAGAGCAAGAAATGTTAGTTAAAATTGTTCATTTTGGAAATTACTGAATTGAAGAATGAGATGGGAGTAAGGCATGTAAAGAGGTACTGTAAGCAAAAGATGTAAAAAGTTTCGAAATATATTAAAAGCAAGAAAATGGCAAAGGAGAAGTGTAGTTCTCTTACTTTCTGGGGAGAGAGCAGAGAACTGAAATCCTTAACATTTAGTTCTGTTCTACACTTACGTTGGTAAACTTATAAACTTAAGTTGGTATAACTATGTTGCTCAGGGATATGGAAAATCCACACCCTTGAGACAGCTGTAGATAGTGCTATGTCAATGAGAGGGCCTTCTCTTGCTGAGGTAGCTACTGTCTCTCCCCCCAACACAAGCGCTTATGCCAGCAAAATTTTTCACACCCCCGAGCAACAACAGTTTTGCCAGCATAAGTGCTAGTGTAGACAAAGCCTAAGTGTGATAACCGTTAATGAGAAACTAGAGAGCTTACAAGGCAAAATTCAGGAAGGAGTAGGTTAATCATTACCTTGGTCTGGGGAGGAAGGATGGTTAAAGCAGGGGACTGGAAGTCTGCAGAGATTGAGTCTCTGTGTTTTGCTGTTTTCCCATTTGAAAGATGTGGGGGTTAGTTCATTGATGTAAGGTTTAATCTTCAAATGGAAAGTCCCATAGAAGTGTATGATACAATTATTAGATAACTTAGATATTAATGTTAAAGTCAAATAAAATCCTCCCTAGAAAAGGGTTTCTGAAAACTTTTAGTAACTGTGCCACACATTAACAGAACAGAAAGTTTTGTTCACATGGATCCCCCTCTTCCCATTCACAATTACAAAACATCACTTTTGCAAATACAGCAGTTGCTTAAATGGAAAAAATATGAAGATGATTTTTATATATTTGTAACAGTCTCTGGAACAGAAAGTGTTTTGTCTTTCATGAAAAACTAATCAGTGTCTACTTTTGCACTTTATTTAATTACTTTTTCAATCTGTTTTGTTTATTAATGGAAACAGAGAGTCAACATACATGGCCAGCCAGCTCGTCATGGTCCCCAGCAAGTGCCTTGTGGGACACCAGAGTCCACAGTTTAAAAGTTACTGCCTAGGGTATCAAAGAAAGTAGCAACAGTATTTGCACCACTGGTATTTTGTTGAATGAAAGCAGGGTAAATAAAGTCCAAAATGAAAGGGAAAAGATAAATTTATTAGCTATTTTTTGAGAAGGAAGGAAGGAAGAGGAACCAGGGATTACAGATCAGCAAATTTAACTTCAATATCTGATCAATTAATAAAGAAATATATTTATAAGTATATAAAGGAAAATAGGGTGATAATTGGTAGGAAAATACATGTAAGATAAGACTGCAAGTGGTATTTATGACCTTAACACATTTTTCATCATTCCATGTAACATTACCTTGGAGAAAACTAGAGAAATGGAAACTCGAATGGCTGGAATAATTACAAAATACAAAACTAGTTTGAAAAAAATCAAATTAAATTTTTAGTCAGGGTGGGCAGAGAGATAAAATAAGGTCCCTGGGGTCTCTGTTAGAGATCCAGTATCATATTTTGATATTAGCTACTTGAAAGCTGGAAAAGAGAACTTAGTGGTCAATTTTATGGGTGGTATGGAATTGAGGGCTCAAATAATTTAGATGATAAATTCTAAGTTAATTGGAGAATTAGATTGAATTCAGTAATATGAAATTCAAAGAAGGCAAAAACCAAGCATAGAAAATCTCACTCCAAAAGAAAGTGTTTTGACAACTCATGATGGGCATCATTGCGTTCCATCTGAAGTAAAGATAAATGTAAAGTGGTTCACATAAGAAGGAATAATCAACTGCACAGATAGAAAGTGGGGAGATGATAATACAACATTTCATCATCCTCCTTTTGGAGGATTACATTCCAGAAGTCAGCATGTAGAAGTAATGTTGCAAAAACTGGTAAATGCCTTTTTAATAAAATGGATTTTATTGAGACATGATACAAAATAATATTCTAGTCAACTCCTCACTGATGCACTGCATTCAGTTTGGGGAAAATTGGAGCGTTGGTAAGGAATAAGGGATATCCTTCTACTCTTTTTTTCAGTTCCACGTCCCTCAGAGAGCTGTTTATGGCCCTTTCATAGCAAGAGGATCATAAAATAGTGATCGCATCGCTCACTTTATCTCTAAGAAAGTCAAACAAATAGGAGAAGCAAAAATAAGATGTAGTCCTTCCTATGCCCCATAAGCTCTTTTAAATATTTGCTAGAGAAACTTTCCCTTCAGTCCTTGATTATAGCAGACATTCAATTATAAACTTGATACTTTGCTATTAGGGATGGTTTAGAAATAATTAAATCTCTTGCTACATTCAAGAAGATGGTTCAGATATCCTAACATTTGATTATAAAATTGAGGATAGTATGACAGAAATATTGTGATATAGAAATCTCAAGAGTTTGTAGAAAATACAAATGTAAAGGAAATTGTAAGTGTTTTTTGAAAAACTTGTTTGACATAATTTCAGATTTTAGACACAGTATGACCAGACTGAGTGGTCAGGAAAAGATGATAGCTGCTAGGATCATTAGAAGTGAGCAACATGAATCACATCTGTTGTGTTTTCTGCTGATATAGATCTGTGACTAAAGAAATCTCTGCAAATATGTCAGGGTATTTATTTTCTTTCTCAACTAATAGCACATCGCCTATTCAATTAGTATGTTTAAAAACAACCTCAATCTCCTTCTAATTCTTATTCTACGCAGATAACTATGTTTTTTTTAATTACTGAATGGCCAATGTGCTTGGGCTTCAAATATGATTTAAACAAATTATCTTCACGACAATTTCAATTATCTCATGGTTTTTCTTTCACTCCAATACCACACACACAGGGGTTTAGATGGTTCCCTTAGTTTTGACCTTCAAGGTGAAACTAGGTACAATCAGTGGCAAACAGGTTTTTGCCAGTGGCTTCCTGCCTCTTTCCTTAGCACATAAGCTACCTTTATTTATCGGGGTTTTTTTTCTGAATGGCTGTCAACATTAGCTATTGAAAACAAGTGTGCTGAAATAGACAGTTGTATTGCACACTGCATTCTTTTGGGTTGGAAAAAAAGTACAAATATAGAGACTAAATGTAAAGCTTTTTTAAATTATAGTAATGTCTTGAGCAGACCCTTAAAATAGCCTTTCCTGGTGAGCAAGGGGAATTAAGTCATCAGTTTCTGCAGAAGAAAGCTTTCCTGTTGTTTTTTTTAAAAAGATGTTTCTTGCTCTTACAGTTGCGAAGATAATCTTCCAACCAGCTATAAACTGATGCAGTGCTTTCCTCCTTACAACTTTGAAAACAACTCCACTGCCTCACCTGATGGTTACAGTTTTGGTAGACATAATTAACAAGAGTATGTAATCAGTTTATGTGCTCTTACTCAGAATCCTGTTGGTGGAAGTGGATCTGTCGAGTTGTGACAGTTTCATGCAGCTGCTTCTTGGGAAAACTATGAGCAGCAGCAGACCTAGGTCAAGAGAGTTACAGAGAAACCAATCTCTCAAAAAAGGACACTGGAAGGACTTTAGTGCAATGGCAACTGCTTTCCTTCCTCCTCTTTACAGGAGTCTGTTGTGACAGTATTCAAAAAGGACAAAGAGGATAACCTGGATAAGTATTGTCTGGTTAGCCTTACATCAGTGCTGGACAAAATAGAGTATTCAGTTGATAAAGAATTAAAGGGAAGGAATATAATTAATGCTGTCATCATGGGCTTGTGGGAAATAGGTCTTGTCAAACAAAAGGGATTTCATTATTTAAAGAGATTGCAAGTTAGGTTGATGAAGATAAAGGCACAGATGTAATGTATTTAGACTTTTATAAGGGATTTGACTCAGTACTTGTTGTGTTAAAATTTATTAATTTTTTTTAATTGTTATTGTGATTAAAATATTAGCACTATTCAGTATCAATAGAGAACTAGACAATAGAGCAATAAACAGAATTAGTTTACTGACAGATCTCAAAGAGTATTTGTCAATGAGGAATCATCAAATGGGGGTGTTTCAAGTGATGATCTAGGTTCCTGGTAATAGGCTTGATGCTATTCAAGATGTTCATGAATGATCTTGTAGTGTGCAGTGATTTTATATTTACTATATATGGATAATACAAAGAGAGAGATTGGTATTCTGGAAAGCAGCATCTTTGAACAGAACGTAGGGTAAGAATGTGAGCATGCACCCCTAGTACGTTATTGTGGCAAAAATGGTTAATATGATCCTTAGGTATATATAAACAGGGGAGTAAATATACAGCATTGGTTAGACTGATGCTGAGCTACCACAGTGGCTGGAGAAAATGCCTTATGATGAGAATGAGAAATTTAAAGAGCTCTCTCTGTTTAGTGTATGAAAACATATGAGCGGTGACTTGATTACAGTGCAGAAATGTCTTCCTGGGTAGAAAAAACAAGTATTACCAACACTTGTTCTTTAAGCTAGCAGAGAAAACCATAACAAGAACCAAAGGCTGTAAGCTGAAGCTGGAAACATTTAAATTAAAAATAAGGCACAAATTTTAACAGTGAGGGTGATTAGTAGTTGGTTCAAGTGGTTAAAGGAGGTGGAGGATTCTCCATCTCTTCATGTCTTCACATCAGAACTGAATGCCTTTCTAGAAGTTATACTTTAGCCAAATATAAGTTGTTGGGCTCAGTGCTGGGGTAACTGGGATGAAGTTCAATGTCCTGTGATATACAGGAGGTCAGAGTAGACAATTTAGTGGTCTCTTCTGGCTTTAAACTCCATGAACCTATGACTGCAATCACCTCATCTCATCCCAGCAGAAACCAGGAGGTTCTTAAGGATGGGGAAGCAATTGGAATATATCTGTCTTCTGGCAAGAAGAGCTGGGAAGAAGGGAGTTTTAAACTTATCAAAAACTGTCCAATCAGAGGCTAATATAAAAGATGGTGCACCAAGCAGAGTCTCGGCACAGCCCCCAGATACAGATCCCAACATCCTTCCCCATGTTGCCATCTGTAAATAGTAGTGTGGTGGGGCTGAGCTTCTCACCAGGGCATTTCCCTCAAGCCTCACTAATAGAACCACTTCCCAACATTTTATATTGTATAACCTCTGGCAAATAGGTCTAGTTCTCTGGCCAATGAATTTCTTGCACACTTTAACACCTGTTTTTCAGCCCTTTAAATGAGGCTATGTATGGGCCTTTATTTTCTGTTTTTAGAACTAATTGAATATCTCAGATGTACACAACAAGCTCTTCTAAATTGTTAGCACCATTCAATTATGCAATTCCAAGAACTTAGAAAGGAAGGAGGATAGGAGCTGTATGACCCTACCATATTGGCTTACACTGGCTTAAATATCATCCCTGACAAGACAGAGTTTGCACTAAGACTAAAAAGAAGTGTTAAATAATGAAACAGGATGACTTGGGAAATATTGAGGGAAAATGGCAACAAATATCACATTATTAGTGAACACTGTTTTTATTAATACATTACACCTCCATAAAAAACTGATTTTCAGCCAGCATGTTGTTCTACAATGGCACAATTTTCCATACCTAGGAGTTTAAATTGTTTTCTTCTGCCACTCAGTTTCTGCAAAGCATTATACCAGGTAGATGGAATATACAAATTATACAACCCTCCTGAAAAAATCATACAAATAAAATTCAATCCAGGTGTTGCCATCTATTTGGTTAGAGCTGAAGAATTATCTAAATGACTATATACCATTACTAGCGAGTGGCTATAAAATTAATCCATTTAACTATCCTTCACTTATTCACATGTAATTTCTTTTATTCACTCCAAGTTCCATAAAATTAGCAAAGATGTTGCTTCTAAATGAGTTCACTTTCTGTTTTTCCAGCATGCTGGTGGAGAGATCATATTTTCCAAATCACATAGTTGTGGATCCTTGCTCTCCTTTTCATGTTGGACAGTTGGATGGAAAACTTTCTAAAACTGCAATAATACAAATTTTATTTATAAAGTATCCTCCCAAATTAGGCACTTGAAGTGCTGTGCAGCATAACATTTTAAAATACAACAATCTGATTAAAACCACAACCTTGCAATTCAAATAAATAAGAAAGGGGGATATAGTTCAGAAACAATTACGGAAGAATGGTAATATGTGACTGACACCAAGTATTGGTCACACCAAAAAGATTTTTGTAGAAACATATTTTAAGATGCTTTTAAAAGTGAAGAGAAATGGATTGAGATAGATGACAAAAGGAAAAAAGTTCTGTAGTCTATGGCTCATGACAGCAAAGCACAATTGGTTGCTCACCTGAGAGGTGGTGGCAATTGCATAACAGCTTGTGTTATGAAGTATCACAGAATCTGTAAAGGTGTGTACAAATTGTGTAATGGGGGAGGAGACATCAAAACCTTGGTACCATGCCTGAACTATGGGGCTTTCCCTTGAAAAGCATAGCTGAAACCTCACAATACGGACATTACATAAGAGGAAGCCGCCTCATAATGTAGCTGGACATGGATGTTAAGGATGTCAGATTTCTCAAGGATATGGAAAAGGTTGTTCTGGCTTATTCATCTGGCAGTATTACTTCAGGCCAGCTACTGAATTTGCAGGTTTTGAGAGGCTATATATATACTCATTATATACATAATCATTCATCATCCTAACAAATAGTCTTCACTCCAGATCAAGGTCAGCATCCAAACTGGAAATTACCTTGAATGTCATCAGTGTACTGGTATATCTGAAGTTGTGAATAGTCACTGCTTTCTCACCTTCCACAGAAGAAGAGGAAAGGGGCTGAGGCTGGGTAGTAATTGGTATAACCATAGCGTTGGGTTAGGCTTCTGTTTGTGGCAATTATCTAAGCAAGGCAGTGATAATGGCACTATAGCCACACTATTTCCTTTAAGCAGCCAATAATTGTTATTTTCTGAATGATGGTCAGTGGGTTTCTGGGGTCCAGATGACCATGAATATCACCTTCCAAACCCATGATCAAACTCAACAAGAGGAAGATAGTGCATTGGATACCCTTGATTTTTTCAGACAAAAGGGTCACGCAGCCCCTTATTTGATTTCTTATCCACATAGAATATATAACAAACTAGTCACAGTGATCATCTGAAGAAATCATTAGTAGATTAAGTAAATCTGCATTAATCTGATTGTGAAGTGTGCTTCCCAAAAATTTGTCTGGACAGTTCTTGCAGTGTCTCTGACTGAGCACAAGGAATGTCGCCCAACCTAAGTCATTCTATAAAGAATTCATGTGCCATAAAGATGACAGCTGATTTCTTCAGGGGAAACCAGAATGTATGTGTGTCACTTTTTCCAGTAACATCATTGGAAGTTATCCCATTGGGGGGGGATTAGAGAGACAGGGATAAAGATCTGTATTTGGGGACTGGCTTTTAGAAGAAATACACACACAGAAATACATTTTCTGTGTCCCAGTCTACTATACAAAGTCACGGTTTTATTAACACATGTGACCCTGAGTTTTTCAGTGAAGAACATTTTTGCATTGCTAACATCGGAGTTTGTCCTCCAATTTCCTTCTTTAAATAAGGAGTAAAGACAAACATTTTCTCCCTCTTAAATAATTGCCTTTTGTTTGCTGCTTTATACTTCGTAATCAGACCAAAATAAACATTCTGATAATTTTTAGATAGATATTAGAAATTTGTTGCAAGGTGCTATTGGCAGATATTTTAAAAACTTCAGATAATACCATAGAATTGTTTGCACTTGACAAATAATTTGTTACCAAGAATGCTCTATCTTGTAGATTGTGTAGAAATTATCTTAACCAAAAGAGTTGTCAAGACACAAAATTAAAGTAAGGATTTTATCTGAACATTTTTTGCTATTAAGATTATCAAATCTTTAAAATGACTCCCATATATAGTTCTGACAATGATTAATTCGCTGTTAAGTACCTCTCCAATTTTATGCAAATGTATAAAAGCTCCCGTCAGCATAGGTACTCCACTTTTCTGAGGATATGTACGCACTGACAGTGGCAAATTTACCACTGTCAGATCGATCTATCTGGATCGATTGAGTGGAAGTGAAGACCCGCTCAGTCGATCTGGAAGTTGATTCAATTGAGCCACCTCCTCAAAAGGCATATCGCTGCGTCAACGGGAACGCATTTCCCATTGGAACAGCGCAGTGGAAATGGCATGCTAAAGGGAAGTTACAAATTCGATGGGAGTTACACAAGCTACTCTGTGCAGCTTGAGTAACTCCCGTCGACTGCCGCCAACTGTCCACGTAAATGTAGACCAGGCCTGAGAGGGGAGTACCTATGTTGACAGGAGAAGCCTTCCCATTGACATAGTGCGGTCCACCCCGGTAATTAGGTTGGTACCACTGCATTACTCAGAAGTGTGGATAAGGGAAAGCACTTATTGGAGGTAATAAATATTTTTTCTTGATAGCAAGCAACTCATCCAGATATTTTGAAATAGATTGTAAGAATAATCATTCCGGTATTCTTAAACTGTTAAAAATGTATTTATTTAGACTTATAACAGAGGCACCTATCTGAATGCTTTCTACTCGTCTGACAAATACCTTTTTAAAAGCTTTATTTTAAAGTAACCTTATAAAATGCAATAATCAAAAATAAACCCAATTCCTTGTTTTTTTCTAAATATTACTGCTTCAGCATTCCTCTTAAAAAGATGTCCCATTCAGGATTAATAGTTGGAGGCTGTTTTCAGACTTTATGGTTCTCTCAGTGTTGTAGACCTTTGTTTGATTTTTTCCTATGTAAAAGACAATGGGTAAATGTAACACTTAAATTCCAGTGTTATTTTACATATTTTAAAAAGTGTAGATAAAATAACTCCACCTAGAGCAGGGCAGGATCAAGATACAGATTAATAAGATGGGAGGAGCAGAGACCTGAAGTTGATATTTCAGTGCAAAACATTTATTACAATCTAAAATATATTTGTATTTTTTCTCATCAACAGTTTCTTAAGAAAATAACCTATGCTTCATTATATAAAATGTTTGTGAAATTTGGAGCTGTATAACTTTTCCTATGCTGCAAGCATGTGTGGACTGATAAATCATGCAGTCCAAGAATAATTTTGAAACAGAGGTCATTCTTGATAACCTGGCATTTAAATTTTTAAATGGCAAACTTTCTCAATCTGTAAAATATTTTCTCCTTACTCTGCCCGTTTTATAGTATATTAGTTTGCAAATTAATCAATTGCTGCAGTCAAAAATTTAGGAAGGTTGAAAATCTACATGCTGCAGCCTTAACTGTGGAGTCACAACTGAGTTTCTATAATAACCTTTATCATTTAAACAAAAACAAGTGGGAAAAGTACGTTTGAAAACAAGAATTCTTCTTGTTCAGCTAGCTAGCTAACTAAAAAGTATTGGTCTCTGTGTAAAAGAAAATTGGATCCATGTTAAGTGACTCTCTAATGCATTGTCTCATATCCTAATTATCTGAAAAAAAAATTTTTTTACATCTTTTTTTGTGAAAGGTGCTGGCAATGCATAAAACATACTGATGATCCTGAAAAAAATTGAGTTTGCAGATAATTCTTGAGGATATACTTTTCTTGGCATAAATTTCCTGTTACAAAAGGCTTTTCTTTCCATTTCCTTCTCACCATGAGCTTTCCTAACATAACCTCAATTGAGCACGAATTGATGTTTTACAGCTTAGTCTTTTAGTTCAGGGCCTCCTTTCAGCAGTGCTCGTTGGCTGGCGGGTTTAGTTTCTATCCCAGAGTGTTTCTCCATTACAGTTTATCCCACCGCTTTGTTGTGGCATCTTATTTCAGACTCAGAAGATAAGTGAGTGGATCGTTCCAGCAGTCTCAATTGGCTTGGACAGCAAGAGATTGCTAGTTCAGCAAGAATTTACTAGTTCGCACATAGCTGAACATAGTGCCTTTTAACAACAGCTGTTCTGGAGCTGAAAGCCATAAGTTCATGTTCCCTCTCAGCTTGCTGTAAAAAGGTTTGAAACCTTCTGCCTGAAATGGTCTTATAGCTGTTAGAGGTTATGCAATATGGATATCAACATAGACAGGGGATGTGTCAGGAGAATTGGTCTATCCCTGGCTCTTATATTAGCTACTGTCTGACGTCAGGCAAATCATTTTACACCTCTGTGCTTCAATTTCCCCATCTAGAAAATGTGGATAGTGATATTTAACTTTTTTGCCAAACATCTTGGGATTCTCAGATGAAAAGTGCCATAGGTAACAACTGTCCTTAAAAAAAATTGCTTTCTTTTTGACAGATATTACTAGTTCAAGGGGCACTCATCCATGCTGTGCATCTCCAGTTACCAAGGCATGAATGTTTTCTGTTGTACATTCATGTATGCTGTGTCTGAATTAGACATAAATGAAGACTGTCAATTTGAAATCTTCTCAATTTAAAAATAGTTAGTTAAAAAAACTTGCCTTCAGATGACTTCTGCTTTCACTCATGCACAAAACAAGAAACTTTTGATGTGCAATATGTAAAAACTGCTTATTTTATACTATGATGTTTCCTCTAATTATATATTTATTTTTCCAGCAGATCTCACTGTCTTGTAGTTATTAACAGGCAAAGTGCTAGTAATACATCTAGGCTGGCCTACTTTACACATAATAAATAATAAAATTCCTTAGGGCCCAATTCTGCATGCATTTACTATTAGATATGGTGCATAGTCCCTTTTCAGCCAGGTTGTATGTGTTTGCAGGATCAAATCTTTAGAAATTAGTAGAGTGAAATTCTTGGTTTAGTTCTTCTTGGATCAACACACATGGAGACTTTTCATTAAGACATTGGATATCTGTAGTATTAATTTAATGGGGGAAGTGATATTAAATTATACCAGATTTTTGCAGCTAATATTACCAATATTTAACAGATGTTTTGATGGTGTAATGTGTGCAAGAGTATTACAGAAATTAAAAGCAGACTCTTGAAAAGGTTGTTTTCTGTATGTAATCTTTGTTGCCGTTGGGGATGTTAATTTTTTGTTACTTCCTCTATTTCCCTCTGAGGGAAGGCTTGCCTGCCTTTTGCCATTGTCCAAATGATTAAAACTTTAATTGCATCTTCCCTCTTTTTATGGAAGGCTTTCAATTTTTATTTGATTACTGTTTGATTTAATAGGTTACACTTAAGTGGTATGTTTCATGTACAGATGAACCCAGATAAACCAAATATCTGTGCATTTCCCATGGTTACAAGTGTTGTTTATTGCAGCCCTTCTAAGTTTACAGGAACAGAGCTCCACTCTTCAGCTCTACTTCTACAATGTGTAGGAGCTCTTCAGATCTGAAACTCCTCTAAGGACAGGAACCAGGAAAACTGGGCAGAGGCTCTGCTGCAAAAGTGCTGGCAACTTCGGCTGGCTGCATCAGCTGGAGTGGCCGGGCTGTGGAATCCAGGTTTATGCTTCTGGATGCTCCTGCTCAGTCAGTTCTAATCCTTATGAATGTATCAATAAAAATTTAAGATTGGGACAGAATGATTAAGAAGGACACTGAGGTTTAAATAACATTTTTAAAGATAAATGTTCATACATTACTAATAAAGCCTGACATTTAAAAATATTCTTTGTTTTTTGTAAACTAATTTATTCTTTGGAATTTATACTGGGGTTTTGTGTGTGTGTGTTTTTGGGGTTTTTTTTTTTTCTTTTCTTTTTTTTTTTTTTGTATTTCACTCATTTGAGATGGTTAAAATAGGCCAGCCAATATCTTTTGTTTGTCATCAGTTTCTTGTTTGGCTCATTAGTACTAGCAAAAGCTCAAATGTTTTGAGTTGCAAACATTTTAGGGAAACAATTTAAAAATAAACACAGAACATGAAAGCAGTGATTTAGATTAAATTTTCATTAAAACTCTTGTATTAAGTGTCCCTCTAAATACAAACTACAAAGTCTCTGTGGCCTAATAAATGTTTGTTTTTTTAAGTAACGCATCTGATCTCTGCCTTTAATATATCAATTTCACTGAAAGAAAGTTTAAGTAACATTTACACCCTATAAAAGAAGGGAGTGATGTTTGTGTAAAGAAGGGACAACTTGCTGTCATTGTCTTGTATTCAAACAAGTAATAGATCAGAAATGTCCATACCACAATATAACCATATCATTTTTATTTTGCACCCATTCAGTTTGAAAACAGGCTTTTTGTTTTCAAACATCCTTATATCTATACTTAATCCACCACATTCACAAATAGACATGTTGCTTTTGTACTGTCACGGCTTCTAAGTTCCATAGTTTGATTTCCTGCTGGAAACCAATAGTTTCCATCCCAAGAAAATTAAAAGCTTTTATAACAGCATACAGGGATTCTGAATGAAAAAGAAAAGATGTAAAGTATCTGTGAAATGCAAAATATTTCTAGATGGATTTTCTAAGAAGAGGAATTTTTGTTGCTTTTTATTTGTTTCTTCCTGAGGACCATAATCATTAGTCCAAGAAGCACTCTAGTCAGTTTATATGTGGACATATTCATATTTAGAAAATGTACTTTTTAAACAAAAACCTTATAAAATTTGGATTAACTCTGCAGATGACATTCTTGCAAAAGACCAATTTTGAAGATGGTGGGTCCTTCCAAAAATATGTGATGGCAGATACCTCTGGAGTATGCCATTGAAGTGAAGTGTGACTACAAATGACTGACAAGGACCAGTTGCTGCCAACCCTTAGCAATCAGCGTGATTTAGAAACTAGTGTAGGTTCTTCATTCCCAAACTGAACAAGTAATTTGTTCTTCATTAGGTAATGTAGAAGATCATTCGTTGATTTTTCTGTTTTGCTTTAAAATATTGAACTGGTTTTACAAGTTGAATTTTACTTGCACATGTTAGTGAAAAGGGGAAATCGAGTGTTTAATTTTTTAATTATTTTATGAATGGGACCATAAAACTGCAAATCAGATATTTAAAATTGATTACGTTTTTATTAGTGCGACTCATTGCTGCTCTTTAACATATGTTTATTGCCATCTTTTTTGGACAAAATTTTTTCTTTAAATTAAATTTCTCTCAGTTCTTAATAAACTGTTTTTATGTAGAAAAAATCCAAATGAGTTATTTTAGTATATAATTAAAGTGATATTGACTCTTGATATTTTACTTATTGATTTTTAGATGTGTTAGTGTACAGCTGCGTATTATTTGCTGCATGCTTCCATGAGCTGATAATGGTTATTTTTAGCTTCTTGCATTTGGTTTACCTCAACAATTTAGAAACTACCTTTGCTTTTTACCTTGCATTATCAGTTTAATGTATTTTTCTTGCTGCAAAATATTAATTTTGGGAATTAAAGTCAAGGAATTAGAAAATCAGTATTTTTTATCGTTATTTGAGAATAAAATTGTTAGCAACTGATACTAAAAGTTGTAGTACGCAGAATAACTCATGATGAAATTTCAGATTTCTAGGAGTACTGTATACTCTGGTTGAAACAGATACATTTTGAATTTAGTGGAAAGAAGTCATTGTTTTTTGCTACCTAAGCTACATAGTGATTTTTTTATACTGTTGTGTTACTGAAGTTATATTTAATGCTGAATTGGCACTTCCTTTCCGCATCCCTATCTTCAGTTTTTTTATAAGTAAGTGTGTGGGGGTGGGTGGAGGGGAATCTTTGAAATGTACTTTACTGCTGAAAATAACTTTTTAAAACATTTTTAGTATAAAATGTTTATTACTGACACTTCCAGCAGACTTAAAACTTACACGGGGTTACATGGCTTAGAGAAGGTATTTAAAAAAAAAAACCTATTCTGTAATCAGACTCTTGTTTGTGTAAGATTTCATGGCTAAGGCAATTAATTCTCCTTGATCATTCTAATTTTGTATTTGCAATTTTGCAATTCATGACATGAAATTTCACCTTGCTTAATTAATTTCCTTAGAATAAGATTATGAAAAACAATAAAACATGTTTATTTTGCAGTCTACTGTAAACATATGGGCTATGTATAGTCAAGCAATCATGTATCTTAAAACAGGAGAAAGACGACATATACAATAAAACAGAAAAACTTTCTATATACATAAAAATACTTCAGAAACAACTTTAATAAATAAAAACTATCACTAGTCCTCATCTACATTGATTCGGTAAGGAGTGTGACTAACAGCTTCTCACCAAAAAAGAAGATGGTCTGTATACAAGTTTACTTATCCCTTGTTTTTACTCTGTCAAGAACAAGAGAATTGGTGACAGATTCTAATTTAGTTTCTAATTCTTTGATTTAGTTATACAAGTTTGGTCCCAACTATTTCACGGTTGTTTTCTCCCCTCCCTTGCCATGAGATGTAACGAGACAGAAAAGTTGCGTTTCCTGAACTGTATTCAGCCCTGAGTTGCTGCCCCTACACTGAATGTCTAGAGGCAGCCAGCGCATCCCCAAAGTAGGCAACAGTGGAGGGGCCATGACAAGTCTTGCCAGAGGTGCACTGCTTTAGCACATGCCCTGGGCAGTCTCCTACAGAAGCTCCTGCAGTTGCCTTTCCCCAGTAGCGCCCCCCAAAGGGTTGGCAGGAGTACAAACGTTTCCTGCTCTCCTGTTGGAGTGAATCACCCTGCAGCACAGTGTCCTTGCAGACGCAAATGGGTGCAGGTGAGCCCTTTGTTCATAAGGGCTAGGTTTCTCAACATTAAAATTTGCATATATAATTAAGAGATATAGCATCTCTTAAAATCAGGCACATGTATAGGAATGAATATGAGAAATAAATTTATATATGAAACATGTTGGATTGACAGCCCAGAATATTTAAATTTTCTGTCACATGCAGTAGCAAGCATTTCAGCATATGTCTCAGTCTTGACCTTTAAGAGTCAAACCCTGGTGTACACTACAGAGTTAGGTCAACCTAAGGCAGCTAACAGGAGAATTGTTAGAAAATTATTAATGTTGGGTTAAGAATTCATGTAAATGCTCAAACCCTGCGGGCTCTAACATGTCACCTGACTCAAGTCCCACTAATCCTGGATTTACATTCATACATAACCAAATACCAGAGGCCATCTCCCTCCTAAAATCAAAGCAAAAAGTTGCCCATGATTTTGCATATTTCCGTTTGGAGAAGGTAAGGAGGGCAGACCTACGCCTGATTTTAAGTACCTGCAGCTCCCATTAAATTTAGTTAGTTTGAGTTCTCAGCAATTCTGAAAATTAGGCCCATTGCATCTCCAATTGGGCACTAAATATTGCCACACAAAATTTGAGGGC
This sequence comes from Mesoclemmys tuberculata, assembly GCA_007922155.1. Taxonomy (NCBI): domain Eukaryota; kingdom Metazoa; phylum Chordata; order Testudines; family Chelidae; genus Mesoclemmys; species Mesoclemmys tuberculata. Next base: position 8,691,479 of record ML675617.1, on the reverse strand, counting down.
ACTTTTGTAAATATTGGCCTGCGTGTCTCCAGGATCAGGTCCTAACTAATGATCTTATGAACTGTTAGTAGAAGAAAAAGACCTTAAGAAAGAAGTATTGTAAAAGATGAGTCATCATTCCCTGACACAAGAGAAGTTGGGACAAGTGATAGTTATCGATGCGGTTGTTTCTACTTGGACCGATCATTGAGAATGTAGTAATTTTGTCAAAAACAACTATTTTCTTACCCCACCCTTTCTTCACTTTTGTCATAATCATTTCTTTTTTTCCTCCTTTTCTGAGGGACTAGCAGGGTGATGTGTGGCTCTTACATTTGGTTCAGTAAGTGGCTTGTCAGATCATGCATGTTCCAGAGTAAAGGGTATCAGAGTCTGGCAAACAGCTAGAATGTTTTATCATAATATTTATGGTCCTTCATAAGCTTTTCTGCCAAGAATCCTTGAATATAGGAAAAACGATCATCTTAATAAAAGTTGTTCCCTTCCTTCCTCTTCTTTGAAGAAAGTTTTCTTTAAGTAGAAAGATTGGAGACTCCTCTCTGTAGGAAGAGGAAGTGAGGATCTAGCTATTAAGTGATGGGATTTGTATTGGTACTTCCCATACTCAGCTGAAAATGAAAGTAAAGTCACTGCAATAAACTTAAGTGTAAATATACAAAAAGACATATATTGATGTATGGGAAATAATACTTAAAGGTCATGTGGAATTAGTATAGCTATTTTTGTAGTTTATATGTGATGACATGAACTAAGCAGTCCTCAGAAAAGTTGAAAAAATGTACAATATCAAAAATTGAACTCTTAAAGGTGTTCTTTCAAAAGTTTTTGGACACCAGTTGGCTTCTAAAGTCCGTTTCTTGATGAAATGATCTCTCTCCCAAGAATACAGTTTAATTGAAAGCATCTCAGGACTACTGATAGGTTCCAAAAACAGTTTATTGTTTCTGGATTTTAGAACCTTAGCATTAGCTCTTCAGTTTGGCAAAAGACATTTGTAACTCGGAACATTTTTAAAAGGGAGAAAATACTATATTTTTAAAGACTGGAATTTTAACAATACCGATTGTCGTCTTGATTTTTTTCCCTTATTGTCCTTTTTTATTTGTTTTTTTTTTTTTTAATCAGAACCATTGTGAGTTACATGTCAATTCTGGTCTAACGATGTTAATAAGGCATATTGAAATTCTCAGATCATGCCTCCTCTGTAAATGCAAAGTATTATTTTCTTATAAAATATGTATTTTAATTTCATCTTGTTTGGCCCCCTCCCTAATTTTCTTTTTTATAAATCATTAAATAAAATAAGGCCAAAGCATGCAGGAGACAGTATTTGTTGCTGAAGAATACAGGCAACTGCTTTTAAAAAGTAGTAGTCTAAGAAAATCTGCATATGAAAGATGAAGGAGTAAAGACCCCCAGATCTTTTTCTTTGCTCTCCATAGTTTCCTCCAAAATTAGAAATTTCTCACATTTGGACTCTGCATCACATTATATATCATCTACATTTTAGCAACCCTTAAACCTACTTCCCCTGGAATTAAACCTGTGATTCTGAAAGAAATGTAGACAAAGATGTTGAAAGTCTTTACTAGTCCTCTGCAATTAAGGTGTAAGCAAAGTTATCTTTGATTCTCCCATGAATAATCTTAGATTTACTTTTTCTAATTTTTTGCTGATATACTTGTCTTTATAGAACTAAATTAGCGTCTCTAATTTAGGTCTCTAAATCAATTTTCTAAATGTATCAAAATAGAAATGAAACAGCTTCTAGATATCAATATAGTACTTCATTATACTTCAAAGACATGCACGTCTTATCCAGACGCTGTCATTCATTTTTCGTGTAATAAAAACAAGTGTTTCAGCCAATTCTAGATCTCTGATATATAAATCATTTGATAGAATGCCAGATGTTTAAGATTAACTGAAGAACTTTAATTAATAAAATGACTTCAGTGGACACACTTAAAACCTGCTTTCTTTTCCTTCTGGTTGATCATCTGACTTCTTCTCTCTGATTTGGCACCTTCTAGTTTAAAAATACATCATTTAGTAATAGAGTATTTTCCTAAAATATGGTGCTGATTCTTGCCCACCTAAGTAGTATATCTAGAATTCTTTGAAGATGAAGTATAGACAGCTTTTTACAGACAAAAGTGCCAAGATGGTGGAATTACACCAGGGATTAATTTTGCCCCTAAATTTACCAGTTTCCTTTCAAGAAACTAGAGAAGAAAGAAAGATTTCTAAATTGGAAGGGATCTGAAATGTATTTTCCCCCATGCTTATGATTTTTCTTCTTCTGAATAGATTGCTAACAATCCTTTTAACATCTTGCTTAAGACCATTGACTGTAACATTAATTCCAAAACTTCTTCGGTTCTCTTACTTCTATGTTCTATCAAGAAGGGACATTTTCCAAAAAGAAAGACTAATCTGCTTATTCCAGTTGGGTCTTTCAGTTGTCAACCCAGTTAAAGATTTGACATCTCTAGATTTTATGAAAATTATTTCAGCCCATCAGGATACACTTATTTACATACTATTTTGAATCCTAAAATGATATGTAATTTGTGTACCCAATCCAAACTGCTTTTGAAGGCCGAGAATATTTTAGCCTACTTCTGGACTGTAGCGTTGAGCCATATCACTTCACAGACTACTTCTGTTGCTATGGAAATGCAAACACCTATAGGCTGGGAACAAGGCAGCAGACATGCAATAAATGTCCTCAAAGTATAAAATTATATCCATTTAACTCTTAAGTTAAAGCAATTCAACAACTCTGAACGGGTATTTTTAAAAATTTAAATAAATGCTTAATATATTTTAACAAATGTAGTTTTTAGTTATTTGTTTCTAGTAAATATTTCAGTCGAGGAATAGCTCCCTTTGAAAATAACTTTCTGCATATCTGACCTGTTCCATTTCAAATTACAAGAAGAACCATATGAATACAGTTAGTGACTCCATCATAGAACAGAACTCCAGCTATTCTTTATAAAGGAGCTAAAGGAAAAATTAGTATCTAACAAATATTTCTTCCCACTGGGATTTAAATACATGCCTAATAACTCGGTCAATCTATTTTTGATATAGCTGTTTACAAGGACTGTTCTTTGAATATAGGTTCTTGTGTTCTCCTGATTGTTGCTAATGTAAAATGAATCTGAAGTCCAGGTTTTAATTTGTAGATCTCCTTATGCTGCTTTTACTTACAAGGCTTTAATCTTATGTAGCAAGGATTCATTTAGGTTTAATAGTGGCTTTAATATTGGGCTTATCAAAAGATACATCTTCACAACCTTAAAACTTGAATGGAATAAACTTCATAATAAAATTTGTAAATAGAAAATTCTTCAACAAAATTGTTTTAGGCAGTATAAAAGACATCAAGAAAACATACTTGTTCACTTTTCCAACTGTCAAGGCTTTCATATTTCTTTCACTGCTCTGTGTCAGGACCGGGGCAGTCAGCTCTAGTGGTTGGAGCAGTTAGGAATCAAGCAGGGCTGGTAGACAGGCAGATACAGGAGCAATTGCAGACGCAAGCATGAGCATTGAGCAGCTGCTGGCCTAATGCTCCTGCTGGGCTTAAAAGTAGGCCTGGTGATCCCTCTTAGCTAGTCATGGGGTCTGGTCAAACAGGGTGGTCAGCTGTAGGTCAAATAGCTGGTCCCCAGTTCAGCTTCAGTCCCTGGTTTGTGACACCGAATATAACTGTGTGATATTCTGCATTTCATGTAATTTTGAATATATTATTTAATAATATTAGGGAATCCTGCTGTCTTCAAAGCATGTTTTTCATGTTTTCTGTCTACATTTTATATGAAAGAAGGGATAGCAGCCTCTCAGAGGTAGTTTTCTTAAGTCCCAATGACTTGACTTTCTGAAGTACTTTCTGGAACTTAAGTTCAGCTGATGGTCAGAAGATATCTTTGTTTTTCTTTAGGCTCTGTCTTCTACCAAGTTACAGTATTCAGTGTTGTTTTATTCTCTTCTCCATGTAGTCTTACTATATTATCCAAAGATTACACAGGCGGAAAAACACGTGGTAGGAAAACATGAATATGCAAATCCCAGCTATTGATTATTATAACGTTAAACCACAATTTTATAGGCCTTCAGTTAATGATTTTATTATGTTTTGCACTTCACATTGAGTGCACAATTTCCAACAAAGTTTTACCTATAAGAAACTCTACTTATGTTTTATGTATATCTAATTATCACTCCACATTTGTCAAGTTCTTGCATTGCCACTACTATAGTTCATTTCATTCTCCTGGCTCTTTGTAACAATATTTTAAATACCTGCTTGTCTTCTGTTGTTGTTATAATAATAGATCTCTGGAAATTTATTTGACAAATAGGAAAAGTCTACTCGGTGTAATCATGTAACTTCATTTTCCAATCCTTAGTTCATTAGCCAACTTGGCAAATAACTATAAAATGTACCAGTTTTATTCACTTTGAAGTTTTAGTAGCATTTTTGTTGCTGTTGGCTAAGTTTACGCTGTTAGTATTTCACTCCCTTGAGTGAATAAATAGTTTACATTTTTTCCTAAGGATCACTAAAGTTTAGTTAGCCACCTGGTATAAATTTAGCATAAGATGTTACCCTTTAATGCTGTCTGAACATAGATGTGCACAAACATTTAAAAATGACTTTTAATCCACTATTAGAAAACAGGCAGGAGAATCAGTTAAAATTGAAACTCCATTCTTAAAGTACCCTTGTAGTGTGGCTTGCAGTTTTAGGTAGAGAACATTATATGTACATAGTGAGCATTATATTTATAGGTAGAGAGCATTATAGTTGTCCATCTTCAAAGTAATGGGTGTAGCTTATTGTGACAGCATAATTGTCCAAGAGAAGCAGGCTCAGTTATCTTGCCATATGAAAAGGAAAAAGTAGTTCTGGGCACTGCTGCAGTGTAGGAGTCTACATACAGAACTGGGTCAAATATTAATCCCAGACTTCACACCTGTGTGATTGATGAACAGATTCCTACAACTGAGGAAGCCGTCATTTGTCTTGAGAGATTTTCTACCTGCCCACCAGTATCATCTGTTTATTTCTTTTATTGCAGTTGAGCTAACTGTAATTCATCAAGGTGCTTATTTCTTCCAGATAGAGGGGGAAAGCGTAGTTGCTGCAGAAGAGAGTGATTCTATAGCTGTTTGTCATCAATTTATAGCTGATATTTGAGTAGCAACAACTATCTCTTAATGGTTAGACAAAAACAGTGACCAGGAGAAGGGAAAGGAGTACACCATGTTGAATTTAGCAAGTGCGGATTCTCAGTGAGGCAGAGCAGGTGTCATGTACTGTGTTTAGGAAGAATTTTCACAATTATCTGCAATTAGTTCTGTTGAGGATCCTGAGAGAGGAGTTATAGGTGACTAAATTTATATGTGCCATTGTCCTTGTATAACAGCAAAGGGACTGTGCTTTTATCTTCTCTGTTTTTTTCCTTTGTCATCAACAGAGTGCCCTTAATCCCTGCCTTCAGTCAGAAGGTGGAGAGAAAGGGGTGAATTCAAAATATGAACTAAAATAGTTCTGAAAGAGGAAATTAAAAATATATATATTTGGGTTGTGGGATGAATTTGGTTCCACCTTTTAGGGTTGAGAATTGCACTTAAGAGAAACAAAACAGTGAATTTCTCTGCTTTTAATATTTATGGCCAACCATAAATGTGTAATGTATCCTCTACCTTCTAACTGCTTAGTTTATGTGTAGGATTTGGAAGTTGAGGGGAACACTGGATGATTGAGGTTCTGAAAGCAATAAAGGAAGAGAAGGCTGTTGCTAAGAAGCTAAATGAATTCTTTACCTCAGTCTTCACTGCCGAGGATGAGGGGGAGATTCTCACATCTGAGCTATTCTTTTTAGGTGACAGATCTGAAGAACTGCTCTGAAGAAGTGTCAGTAGAGGAGGTTTTGGAACAAATTGATTAATTAAATAATAGTAAGTCACCAGGTATTCTCCCAATAGTTCTGAAGGAACTCATATATGAAATTTCAGAACTACTGACTCTGGTATCTAACCTATTGCTTAAATCAGCCTCTATACTATGACTGGAGGATAGCTAATGAAATTCTTATTTTATCAAACAGTTCCAGAAATGATCCTGGCAATTAGACTTACTGCTGTTTAACTTCAGAGCCAGGCAAATTGGTTGAAATTATAATTAAGAACAAAATTATCAAACACTTAGATAAACACAATATGTTGAGGAAGAGTCAACACATCTTTTGTTAAGGGAAATCATGCCTCACCAATCTATTAAAATTATTTGAAGATGTCAGGAAGCGTGTGGATAAGCATGTGGATATATCCATGACATAGTGTGGTTGGACTTTGAGAAAGCTTTTGACAAAGTCCCTCACCAAAGGCTCTTAATGAAACTGAGGAGACATGGGATAAGATGGAAGGTCTTGTCATGGATCACTAATCGGTTAACAGAAACAAAATGATAAATGGTCAGTTTTCACACTGAAAACAGTTAAATAGCGGGGACCCTCAAGGATCTGTATTGAGATCTGTGCTGTTCAACATATTCACAAACGATCTGGGAAAGCAAGTAAACTGTGTGGTGGCAAAATTTGCAATGATATAAAATTACCCAAAGCTGATCATGAAGACATTGACTGCGTTGTGTGAAGGAGTTATTTATGTTTGTTTTAAAGCTGCTGCTATTAATTTCATCAGGTGACCTCTAGTTCTTGTGTCATGTGAAAGGGGGAAAAATAACATTTCCCTATTTGCTTTCTCTACATGTTCATGGTTTTATGGACCTCTATTATATCCCTCATCAGTTGTCTCTTTTGTAATCTTAAAAAGACTGACACTGTTTTTTTCTCTTCATATGGAAACTGTTCCATACCCCTAATCATTTTTTTGCCCTTCTGTTTTTTTTTCTTCTTCCAATTTTAATACATCTTTTTTGAGATGGAGTGATGAGAACTCAACACTGTATTTTAAGTCCAAAGCTGATTGTGAAAAGTTACAAAGGGATCTCACTAAACTGAGTGACTAGGCAACAAAATGGCAGATGAAATTCAGTATTGATAAGTGCAAAGTAATGTACAGTGAGAAAGAATAATCCCTACTATGTACAGAATATGATGGGTCTAGATTAGCTGTTACAATTCAAGAAAGATCTTGGAATCACTGGGGACAGTTCTCTGGAAACATGCATTCAATGTTGAGCAGCAGTCAAAAAAGCTAACAGTGTTAGGAACCATTAGAAAAGGGATAGATGATAATATGAAAAATACCATAAGGCCACTATATAAATCCATAATACGCCCACACATTGAATACTGTGTGCAGTTCTGGTCATCCCAATCTCAAAAAATGATGTTGTAAAGGCTAAAAGTATAACTAAGTTAAAAAGAATGAGATAGTTTCATGGAGGATAGGTCCATCCGTGGCTATTAGTCAAGATGGTCAGGGACACACCCCCACGCTCTGGGTGTCCCTTATCCTCCAACTGTCAGAAGATGTGACTGGACAACAGGAATGGATCACTCTAAATTGTCCTGTTCTGTTCATTCCCCCTGAAGCATCTGGCTTTGCCCACTGCCCAAAGACAGGAAACTGGTCTACATGGACCATTGATCTGACCCAGTATGGCTGTTCTTATGCATTCTTACTTTTAATAGAATTTTTGATTGAAACATTTATGAAATTTATCAGATACAAATACAAGCCATGTCCTTCAATCTAAACCCTTATCTTTTTCCCTCTTTGGTTTGTAATTTTTTCCCCATTGCTTATTTATTCATTGTCTGTCTCTGGCTCTCCCTTTCATTCTGGGAAGGGGGTCTTGGTCTCTGCTGTGAAGCAAGAACATGTTTTCTACATATGGGTGGCTGGGGGAGCTTTTCTGCCAAAATACTTAAATGCAGCTGGCAAACATCAAAATCTGCTTAACATTGCTTTTTGTTTGTTTGGGCTTTCATTTAGCGGGAGGGAGCCCAGCTTGTTCATTTAACAAATGTTCCTACTTCATCAGCACTTGATTTTAATGCTGATTCCCGTGGCATAAGAATGTAAAGTTAATTATATTAAGGCAATGGTCACGTTATTTTCTCTTCTCTGTTTCAGGTTTTTAACCCGTTCCTTGGTAAAGATGGCAGCCAATAATGCAGTGTTGAACAGACTGGAGCAAAAGGGTGCAGAGGCAGATCAAGTCATTGAATACCTCAAACAGCAAGTTGCTCTTCTAAAGGAGAAAGCTAGTAAGAAAGTCAATGTCTTAAAGCAAATTTACTAATCAGATGGTTAATATTAAACTTACATTGTAACATTGAGGACCTGGACAATTTCATACAGTGCAATCAAACCTTCAATGTGTATTATCATTCCCCCAAATCAAGTTGTTAATAGTTAAGGAATGAAAGGGAAGGAATGAGAAAGGACTGTGAAGTTATAGTTTTTCTATTCTGGAAACAATAAAAAGGATGGGTTCGATGACACCAACAGATTGTGGAAATCCTGGAGGATGGAAGTGAATTATTCCAGGGAGGGATGTGACTCGGCACACTTGCAACATTGTGTGATGCTGTAGAGGATTCTCTGAAGCGGTCAGCAAGCTCTCTGCCTGATTCTTTGATGTAAATGATAGACCATTTTTTGTCAAGAGAACACAAAACACTACATATATGTAAATTTATGCCCCAGCTTGTTTCCAGAAACCAGGATTTATATAATCTGGGTATGTGTCCTTAATAGCTTAGTATTTAGCTATATATTCTATATAGTATTCATGAAACAACTCTATTTCCCTTTATGAGTCTGTCATAGTTACTATATGGCTTTTCATTCTCAACACAAAGATGCTTTTACACACATTCATTTCAAAGGATGAAGGTGCTCCATCAAGAATATCTACTACTATTTTCAAGCTTTATTTTTAATGGGTTTTTTCCAAGTCGCTTCTCTCTCCACTATATTTGGAAACCAAGTTTATTAGTCTGACATAATCATTTTCTGCTTATTAGCCAAACTTCTTTTCATTAAGGTCTTTGATCAATTTAACAAACACTTAACAGTTCTCAAAAATTATTTTCATTTTACCGATAATGAAACAGTCAAGTTCATATCTTGAAGCTTTCCAAAAGTCAGTGTCAGAGAGCCAGAGACTCCACTTTTGTCATTCCTTCTTTACAAAGCAAAGTCTTCATTCATGTCTCCATAATTTTTTTAAAATACGTTTTTAAGATATATCAGCTTCAGCAGTGCTGCTCTTCATAGTTCATTGCACACTGTAATAATACTTGTCATAGGAGAAGTATCACTCCATACATGGGAATCAGCCTTCTCTCTTACTTTCATTCAACATTTTGTTAAACCAAAAAAAAATTAGGTAGGCATTATTGCAGCACATTGGTTTAGGTTAGTCTGTCATACTCCTGTCTTGAAATTCTCACAATTTCTGCTTTGTAGAAGGACTTGGACATTTCCTTCTCAATGCCTCACCATCAGCAGAAACATAACATGATTCGGAACAAAGAGTGTAACTGCATGAACTTACTGTTGCCCTTTTCTCATTCTCTCCTGTTTTGTCATGTTTACTTTTGTCTTCTCTTCTTTACTATATTTTTGAAAGCTCCCAATCCTGGTTGTGGTCTTTGGGCCTTACTACAATCCAAATAGAAATATTGTTTTTGCCAGCTTTTTGATAGTTGGATTACAGTTTAGAGTTTAGACTGAAGGTTGCTAATGTTAATGCATGTGGACAAAAGCCTTGCACCTCCTGAAGTTCTAAAGAGTTCCTTTTGGCATGTAATCCAAGTGTTTTGCTTATAAATTTCAAGTAATCACACTTTTCAACACACATTCTGCATAGCCTAACGGTAATAGTGCCTCTAGAGTTCACCCGTTTTACACTGAAATACTTTGTCATCTTTCTCATATCCCAGCTTTTTCATTTAGTCAGAAACAAGTGGGTTCTCAAGATTAAAACATTCAGCCATTATCACCAGCCTTTTCTCCTCAAAACAATTTATAACCATATCAGCAATGTTTCAGTTAAACAAAATTACAGGATACATTTTAATCTATAAAGAATGAAGCACACTCAAATTGTAATCCCAAGGCTACCCCAGATCAACTGTTCAACAAAATAGGAAGTAGTATTAAAAGCTAGGGCCTAATTTAAACTTTGAATCAAGTCCATTTGTATTTATTTATTGTCTTTTCTATGATAATTGCTGTAGTATCTTGACTGTCTCACAAATATTATTAGAATAAGCCTCTCAGTATCACCATTTCTGAATGAAGAAATGGAGGCACAGAGTTAAATGACTTGCCCAAGATCCCCCAGGATGTTTTTGGGAGCACTAGGAATAGAAATTTTTTTCTGTTCCACTGCTACGTAAGACCATCCTTACGATCATGGCAATGTAATCTCATTGTACATTCTGTATTTAATTTGCTGACTTCAGTGGGCTATTTTTTATTTTATTGTATATCAAGTCAGAAATCTGGGTGTTTCCATAATAATTTATGCATACAGAAAGAGAATTGTGTTGAATCTTACATAGTTTATTCCATATTATAGATTCAAGTTGGTGCCTCTGTAGGAATTTGACGGGGGAACAAAAAATAACTTTATTCTAATTTAGATGCAAGTCCCTTAAGAAGGTCTGAAATTTGATATTTGAGAAACCGCTCTCCATGTTTGTTTGTTAATAAAAATTAAGTAACAATAAAATGTGTGTGATATCTAATGATAACTTTTAATTATTTTTAAAATATTCTCTTCATTTGTTTTTAACATACAACAGTTTTAACTAACTTTTTTTAGATAAGTAACATTCAGCACTTAGCAAAGTGGTGTTTAATGACTGAAGCCTGTAGTTTCTAATATAAATTACATCAACTCTAGTCTTGCAGGCATCTCTCCGAGAAGAGAAGAAGCTTCGTGTAGAAAATGCTAAACTGAAGAAAGAAATTGAGGGACTGAAACAGGAGCTGATTCAGGCAGAAATTCGGAATGGAGGTGAGAGAAAAGGGAAGAAGAATTATATCTTCACATATGTGGGCATAGATGCTGTCACTATCTGGGTGCTAAAGGACTTGAGGATCAAAGCCTTGTTAAGAAGTTCTCAGCCTTGCCTGACAGGCTGCTAGGATCAGCCCACGGTCCCCAAACAGAAAGACTATATGATACTTCAGTCAACCAGCAAGCATGCCATAAACACACACTATAGACCACAAACTCATCCCAAGGTTCATGTAGTCACACTCCTCCTTCACCTGGAGAACTCTCTCACAAAATTCCCATTAGCCAACCCTGTTCGCTAGTTCCTCTGGTTGCTCAGGAGTGAGCTTTTTAAACCCATTTAGGTACCTGAGTTGGAACTGAGGTCCTCTAAAGACCTAGCCACTGCTGAGGTTACTAAACACTCTTGAAAAGCTGCTCCTAAATGATTTACCAAGGGTTGTCCAATGATTTTGTGGCAGAACTGAGATTAGACCCTAGATTTTCTGAGTCTAAGCCCTGTGGTTTAACAACAAAGATTTGGCTATACCACTGTTCCTCCTCTGTCATTGTCCTATGGTCTGGGTCTACCTTTTTAAGCTTGTGGCTGATACAGTCCTCACCCTCATGGCAATTTTACTTTTTAGAGAAGAGGAACAAAAAGAGAGAGAGCTGCAGAGCTTCAAATCCAACATGAGTGTTTCATTTTCTGCAAATAAATGTTCTTTAGGAATAAGTCACATACAAAAAAAAGAAACCACCCATTTTTAGTATATTTGGTTCACAGTTCTAGTACTGTAAACCAGATAAGAAAATATCCAATGGAGCTTGATCTTATCACTTCCCATTACTGACTTGTTCCACTGTTAAATCAGCATGTGCAGTCTGTAAAAGAACCACCACTTCACAAATGCAGAGGATCAACGTTCTCTTTTCACATGACTTAATTCCTTTAATATGCTAAACTATCCATTAGTCTGTTTTTCCAGTGATTGAGAACCTGCACTAGTTCATCTCAGTATTCTTTTCAGATGTGTGATAGGCAGGTATGGGATAAGAAGTGTCTACTGATATTTCACAGAAAAATATCCCTATTGCACTTAAGGGACAAACCTCTATGACATGAAGTTTGCAGGGTGGAATTGTATTTTATAAAAAGAATAGAGAATTAATATCCTGTTTGTCCAAGGTTTTAGATAGACTTTACTTCCTCATTTAAGAAATTTGTGTGGATGGAGAGCAGAACTAAATCTAAGGCCTTTTTCTACTGAACAGAAGAACATGTTTTATGAGTCTCTTGGGTATTCACACTACAAGGAACATATAAACCAGCATATGAAATTATGCATATTTTCAGAATGGGAGGAACAAAAAGCCTTTCCTGAACAAGTGACCAAAGCGCAAGTGGATTGACTCTGTTAACTATATTGTGGTTAGTCTGACACCAGTCCAAAGCAAAATAATGGAAAAGCTGATATGGGATCCAGATTATAAAGAATTAGTGCCTATGGTAGTGTTGGTTATATAAATAGGGAGTAGTGTGATTTTACCTCTGTGGCATTGGTGAGACCAATATTGGAATACTACATACAGTTCTGGTGTCCACATTTTGAAAAGTAAGTTGAAAAATTTGAGCTGGCGCAGGCAAGAGCTACAAAAATGATTTGAGATCTTGGAAAAAAGGCCTTATAGTGAAAGACTTAAAGAGATCAGTCTGTTTATTTTATTGAAAAGAAGATGGAGAGGTGACTTGATTACATTGCATTAGAGCCTTCATGGGGAGAAAATACTGAGTATAAAATGACTTTCTTTGTAGCAGAGAAAGGCATAACAAGAACGAATATCTGGAAGTTAAATCCAGACAAATTTAAATTTAAAGAAATAAGTTACACATTTTTAAATGCGGATGATTAACCACTGGAACTAACTACCAAAGAAAGTGGTGGATTATCCATCTCTTGATGTCTTTATATCAAGACTGGATGCCTTTCTAAAAAACAGACATGGAGAGGAGGGGACACACTTGTCTACATGTACCATTTGGGAATGTCTTAAATTGTCACCGTGGAACTTACCACAAATCTGTGGATAAATGTATTTGATGCCCCATAAGATTATGTCTTTAACCCTCCTTTTCTCCTCTCTGCCCCACCCAGTGCTTTTTAGGTTGCTGTTTTTTCTATATGTAAAAAAGGTATTTTTTACTTTACATCAATCAGGTATCATTTTAAGCAAAGAACGAAAAAACCCTATGATGCAATAATCTGCATTATATTTTGCCTCCAACAACTTTTATATTCTTCATAACACCATTTTAAAAATTAATTATGACTGTAACAGCTTTTCAAATTATTTTTATCTCCTGGTGATTTAAGTCTCAATTCTCTAAAGATTTACACATGCTTAATTTTATGCACATGACTAACCTCATCAAAGCTAATGGAAGAAGTCACATGCATAAAGTTAAGTATATGCATAAATTTTTGCAGGGGGCCTTAATTCTTTTCATTTTGTATTTCAGTATGTGTTTATACAAAGTAATGGTATAAAGTAATCAATCCAGGGTGGATTGATTTAGATTTAGAGAAAATCATTGATTTAAATCGTTTCCCACTGATACTTCTTCACTTATTTCTTAAACAATGGTGCAAGTCTGATCACTAAAACACGTTAATGTACAACTCACTACAGCATTTTACAACATCTAGGAGGGTATACTTTGTGTAATTTTTTAGATGACTTGATTTTTATTAATTTAGGAAATAGTACATAATATTCATTACCTGTGTCAAGCTGCAGATGAACAGCTGTACATTAGGAATGATAAGAACTAAATCACACACACAAACACATTAGCACTTATATTTTATTAAACTAAATCTTAAATGTTACATAAATGTTTCACATTTGCAGTTGTAGCAGTCTCCTGAGTTGCCAGCTGATGGCTGTCCTTAAACCCTTTTTTTTTTTTTTTTAATTTTCAGATTTTATTAACTTTAACAGACAAGTCATCAAACACTAAACACACGCTGTCCTTAAAACTTCTACAGCTAGCTCTTATCTTTCCCACTCCCACTGTCTTAACTAACTCCTCTGCTTTGCTTGGCCCAGCTCCACCACCACATAAGCACAGAACAACAACAATCCTAGCCAGCCTGTGTCTTTCTTTGCACATGTGACTTTAGTCTGCTGAGAAACAGAAACTGAAAGCCCAGAATTTCAAGAAGCAAGAACTGGTAGTTAGGCTGGACAGACTAGAGCCATTAATTCATTTTTATGAGACTGTAGGTTTAGTATGTTTAGTGTAGGTTTAGTATGTTTGTGATGAGATTTAATTGTAACTGTTATTTTTTTTAATGAGAGAGAAATTTAGTATTTTATTTATTTTAAAAAAAATCTGATTTAAATTAAAAATATCTGATTTTTTTCTTTAATTGTTGATTTTTATCCACCCTGCTTTTAAGAGTGTACCTAAACCTGAGATGAAATGAGGTAAAGTAACAATAGGCAGGCATAGCACTGATGGAATCACTTCTCTTTCTTTGTTTCTATTTTTGTGTACTTTTAAAGTTACAAATTTTCTTTGAGGAAAAGAAATTAGGTTACCAAATATAAACACAATACTACAGCTATTTATTGAAAATAAATTTTGTTGTAGGCTTGCATGTAAATTGAGGTCTACTTTATAAAAAAATTCTTCATCTAACTGGCAACAATAGCTGACATAGCTGGATATTTGAAATCCTTTTAAAAAAAATTTCTGAAGCACTAATTTCCTGTGTTATGTTTTTCTTTATATTTTCTTTATATTTCAGATAAAATACCCTGATTTCAATTACATTTTTAAGGAAATTAAAAAGCATTTTAACTTCCATCATGTTTAATTTTAGTGAAACATATCCCAGTTCCATCCAGTGGAACCATTTCGACAGCTTCATTTTTGGAAGACTTACCACAGCCTACACCTGTCACATCCTCAACTTCTGGTCCCAAAGACCAAATTAAGGGTGGAAGTGAAGAAAAGAAAAAAAAGGAAAAAGCAGAAAAAAAAGGTATTTCCACTTTTTACATCCTTTAGGCATCTACAACAGTTAATTTGCAGACTTGCTGTGAACATTTTTATTGTGGAGGATAAAAAAGAGCAATCGATGGGGCTACAGTAGGAAAATTCATACACCTTAACTCTTAACCTTAACTCTTAACCTTAACTCATCTTAACCTTCCCTGGGGAAGGGAAGTATTTACAACTAATGAAGGAGATTAACCAAATAGGTTGGAGACAGTTATTTAAGTTGCATGCTGGGCAGATAGTTTTGTGTGGCTAAACTATATGTTGTCTCCCCATTTAAAAATAATTAATAAATAAAATACTCAAATTTTGAGGTGGAGTCTACCAAAGTGCATGAAATTAAATAGTTCACAGCTCTGAGGTTCATTGTTCAGTTTTGGTTCTACCATTGATACCATGCAAGCAACAACCCATAAATTAGCTTTGAGAAATTGCTCTTTAACAGGTAGTAATGTAATATAGCACTAAAAGGTAGAAACCAATGTAGCTTCACTGTTTCTTCTGCTTCTCTGTTCAGAAAACTTAGTCAGTGAGCTTCAGCAGCCCATTTAAATCCATCCATATCAACTGTAGTGATTTTATCGTTTGGGTAGGAGGGGGAAGTATACTGAAATGAGGTAGGCAAATAACATTCCTGGAAATGAACACTGTGTGGTGGGACTTTAATTATTATACCTAAATATATTTGACTCCATTTGATGTTTATCAGTTACCTGTAGTGACCTTCATCTAAGTGTGTTTAGTGAAGAGAATAGTTTAAGAAAGAGGAAAAAATACAGTTGTAAAATACTGATTACATTTCCACAAAGGTCTGTTAAGCAACTCAGGGCATGATTAGGAAGGGTCAGTTTATGAATAATACAGTTCACTGTTGATGGAAATGGATTTATTTCTGGATCTTTGTCAGAATTTGGACATCCCTGTGACAGTAAGGGGACTGAAACTGTATTTGGTTCTGTAGGTGGGTATAATCATTTTCCTTGTCTTCAGTATGCAACCAGTTTTGACGCAGACTAGGATCTCACTGGGATTCATAAAATTTGAAGCAGAGACTAGATGGCATTTCTAAAGCAATAAAATGCTATACTCTAAACTGTGCATCATGTTGTGTCTTTTGCTGGGATCTAGTGGTTACAGGGTTGATAAAGAATTGGTAAATAAAAGTAATCATATAACTTTTGTATCACTTTTTTCCCCTTGTCTTGTGTCAGCTGTTTAACAATATAACTGTAATTTGGAAGGGAAGTCTAACTGATTTTCTTTGAAACATACTGTTGTGATATCTTAGAGACAAGAGATGTATCCTAGGGGCTTATGTATCACTGTGATGGGCATTTATTCAATTTTCAAACCAGCTAATGTGCAGCTTCAAGCCATCAAAATGCATGAGAAATGACTGAAATGCGTAACACCTGTTTGCTTCCCCAGTGATTGCCCTTTGCCTCTTGCTTGCAAACCTCTCATCTGCTGTGCGCCTGTGGTTTGTGGTGGTGAGCAGCAGGGAGGCTCACAGCTGATCCCTGGGCATGCAGCAAGGGAGTGGGTGTGACCTGTGCACATGTGTATGCACCGAATCGATGTGCTATCCCCAGGCGCACCTCAGAACCTCTTCTTCCTTTTTTCCTGCTGACCGGCAATTCTCTGGTTGTTGCACAGGGCAGCACTAGGAGTGCCTGAGAAGGTGGAAATGAGGGACAGGGAACCAGAATTGGCTCCAAAGTTCAGTGTACTGTGAAATGCAGTACAGTTCAGAGGTCACATATTGAGTATGATATAAATGCATAGGCTGAGGGAGGCAACTATGTCACATCATATTTTTAAGTGTTTATTTGTTGGAACTATATTTAATTATTTCTATGTACTCTCTTACAATGAACCACTGAATAACTTTCTTTACAGTTAGGTTTGGGTTGGCAGAAGGCAGTCATGATTAGAACTCACCATTCCAATTCTTTACTCAAAAAGGTGTATGAATTTAAATATTCCTGAAGATGAGCTATTGCCTAATGTAAAATATGTTCTTTTTTATGTTATCTTTGGAAGTTGTCATTTTGTACAAGCACAGTCCTGTACTAGGACATTTATAAGCAAAAATGTATAGTAAGTTATTTACTTAAATTACAAGTGAAGGCAATGCTGCTTTGTCTCTTTTTTCCTTCGTGAAGAACATGTTTCATCTTTGAATTTCGGTATCATGGTAGTAATGTGAGACACATCCCGCTTCTTTGGATCAAAAAGCTAGCATCTGGAATACCCATCTTAATTAAGATGCTACTCCCAGGGATTGTAATTCAGTAAACCAATTATGAACTTCTCATCTTCAAACCAGCAACATGTTCTTATGTACAAAATCATTTATTACACTAGTGAGAGTTCACAGAACGTGAGCTGTTAGTTAATTTAAAAAGAATATCTGCATGAGTCCTAATATGAGTCAATTCTTAAATCAATCTGAGTAACAGCTATGAATCAGTTGAAACCTAAGATCCTTTTTTGATAATTTCCCATCCAACACATGTATTGATTCTTCATTCTGCATATGGCAAACATTTGGGCAGGTCAGTTGTTCAGATTTTTTTAAGTTAAAGGGTACAATACCATAAACTTCCCAGCAATAATTTGATGAGAAGTGATTGAAATACTTTTGTATTGATGCAAGAGAAATATCAATTTGTTTTTATAGATAATCAACATTCCTGGAGGCTTTTATTTTTTTAAGGCCAACAAAACTATACGTATCTTTCATCACTTCTGTTCTTTATTTGGTTATCGTTCTTGGTTTCCATTTTGCTGGTGAAATACAAGTCCTAAGTTTACTGCTGTAGTTGTTGTGACTTCTTGCAGATCATACATAACACTGTGCTTTCATACAAAATAGACTCATTTAAAATCAAGATGACTTTTAACTTAAAAAGAAATTAAACAGTCATTTTGTTTCTGGTGGTAAGTTTTAATATTTAAGGGAAATAGTTACCAATAATTGTAGTTTAGGTCTAAGAATGACATGAGTTGAAATAAAGGGTGCAGGTAAGAAGATACATCTTTCCTTTCTTTTCCTCTCTCAGAACACAGGTATCCTACAACAGTGGTCATGCTAAATAAATTGAACTGCTGTACTTATACCTCACCTTGAGATTGTAGTTTCTCTTGTCCATACAAGCTGGTATATATGTATACATTTTAGGGGATTATTATTGTCTCTAACTGAACTTACTGCTACAGGAGAGAAGAAGGAGAAGAAGCAGCAGCTGCCATCAGCTGGGAGTGATGACTCCAAACCAATGGACGTTTCTCGTCTGGATCTTCGTGTTGGTTGTATCATCACTGCAAAAAATCACCCTGATGCGGATTCTCTATATGTCGAAGAGGTGGATGTTGGGGAAGCAAACCCAAGAACTGTCGTCAGTGGCTTAGTGAAGCATGTGCCTCTAGAACAGGTACAAATGAAGTTCCTTTTACACAGTATTTGGCTGCGTAATATATGTATACTTAACCCAAAGAATCCTGGCCAATGCTAATTCTGTTAACATGACTCCTGGTTTATAGGAAAGACATGTTCTTCATCATTTGATATTTCATTCAAGGTGGAGGTGTGGGTGAATAATATAATGCAGTGAGTATATGGTTCATAATTGATGATCTCTGATGATCCCTTCCAACTCTAACTTAATCTGTGATGATTATTTTTTCCTTGTTTTTATTCCTTACTTTGTTTAAATCATGTCCGTGTTTAAAATGCATATTTTTCCTAAATACCAATGTGTTAATGAGATTAAGATTTCTAGTCTTATATGTCCTTGATTTGCTCCCGTAAAATGTTTATATGTTATAAGCAGTTTTAGAAGAAAAATGCTGGCCCTTTTGGTTTTCAGATATTTTTATATGATCATATAGGCTTTTGGTTATATCCTGCTGTTTGTTTCAGTCTTTGAATCTAAAGTTGCTTAATTATTATCATATAGTTCCTACTAAGGAGACGCCCAAGCTTTAAGGTCTCTGTTCAAATCTGACTTTTTTTTTTTTTTAACCTTAAGGTGTTGTAGAAGGCTAGTTTGAATCCCAGCTTCTGGATTTGTCTGTTATAGAGATATGGGGTTACCCATTTCTGAACTTCAGAAGATTCCTAGGTGTTTGGATGTGTGGTTTTGTCTTGGGCCATCTAAACGACATGCCAGATACATTTACTTAGAACTCGAAACATCCAGTGAACACTTTAAAAAGGAACATTTTAAAGTTATTTTAAATAAAACCAAATTTCATGGTAATGCGCCCTTTCAGATAATAGTGTTTCGGCTATTGTAGTGAGGGAATAATGTGTTTTTTAAAAGTCTGCACAAAGATGTTTTCCAGGTTCTTCTGTCACACCTATAACATTCCAAGTTTCATTTAAGCTGTATAAACAACACACACGCACATGTTTAAAAAGTGTGCGTTAGGCATCTTGTAGCCCTGAGATGTTAACTGGAATGAGTGGCACATAAAACAACCATCTTCTTGTGCGTAACCAGAAAATGTTTGGTTTTGTTAATGTCTTCATGCCCATTCTTTAAAGTTCCCCTGAATCATAATCACATGTGGTACAATATAAGAAAATAATATAATGAGAAACATTTGGAAAAGTAGAGACTTAGCCAGCCAGAAAAGGATACTACTTTGACTTTGTTGGAAACATTAATAGAAGAAAACCATCTGGGTATTTAAAGTTTACAACTGTGTACATCTTTGTCCAACCAGTACTGTTGTACCTCAAAACACTTACTGGAACTCTTCAGAATATAAATAATATTAAAGATTTCTGTTCACCCAGCACAGCCACTGAGAAGGTGAAAGGGTAAATAATAGTGCATTCAAAATGACATAAGGCAAGTAGTATTCAGCATTTATAGCATATGAAGATGTTGTTAAGAATGTCACATACTGAAGTA
Organism: Mesoclemmys tuberculata; assembly: GCA_007922155.1. NCBI lineage: Eukaryota > Metazoa > Chordata > Testudines > Chelidae > Mesoclemmys > Mesoclemmys tuberculata. Next base: position 8,671,483 of record ML675617.1, on the reverse strand, counting down.
TGCTGCAGTATAAGCTGTTACTAACATTGCTTCATTTGTTTTTATTCAGAACAAACTAAGGCCTTGTCTGCACTCAAAAAAAAATACATATTTTTTTTTTAGACTACAGCTTTAAACATGTTTAAAACAAAATTGCCTTGTTTACCATTCTTAATAAGTATAATGTCTTATAAAAAGAGGCAGTGGAACTACTGTTTTATTTCTTTTCTAAACACACACTATAAATAGTTGAAGATCGTTACTGTATTCTGTTTCTTTTAAAGATCTTACAGCCCCTGTAACATTTAGCAATTAAATTGTAAGGGGGGAATAAAAATTAACATTAGTCCAGGGGCAAGGAAGACTTTTTTAAAAAGCTGTTTGTTTTTGTTGTTTTGGGAGCTGTTAGTGATAGAGTAGAAGCTCACAGTTACGAACACCTTGGGAATGAAGTTTGTTCATAACTGAACAACCATCATGGTTGTTCTTTCAAAAGTTTACAAGTGAACACTGACTTACTACAGCTTTGAAACTTTACTATGCAGAATAAAAAAGCCCTTTAATTTTTTTTACTGGTTTATGTTTAACACAGTACTGTACTGTATTTGCATGGTTTTGGTTTTTTTGTCTCTGCTGCTGCCTGATTGCATTATTTTGATTCCAAATGAGGTGTGTGGTTGACTGGTTAGTTCATAACTGTGGTGTTCATAACGCTGAGGTTCTACCGTACTTGTTTGGTTCAGAAGCTTAAGTACCGATTGTGTATTCAATATACTACTCTAATCTTCTCTTTTTGTTACGTGATATCCTGTTGTTTATTTTCTTTGCCTATTTTGGAGTGTTGGAGAACAAAACAAAGAGGTTATGTCTTAACACCAGTTATTTGTCTGGGTAAAGATTGAAGACATCATGGCTCCTATCCTGAGCTATGTTCCAGCTGCTTTGCACTGCTTCACTGGTGCAGAGCAGCTCTAAACCCAGCAGATCTGGGTCCCTGTACGATCTCTTTTGTGGTCTGAGAGCATCTATAGCAGATTCTATACTACCATCCTATCATGATTTCATTTTTGACTGGCCATACTTGGTGTATATAGACACATATGATAACGAGTACTTTGAAACTTGAAGTCCCTCTGTACAACGTGATATTGTAGTAATAACTTTGCAGCATATCATATCATACACAATTTGGAAGGCTGTGTTATTTTACAATGAAGGTACCACACATTTTCTGTGATTTTTTTTTTTAATGCCACAAAGTCGCCCCTGATACAGACCTGTGCTCCGTAATCTTTTAATTTAAAAAAAAAAATGTTTCTAGCCTTCAACATTGTACAGTGATCTAAGCGTAAACGGTTGGGAGTGTTAGATTTGTAGTACCTAGACTTCTTAAAACAAAAGATTTGAATCACAGAATCAACTCAGTGTTCATCCTTTGAAAGATATATCGAATTTTCTTTGTTTACTCTTGCTTAATATATGTTTTTGATTAGTGGCCACCAAGGTCCACTCTTATTTTGAATCTTGTTTTTTTTGTAAATGACACATTCAGATATATTTATTAAAGTACATAAAATACCACGCAGGAACAAGCCAGAATTCAAGTGTATCCAAGAGAATAATTCTTTGGTTTAGTTTTTTTTCCAGAGACTTACAGATGAAGCATCTTTTAAACTGAAATGTTATCAAATCTTTAAAACAATAGAGAATACATTTGATAAAATGAGTTTTCTTAATGTGCAACAGCAAAGCCTACAAGATAGTTTAACCCATCTATTTTTAAAAGGCTGTGAATGTCTGTAAATTATACTATATTATAATACATATTACATTATAATAAAATTAAGCTTGTGCTTGATTATTTTTTTAATTTTCTCTGGAAGGATTTGTTAGGCCAAGTTTTCTATTTTAAATGTTTTTTCTTTGTCTATTTGATGTCAAACTTTTAATGTCTGTGTTTCCTGCCAGATAAAATACACATCCCACACAAAACTTTGAGGTGAAACCATTTTTGGAGAAACTTTAAATTCCCTAACTTGTTTGTTTTTGCCTAGTCATCTTATTTTATTAAAACAAACCACAGTCTCTTATACATATTCTCAGCTTTTCATGTACCCACAATTTGGAAAACAGCGACTACCTAACAAAAAAAGCTTGCAGGATTACCCTGACAAGGCTGATGGGATAATATCATATCAGAATCATCTAAATGCATGTAGCAATTTTAAATAGCTATATTTAATTTTGATGAAGGGCATCTTTCTTAATTCTGTAGTAACGAGTATGCTATTAATAAAAATGGAAATATATTGTAAGCACTAGATGTGCAATTGGAATTGAAAGTAGAACAGGATAATCCTGTTGCCGATTATATACTTGATTTTTCATTTCTGTGTCTTCTGTATGAAAAAGGTAATTCAAAATCCTCCCCACTTCCATTTTATTTCAATCTAAATATGGCTATACACACCCACAACATATTTCCATTTGTTTCTGACCTGCATCACCTTCAGTGAGCAAGGCTATAATATCTATCCCAGGATTGTTTTTGCAATCAGTCAAAACCAAGCATGAGTAAAAAACAGAAAAAAATATTGCAGTGTCCCTTTTATTCTATACATCTGTCTATCTCAATTGTTAAATAGCATTCAGCACCAGGCTGTCTCAGATACTTGCATTTAAAATAAATACAACCACTGAAATTTTATATCCTACCATATGTTTTGGGGGATATACTTTCATAACATTGGCTTAAAGTATAAAAATACCATCTGCAGCAGATACTTGTATGTACCAAGTTGCTATCTAAGATAAACAATATATTTAAATTGTCTATTTTCCATTATTCTGTTTTGTTTGCAGGAATTTATGTCTTAATGCTAAGAGAACTTGCTTTTTATTATTTTTTTGCCTAAATATTCAGAATTTGCACACATGTAAATGTCATTAAATTCAATAGAAGACATGCAATCTTGCTTTAAAAAGTTATATGTTAATGTAGAAAGAGCTCAATCTGGGAACAATTTTTTGTGGGATGGGGCAAATTTGAAGACATTTTTATTTTGTTTAAGGAAGTTCTGATTTAATTTTTATTCAACTTAAAAATTATATTATTTTAGGGCAAAATATTCTCTAATGGGGTCTGGTTCCAGTGTTTACTATCCTCTTTATTTATTATTCTAAAGAAAAGCAGAAGTGTTGTTTGAAATGAGCAAGTTGTTGTGTGCTATATATACCACCATTTTCATTTGCTCAGAAAATTCCTAGTGTCTTTAGTAGTTGTGCTGAATAAGCATGTGTGGCACCAGCTGTGATATACATCCTGAAATGTAAACCACCTAAACTCTTTTGTTATACATTTTTTCTTTTTATACACTAACTTTAGTTTGTAGAGTTTTTAAAAAAAGGAAATTCCTCTGCTAACAGTACTGTACTAAAGATGGCCTAAAATTGTGACCCAAAACAACAGAAGCATGGCAAGTCAGTAAAATATATATTATCCAATATTTTGACACATCAGAGCAAAACCTTAGAGACTTCCTTATTACACCCTCTTTTGTTTAGGTGCTGGAAGACCACCTGAAACCTTTCACCCTTAATTGTCTGTTTCCTGGCTTTTATTAACTAATAGCCTTAAAAGGCTTAAAGAGTGGTAATTGTTTCTGTTGTATTATTGTTAGTATAGTTATATGCGCACATGCTGTATGCACTCTACTGTATATATATGCATGTTACATGTTAGGCTTTATCCTTCATAATCCTTTTTCCAATAATAAAATAGTTCCTAAAACCCTAACTCACGTCTCATACTTCTTTTTTTAAACAAATGTCTGTTCTATTTTGTGCAGATGCAGAACCGGATGGTAGTATTACTCTGTAACCTGAAGCCTGCAAAGATGAGGGGAGTGGTATCTCAAGCAATGGTAATGTGTGCCAGCTCACCAGAGAAGGTGGAGATACTTGCTCCCCCCAGCGAGGCTGTTCCTGGAGAAAGAATCACTGTTGAAGGTTTTCCTGGTAAGCAATAAGTATTATTGGGGAAAATGAGTAGCTAGGAAATTGCATATCCATGCCATAGTTACCTCACAGTTGGAGCTGATTATACAACAAGTATTTTAAAGAGAGTTACATTTCTGATTTAAATAACAGGAGTTTGTAATATTTATATGATGCATCAATTATTAAAATTCATACTTTTAATAAGAGTACTCTAGTATTCTGTGAATACGTAGTATCAAGAGGGATTAAAATACATAATTGAAAGCCAAAAATTGGGGATTGTGGGAGAAATAATTTCTAACACTTACATAGTGCATTTTCATCCATAGCTTCCTTTTATAAATGTAATTTTTAATATTTTCATTTTGCAAATGGAGCCATAGATAGGTTAAGTCACTTGCCCAAGGATGCACAACAAGTGAGTGGCACACTTAACAAATAATAGAACCAGGGTTCCTGACTGCCAATCCTGCATCCTGTACCTCATAAATATATGTACAGTGTTTTCTGGGAAACAGCTAATTATTCCTAAGGTGAGCTTTGAAGAAAATTTTTGAATATTGTGTTTTTTCAAATAATCTTTTGGATCCAATAAACATATTTTATTTGGTTATGTTTTTACATTTTAATATTCTTTTTTTTATTCTGAAAATGTCAGTTTGCTATGATAGAATAAAACGTTGTTTTGCTAGTTTCTATCCTGAAGGGGAGAAAGATACCACATCTTCAGCCCTCAAACAGGTGAAGTGAATGTAGAATTCGTGAAAGATGCTGTACTGACAGCCCAGTATAATCAAGTTCCTTTTTGAGTGGAGTTCCTGTGGGTGCTTCACTTCAGGTGATTGCACGTCCCTGCACATCTAGTCAGAGAATTACTGGGCCGCATGTGCGCTCTCCCCGTCTCACGCTTGTGGCAGCAGTTAATTAGCACCGTGTGGCCATTCCTCCCTCTCAGATCCCTTTCAACCGCCCTAGGTCCGAATTGGAGCTCCAGCAGTGCCTTCACTTGATTTCCTTGATTTACAGCCTTTTGTAGATAATTGCTAGATTAGTGTTATTAGTATAGCTAGGTTAGTTGACTCAGACTTTCTCGTTGTTTGAAAAAGAAAGTTTTCTTCCCTTTGAAATGCTAGACTTTCCTGGATTTAAATGTTGCTTCTCCTGCCATGAGGCAATTCTTATTTATGACAAACATTCACAACGTATCAGGTGCTTGGGGAAAACCCATGTACCCTAAAAGTGCACCCATTCTTTTAACCTGAAGTCCTTCACAAGAAAAGCAAGGGACCTCAACCTTAAATTTATTCTCATGGAGAAGTTCCTCTGTCCTGCCTCAGGCCCAGGACTGCAAACCTTTCCTGGTGACTGGCCACTGAAGACAGTTTCTGACAAATCCCCCTCCTCAGCTTCATGTGTAGGGTACCTGTTTCCTAAAAGACCAGTAAAGAGGAGAGCTTCCACTCCTCCTATCAAAACTAAAAGGAAGCGATCTACTGCATCAGTACTGACCGTGCTGCAGCTAAGTACTTTCAAGTCAGCAGGACTTCCGGTACCATTAAAGCCATAGATTAAGCAGGCAGGTCCCAAAAAGGAAGGCAGAGAAAAGAATGCCATTCCCACTACAGCACCGGTGGCAACAACAAAATCCTTTGTACTGAGTGCCTCTGCAATTTCTAAGGCACCAGTGCCACCTACTGGCTCTCTGCTACACGTCTCCGATGCATTGGCCCCGAAGCCTCCTAAGCCTTGGCACAGTCAATATCGGCACCTATCCCAAGGACTCCACGCCACCTCCAGTACCACAACAATTCTTGGTACAGCAACAGATCCAAGTGCCTTCTCGAGTACCAGAAATAATCAGTTCTTTGCATCTAAGTACCGGACAGTGACACTGGAACCTGTCCCCTCTCTTCAGTACAAACACTGTCAGTACTTTCAGTTCAGTGCACTCCACCAGCTTCACCTGTCCCTCCCTATTCTCCAGCGAGAAGGACGAGGGTGGGGAACTTTTTTTCATCTCAGCACTCCTCGCCACTGCAGACAAGTATCAGATCTGAGTCACGAGCCTCCTAGACCACACATACAGGAATGGTATGGACACCCATGGGGAAACTCACCTGAGCCTTTCCCACCACAGTGGTCATTCTGGGACCTGTGGGCAGCATACAGGCAATATCCCAAGCCACCAAGCAGCAGGGAAATGTGCACACACTCCTCCACAAAGTCAGTTAGCACCACCCAGTGTCTTCCAAGAACAGACTTTTGAGAAAACAGGGCATGACTCAGACCAGGAGGCTATTCCTGCCACCAACTCGTCTTCCTCACCTGACGAGCCCATTATGCCTCCTCCCCCTACTACTAGACAATTTCAAACTGTTTAGAAGGATAACTTACACATTACAGATCCCTCTCGAAGAGGTTACCGAATAACACCATAAGCTGTTGGACATACTTCATACATCAGCTCCTCCAACACTGCATGCCCATAAACAAGACCATTTGTGGAGCCTGCCACAACCATCTGGCGAAACCCCGCTACAATCCCACCTAAGAGTAAGAGGGTAGACAATAAATATTAAGTCTCTTTGAAGGGGTTAGAATTTTTATTTTCCAACCCCCAACCAAACTCTCTTGTTATGGACACAGTTAATGAAAGAGGCAGGCAACATTACTCCAGGACCACACCAAGGAATGGGAAAGGCTGGATCTGTTCTGCACCCAGTCTACTCATTGTCGACATTACAGTTTAGAATCATCAATTATGAAGTTCTCTTGGCAAATACATGACATATTTGAAGTTAGCAGAATTTATTGACATTATACCAGGGGAAAAGAGAGAGCAGTTTACATCACTCATTTCTGAAGGCCACCTTATAGCTCAAACAGCCCTTCAGGCATCACTGGATTCTGCTAACTTGGAGGCAAGAACTACTGCAACCACCATAATAATGCGCTGGGCTTCCACACTGTACAGGTTTCATGGTGAGGTGCAATCTACAGTAGGGTGCAATCCTTTTGAGGGTCCGAAGCTATTTGTCGGCAAGACTGACAAGTCACTTCACTCCTTAAAGGACTTGAGAGCCACTCTTAGATCTCTAGGCATCTATATGCCTGCAACAAAACACAAACAAGGCAGGTATTATATATCACAAGAACCTAAACAAGCTACATACACACAGAACCAGAGACAGTATGATCCTCAAAAATGTAGGCAAAGACCACTCAAGGAAAGGTCAAATTCTTTGCAGCCCTCCACATTGCAGCAACTGATCTCAACACCAAATTTGAAGGTTTGATTGAGGGTTCGTCAGACCTTCCCCAACCATAGTTGCTAACACCAAGCTTCACCAACCATCTGTTTACAGACCACCTATACTATTCTACTCAGTCTAGCATACCATCACTTCAGAAAAAAGGATACTGAAGATCATCAAGAACGGCTATTCCAACAAATTCCTCTCCATCCCCCCCTACCCATCCTCCATTCCCATTTCTCTTCAGAGACCCCTCTTGTGAATCACTCCTGAGACAGGAAATGGAACACCTCCTGCAACTAGGCACGGTGGAACCTATGTCAGTACAACACAGAAGGAGGGACTTCTATTCCTCTTACTTCTTAACATATGAGAAGTCTGAGGGATGGAGACCCATTCTCAATCTCAAGAAATTAAACAAATTGATTAAAACACAATGTTTAAGGATGGTTATTTTAGTGACAATAATTCCTGCATATTTTCATATCACCATACACCCCACACAGAGGCGATTCCTCTGATTTGTTCTGGGACAGGACCATTTCCAATACACAATAATACTTTTTGGGCTATTCATGGCCCCTCAAATGTTTTCCAAAATCCTAGCAGTGGTGGCAGCCAATCTACATAAAGAGTCTTGATATACCTGTACTCCCACTTGAGGAGAAGCAGTCGAGGCCATACAAAAGCCAATGTCCCTTTTCACAGTTCTCTGTCTACAAATAAACCTTCAAAAGTCAGTGCTCACAGCTGGTCAAAAACTGGACTTCATTGGGGCCCATCTAAACTCGATTGAGGCAAAAGCATCACTAGCACCTCAGATTCGTTGCCCTGGCAAACCTGATTAATACCATGATAGACAGTCCACAAGTATCAGCTAGGACCTGCCTTTGTCTGTTAGGTCACATGGCAGCGATAACATACATCATAAAACATGCCAGACTATGCATGCGCTGCCTCTAAGCTGGACTCAGAACAGAGTATGCCCCACACAAACTGAACAAATTGCTAAGCATGCCAACAAAGGTCAAGGACTTGCTACAATGGTGAACCCAACTCCACAGTGGGTGTACAATGGATGCCTCCCTTTTGGGATGAGATGCCCACTTAGACAACCTCACAGTACAGGGAACGTGGTCTTCAGAACAACACTCCACATCAGTATTCTGGAACTGTGAATAGTTTGCAGTGTCTATGTGCACTTCATGCCTCTAATCAAAAACATAACCATACAGATTGTGACAGATGATGTGGCTTGCATGTTCCACATAAATAGGGAAGGAGCAAGGTCACATTCTCTATGCACAGAGGCCATAAAGTTGTGGACATATTGTATCCAACGCAACATCAACATATCAGCCATGTACCCACCAGGATCTCAGAACATCAGAGTGGACACACTGAGCCAAAAGTTCTTGCTCGACCACAAGAGGGAAATAAACACCTCCATGATTCAGAATATATTCCAACGATGGTGGTTCCCCTCCATAGACTTATTTGCTATGAGCCGGAACAGCAAATGTCCAATGTTTTGCTCCAGAGCAGGCCTCGGACCAAGATCCAGAGGAGATGCATTTCTTATCCAATGGGACACACACCTCCTGTACTCCTTGCCTCCCATCCCACTACTGCCACAAGTTGTACACAAGATCAGGATAAATCAAGCCAAAGTCATCCTGATAGCCCCAGCATGGCCCAGGCAAACATGATATCCATGCTTACAAAAGCTGTCAGAATGCCAACCGCAAATCCTTCTACTTTTTTCAAATTTCTCTAAGGATGCAGGTCAAACACAGCACCCGAACCTGCAGACACTCCATTTGAGCAAGGCAAAGAGATGATCTGCTCTGAAGAAGTTAAGGACATCTTGCTAAACAGCAGACAGACAACTACACACTCGACATACCTCCACAAATCGAGGAGATTCCATACATGGTGCCTAAACAAACAAATCGACACTACCAATTCTACGTTGCCCATAGTACTGGACTATATACTTTACCTAAAGAAATCAGGCTTTTCAATGAGTTCATTACAAGTACACCTGGCAACAATTACAGCCTTCCACTACTAGGTGGATGGTGTTTTGGTTTTAGCTCATCCAACTATTAAAACATTCCTACATAACCTCTACCCAGAGCCTAGAGTCCCAATTCCTCCTTGGGACCTCACACTAGTGCTTTGATCTCTGACAACTGCCCTGTTCAAACTTCTGGCTACGTGCTCACAACTACACTGTTCCATGAAAGTAGTGTTTCTAATAGTCATCGCGTCCGCGAGGCATGTAGAGAAATAGGAGCCCTTATGGCAGACCCACCATATAGGATTTTTCTCAAAAACAAGGTCACTCTGAGACTCAACCTTAAATTCTTGCCTAAAGTCCCTTCTCCATTCTACCTTAACCAATCCATCCAACTCCTAAGCTGTTCCTCTCCACCATGGAACACTCCAAGGCAAACCCATCTGTAAGCAGAGACTTTCCAAATGACTTTCAGGCTGCATTCAGCTCTGCTACCACCATCAACAGGGGCTACCACTCTTCCCTTCCTCCCCTCCCTCCCCCACCCTTCCTACGGCTCAGAACGCACTCTACAAGAAGAGTAGCCTACACTCTACAAGAAGAGTAGTCAGTAGCCTTCTTGAATGACATGCCTATTACCGGCATATGTAAAGCAGCCACTTGGACATCCTCCCATATATTCAGATAACACTATGTCATTGATCAGGATTCTGCCTCTGACTCTCGACTGGGACACACATCATCCATTCAGACCTAACTCCGAAGCCCCTCCTTTTCCCTGTGGGGCACTGCTCTACAATCACCTAAAGTGGAGCACCCAGGAGGGACTCCGCTCGAAGAAGAGAAGGTTGCCCACCTTGTGCCGTAACTGAGGGTCTTCGAGATGTGGGTCCCTGTGGGTGCTCCACTCTGAGGGTATTTCCTTCCCTCTACGCTGGAATTCTAATTAGTCCTCTGCACAGGAATTGAGAGGGGAGGTGACTGCACAGCGCTAATTAACTGATGCCCCAGGCACAAAATGGGGAGAGCACACCTGCAGCCCAGCCAGGTACTCTGTCAAAATTCTCCAGTGAGAGATGCAGACGCGCAGTCACCTAAAGGGACCCACAGGTACTCGCATCTCGAAGAATCTCCATTCCTGCACAGGATGAGTAATCGTATTACCTGTTAGTTGTTCACGGATACACATCACACAGATAGGGGTAGTAAATGTTTCCCCAACCGAGTGTCTCACCACTGATCTGTCAGAGCCACCACCTGAGGATGAGAAGGATATCCAGTTTCCACTTCTTTCTGGGCCTCTCTGTTGACTCTACCAAGAGTTATAAACCAACAAGGATGCCCATTTATTGTTTGGTGGTGGTAGATTTTGTAATCTCTGTCATGGCTTCAGTTTAACTGCCAGACTGGCAATGATGAACACCACAGTTTATTATAATTCCTGGAGCCATCCACTGTCAAGCACAACTTGTCATGTTCTGCAAATAATTATCCAGATACATGTGGTATGCATTTGTCAATACTTGTCTGATTCCTTCCTACAGAATTACCGTTGCTTAAAATTGGGTTGCTACATGATGGAAATACTGTTTTGTCCCACACAAACATACCAGCCATTTTTTTAATAAGCTTATCATGCCTCAGGTACTTTTCAACAGTGCCATACTTGCCATGCTACTTGAAAGGCAGGACACTGCTTCTTGAATACTTATCTCCATAGCATACCTCTATGTACAAACGTCTCAAAAATGTAATCCTCTGGTACTTGCAAAAAATATCATGGATGGCAAATCACTAAGGAAACCGCCAGAGTCTCTGCAGTAGTGCTTTTCAAATAGACAAAATATACAGTTTATTAAAACTTAGCTGCTATGCCTAATTGATGTAGTTCAGAGTGTATTAAAAATATCCTGTTTAAAGAGGAAAGACGTATTGCAGCATTTTCTTTTTTTAGTTTTATATATTTAAAATATAGCATTCGATTGCTTAAGATCCATCACATGCACTGTAGATGATCTACAATATGAACTAAAATCCAGAAATCTCCCAACAATAAAAATGACTTTTTACTTCAGTTTCCTTTAAGTTGTTGTATTGATCTGTCACATTTGAAGTCTGCTGTTAAAGTATGTAACATTATGTGTTTGAAAGTGGAGAATTGCTAAAGAAAATGGTTATATGGCAGTCTCAAAATATAAACAGAGATAATCATTACAAATATGTCATAAGAAATGTGCACAGTTATATATCATGAAAAATAGTTCATAATCTTAAACCAAACTAACTCAATAAATGCCAAAACTGGAAAGAAAACAAAGTTACCAGATGTTAGCCACTTTTTATTGTATCAATCAAATAAGCAACTAGTTATTTGTGAAATCAAGAAAATCCCTCAGATGAAGCATCTCAAGTCACATTCTTTTTTTCAGATCCTTGATTCCTCTTGCATTGACATTTGCCCGGTGTGGTCTAGCTGACATTCTGCGGATTCATTCTGTTGGAAAATGTGCTATTCAATTATGTCTATATAACAGGCAGACTTGGAGTGCAAAACACTGAAATTATCTGCCTTCAAAAAAAATAAGCTGTTGTAAGAAATACATTGTTGTGAGGAGAAAATATATGTGCTCTTTATTACTTATTTTCAAAAAATTTCAGCTCTCTTACACTATCAGTTCTAATGGACATACAGTGGGTAGCAGAAGCTGTAGAATAAGCCTTGCTAATGGGGCAGTCCTGACAGCATCATGAGGGTCAGTCCTGACTTGTTCTTTCTCTTAAGCATATTTTATGTTGAGTTCAAACCCATAAATCAGGTGTTGATGCATATTGATATTTACTGACATAGTCTTTTTCTAGAAAACTATTATAAATTAAACGTGATGTGAAAGAACTAAACCTTTAGAACTAAACCTTGGGCCTTCAGCTGTAAGATGTAGATGATACGTTTTACAGCAACTTCCTTCTGATAGGAAGCCTTGTGTCTACAACAATAGTAAGGGTATCGGAGGTGAAAATTTGGAAGAACCCTGCCAACCAGTTGTACAGGGTCCCCCTTCATAAGTCTGATCTGCAACAGTTTTGGTTTTGGGGTGGTTGTTTTTTTGTCCTTCACTATCATCAATATTTGTTTGGTAAAATAATGATAAATTGAACCAAAACACAAAATAAAAATTTCTGGGGCACGCAAGTATGATTCCCCCTTCCTAATCCACTCAAGTCCTACACCCATCCCCAGTGTTAAAATATAGAAACCTGGTTCACATAGTCTGAATCAGAATTATGGTTGGAAATACACTGGATAATATGGCGGGTAATTTCTTTCTTCATGGGCTACCTTGGAGCCTATCTCTAACATTCAAAGAGGTTTTTAAATCATATCCTTCTAAGATGCCCCTCCTACAGATTAATCTTAGCGAAAATGTGATTGTCTTTTGTGAGCTGTATATTAGACCATTGGCTATCTCTTAAGAACAGTGAACAAAAGAGTAAACATTTAATCAGGAACTGTCCCATGTTGTGTCCTCTTGCTAACACTACTAAAGTAGTGATTTTATCTTTGGTTGACTCGTGCATTACCTTTATTGCCCATTGTTTCCAAAAAAAATTAAAATTCCCTTATGCTTGTGGGTAAGTCCTGCTGACAGCTTTGAAGTGAGCCTTGACTCACTCTTTGTCGTAGTCATATTTTATGTTGAGTTCAAACTCATAAATCAAACATAATTTATCAAAACTGACATTTGAAAATAAGGAAAATGATCATAGTGCTATCGGGCTCTGATACATTGCATCCTGTCTGTTCATGCACACCAAGCCTCCTGCCTAGTGTGGCACTTCTGTAGCAAAACAGAATAATTTTTAAGAAACTTTCGATCCATCATTAGATTTCCAAAAGTCTTTTTCTAGTGCGAATCACCTATGTCCGCCTTTGTTATAAAATTGTTACCAGGTGTTGGTACGTATTGATATTCTGTTTCTGTTTCACAAAAGCTGTATTATAAATTAAATGTAGTGAGAAAGTTGCACTTCAGAGCTAAACGTATGACCTGCAGTCTATGACAGAAAGTTTTGTATGCTTTACAACCAATTCCTTCTGATAGGAAGCCAGAAACATCTGGGGAGTTTTGATAGTGCCAAATAAAGGTTTTTACAACCTTTTTTTTTTTAATTGACTTCTGGGATATAAATTTTAGCTACAGAATATGGCGACTACTCCGTAAAGCACCAAGGAGGAAAAAAAGTTCAGAAAAACTGGTAGCTGTGAGACAAGTTGACTTAATAACTATCTTTGAGGCTACACCACTCATCACTAACAGCACAAAATAGACATTCTGTAATAGAACCAAATAATTAAATATAAACACACATGAATATAGCTAACTATGAGGAAAAGCTGGAGCAATCCAATTTGAGTTAAAAGATACTCTTTTGCTAGTTGTGAAGAAAACACTTATTTCTACTTGACAGTCAGTTCTTGGCAGGAATCAAGTGTATTTATAAATCATAGTAGGGTATAAAACAGCATACTGACGACGGAAAGAATCATGCATTAATTCAATACACAAACAGAATAAATGGACTTGGCAGAATTTCATTTTTTATATATATAAATAATTTGATAGAGATGATCAACGCTTGTTTTTAAGTTTTTTTTATTTTTATAAATTTAAATTTTCACAGTTGGGGAAAAATATAGGTGGTGTCAGATAAGAGAAATCAGACAATTATTTAAAGACAGTAGATGTTAAGATTAAAAAAATGTTTAAGCTTTATAACTAATGTTAAGATTTTGTCATGGTTAGTTTTAGTAAAAGTCATGGACAGGTGGCAGGCAATAAACAAAAAATCACAGAAGCCCAAAACCTGTCCGTGACTTTTACTAAAAATAATGGTGGGATAGGGTCAGGGGACTGACAGCTCCAGCCCCCACTACCCATGGCAATCAGACTCTGTCGTGGGGCATGGGACTGAAGCTGAATTGGAAAATGTCTTGGAGGTCTCTGAAAGTCATGGAAACCATGACCCCAGTGACAGAATCTTATCCTTGTTTATAACTGTTAAAACCCAAATTGTCAACATATCATGTCAAAATATACAAAGTCTGTGTCCTCAAATCAAACTGTTAATAAGTTTTCAAACAGCATTTTTCTTGCTTTGCCTACTTACGAATTTCAAACACCATCAACGGAAATATTTTTCCTCAATTTGTACCATGAAATTGACATTTACCATTAAATTGACTAATCCTCCCATGCCTAAGAGTAAATAATATATACTGTGGAAGGTTCTTTTTGTTTTAGAGTAAATAACATGCAAGACTTCATACAAAATGCAAATGCAACACACATGTAATTTAGTACTTTTCACTAGGTTCATTTTTAGGGATGAGGAAGTGGGGCAGGGAAGGGATTGTTGATTTAATCACAGTAAAAACCTGTGGAAAACACGGACAGGCCTGTGCATTATTCTCAGCCCTCTGCAGGGGAAGTTAGTGATCCTCCCTACCACGATGGAAGGTTTGGTCTGAATTATTAGGTCAGTCCGGTTCAGTAAGGGCAAGTTTACAATACAAAATTAAGTCAACCTAAATTACATCCATTTACAGCCACCACAGTAATTAAATCACTTTCGCAGGTCCATTCTACGCTTCTTGAGTCAGCGATGTTGGGTTCTTTACCAGGAGAGCTCAGACCAATTTAACTGTCAGTGTGGGGCTTTGTAGGATGGCTTCTGAAAGGCAGCAACAGACGATGCAAGCAACGCAGTGTCTACGCTGAGACTATTGCTACAATACAGCTTAAGTCAACAGAACTTTTGTCACTCATGGTGTGAATTAGCCACGCCTGTGAGTGACATAATTTACGCTAATTTAAGCACCAGTGTGGACAGCGCTATGTTGGTTGGAGGGCTTCTTCCCCGACATAGCTATCGCCTTTCGGGGGCTGGAGTAATTAGGTCAACAGGAGAGCTGTCTCCCATCAGCTTAGAGTGGCTACACAGAGAGATTACATCAGCATTGCTGTAAACTGCCTAGTTTAGCCATAGCCTGACACTATGACAACATCCATACAAGTGCTTCGCCTCTCACAGAGGTAGAGTTAAGTCAGTGTAGTGGGCAAGTTACTTCGATGAGAGCTACGTGTTAGTGTAGACGCTTATAAAGTTAGGTCAACATAAGCTACTTTACCAAAGTTTTAACCTGCCAGATTCCTGATGAGTATTGAGCAATTTTATCAGAATTTTTCTGGGCCCAGTACAAATTTGTAACATGGGCCCCCTCTCCCACGCATACCACAATCCCTCATCCCATACATACAATCTCATGAGCCAGAAAATTTTTTTTCCTCATCATAATGGGGGTTGCAGCCTGGGTCAGGCCCCCCAGGGCTTCTAGGCCCTGGTAAAGTGTACCCTTTCCCCCCACATGTGCGGGGCCTGGCTAATGACCCGTTCATTGACTAAGGCATTGTCCTAGCTGTTTGAGCCACATTGTTAGCAGTGATTAAACAGATTGTATGAATAATTAGCCTCCAATATCTGGCAATCATATATTTTGTGCTGAAAAATTCAACCAGATTTAACCATTACTAGATCTTAATTTGTGGAACATTGAAAGGCTGGCCCTTCGGTCATTAGAAGATTGTATAAGGGTAACCAAATACAGTGTAAGCAATTGTTGAGTGTCTGAAACTTCTGAATAAGCGCTGGGATTATTCAGGAGTTGGTTGCTATCTCTTTATCAGATGATAGGTGTTTGTACATGTGTCGCTTCGTTTCAGACCTCAATTAACTGTAAGAAGATTCTTCAACCCAGTGTCATCTTACATCATTAATAAAAACAGCACTGAATTCTCTGCTGTTTTAAATTCATTGTAATCTTTGTGTAATGGCAACAATTAGCTGTTCAAAACTGTAATTTACAATGTATGTCCTGAACTCAAATTTTGAAGATTTGAAATTTTACAATCTAAAATGTGACTTGCCGATTATTAGTCATGCACATTTTAAAAAAAGAACCAAGTTGATATAACTTCTCTTCTTATGTATTTCCAAGCAATTAAGTGATTTTGCAGATTTTCTTGTACTCTTTTTCAAACCTAAACTTTTTAAAAAATTAAATATCTTGTCTTTGGAAAGAAACTTACATTTTCCAATTTTCAAAAACTGACTAGGAGATTTAAATTCAGTTCCCATTCAAATTGATGGGAGATTTGTGTCTAAACCTCCTACTTGGCTTTTGTGTGCCAAATTATCAAGCTTGGCTTAGCTACCACTTTCTTAAAAGCAGAGCTAACCAAGCAGTTCAACAATAGCAGTATCAGGAATAAGGAACTCACATTATTTATTTCAAATTCAGTTTAATTTTAGAGGCTAGTTATAATTTTAAACACTGATTAATTTTAAGTGAGTAGTTTAAACCATGGAAATTCAGTTTGAGTCACTGAAATTAAAATAGAAAGGAGACAGCTGGGTCTGATTTTAGTTTGAAGTCTGAAAGCCTATACAGCAGCATCAGCAACAACAAAAAAGCAACCCAAAAGCAGACACAGCTGTCCCAAGTCAAGCAGAGTGGACTCATGTTTAAAAATAACAGACTAATACCGCATATGGTGTTGGGGAGTTTTTTGGGACACTGAGTAACCTTCCATGTTGTTCATTTTAGTTATCATGAACATTAGCCATTTCCAATTAGTAACATTTACAACTTACACTTCTTTTTCTGCAGAAACTGAAGTATTTCCTCAATTCCCCTCTCTCTGTGTTTTTAGAGAATATCTTGCTAAGGGGACATTGGGCTACGCAGTTGCTATTAACAGCTGCAATTAAATTTTACTTAAAAAAATAGAAAGTAGTCTTACACATTTCAAAACCACAACCACAAGAAATTGCAACTTTGAAAGAGGGCTTTTTCATATTAACAACTTCGTAAAGTTTACATTCACGTTAGTGAAATCACCTGCTTGATGAAAATGATTCACACACACATACATCCCTTGTCCATCCCCTTCTCACATGCAGCCATTTTTAATAGTTACATGGTTTGCAGTGAAATCCTCCATGACAGTATGGTAGATGTTTTAAAAAAAACTGCAGCAACCAACCATGTGTCACTTGAAATTTATGGTTAAGTACTGGTTTTGGTCTAAAAATGATTGCAGTTTCAAATTATGGTTAACCGGTTACAAGAGAAATTCAGATTGTTCTAAACCTGCTGTGCAGTGGATAGTCAATATAAACAGCTTCCTTTAATCAAGGCTTTGGTGTATGGATACTTTCCTCTTGTCGCTCAGTTACCTCTGCCAGTGATAAGAAACTAACACCACTGTTGTAAGCACTATCTTCTATCCTAGATTTTTTTCCCCAATCATAAATTACTGTATATTTCTGTTAAATTGCTTAGTGCTATTGGTTCACATTTTCCTCATCTTCTTTGCACTTAGGTACTGTGGCGCTGGCAGCATTATAAAACCCTAAGATAGATTCTAATATAAGTCACTGAGCTATGGTAGGATGAAAAGATCCCCTGCTTAACCTAGAAAGTTCTTTCTACCACAATTACGCTACATGGCCACCTGGCTTCTCTTTTGCGATAGTGTTGCCTAGAAGATAGAGCACTCAGCTGGCAATCAGAAGACATGGATTCTATTCCTGGCTATTTCAGAGTGGTAGCCGTGTTAGTCTGTATACAGCAAAAACAACGAGAGTTCTGTAGCACTTCAAAGACTAACAAATTTATTTTTTGCAGGCATTAGCTTTCGTGGGCTTTAACCCACTTAAGCTTATGCCTGCAAAAAAAAAAAATTTGTTAGTCTTTAAAGTGCTGCAGAGCTCTTGTTGTTATTCCTGGCTGTGCCACTCACCTGCTGGGTGATCTTGAGCAAGTTTCCCCATCTCTAAGTTGGGGATAATGATACAGACCTGCTTTGTAAAGAGTGCTAAGTGGCATGATTATAATCCTTGACTAATGACAGCAGTTGTCATTGTGGCCATAATTTTACTCTATTTTATTTTTAGATATTCTACCAAAGGATTATTTCCCTTATGAGAGAAAGGGATGCAAAGCGACAGGGTACAGGAGAATG
This sequence comes from Mesoclemmys tuberculata, assembly GCA_007922155.1. Classification (NCBI taxonomy): domain Eukaryota; kingdom Metazoa; phylum Chordata; order Testudines; family Chelidae; genus Mesoclemmys; species Mesoclemmys tuberculata. The sequence continues at coordinate 8,653,148 of ML675617.1, read as the reverse complement.
CACAACATAGACCTCTGGTAATGTTTAAAAGTGGTGCCTGGGCTAATCTAATACAAGCTCACCACAGATCCCAGGAGAGCTCAGCTGGGATTCCAAAGAAACACTTTAATAATATCCAGAAGGTGTTTGTGTAATAAAAGTCAGATTTTAGTTTATTTTTGAAAAATTAATTTGCTTTTTGTAATATTTAGGGGGAAAACAAGGTAGATTTCACCTTCTGTTCACCTACAATTGTTTAGCAGCTGTGCTACTTAAATGACTTCATTAGTTGTTATGTATCCATTTTTGGTCTGAAGGAAGGACTGTGTCTGTTCATTAATTTAGTACAGAACAGTGTTCTAGTTTTTTGTTTGTTTTTTAAGCACACAATTAGTTCTGCAAGTGTTAAGGCATTGAGATAATTAAGTGTGCCATTTGCGAGAAATTATTTATGACTGTTGCATTGAATCTTGGCTCTGCCACGGACCAGACTAGTCAACAGAAAAGTTGGCCTGCAATGGAAGCCATTTAAAAAAATAATAATAATAAAGTTAGGGAAGTTACAGAATCAGAGCCAGACTGAAGTAACTTTCCTTTATAACTGTTAACAAGAGTAGGTGAGCTGAGCATCCAGTCTTTTGAAGTGCTTAAACAAAACAATGCTAGCTGGCAGAGCTCCCTCATCTGTCTGAGGAGAGTGGCTGTTTTTTTCCATTTCCTTATGCATTTTGGGGCCCTCTATTATTCTTTCCTTTCTTAATGAATGTTCCTTATGTTAGCCAGCAAGAATCTCATACCATGTGCAAGATAATTGTGTTCGACTTTAGTAATATGTAGCTGTTACTGGCTAATGTTAAGAAAGACCTGTTGTTCAACCAGTCAGGGAAGAGAACTTCATTGCATTAGGACATCTTTCTGACTGAGTTTGTTGAAGTCTTTCTCAAGAGCCTGATATTCTCCCCACAAGGTTTCTTCCTGGGCTGTCAAGGACTGAGTAGGGGGGATGGAATGAGAACGTGAGAGTGCTTATAATTGAAGTATGCTACCACAGAGAACATGGACGTTTCCCCTTAAGGAATGTTCAGCTTGTTGATGAGTTGTGTTAGTTCCTAGCATACTAGCTATTGTGCTACCTTCTGGGGAAATGTGTTCTCCATAAAGTATATATGTGCTGTGAATTTTGAAACATAACATTGTATTGCAATGTGCAGTAATTGAGCTGAATTGCTCTCCTAGCCAGTTGAAATATTGACAGTGAAATGGCGTGAATTCCCCTGGAGACTTTTATTTTAAACTGGGCCCTAACCCAGTGGAAGTGTTTATAATTTCCCTTGTGCTCTTCAGTCTACTAACATGAATCACATAAAAAGGGTTAAAAACACCCCAAGGCATTGTGGCTAAGTAACTTTAAATAAAGAAGTCTTGTTTTGCTTTAGGAGATCTGCATTGTATTAGAATTTAAAATTGAAATTCATTTGGTCTTTGCAAAGGAAAATAAATGGTACAATGAATTGATTGTCATGCTTTATGTAGATCATGAAAGATGATGTTGGCATGCAGCAGTTCATTCAGTATAAATCATCTTTAAACTGGCAACAGGAATTTATTCAGGTTAATTTTTGGTTCCCATGTCATTTTTTAAAATGCAAACAGGAGGAATATTTTGAAACTGGTATAACATTTATTTTTATTATTCCACTATTGTAATCCTTTAGCTGCTTTCAGCTTTTCCACAAAAGCAGCTGAATAAAACTAGCTAGATACTTACATGGCCTCCATTACTGTAGTATTTGACTATCTCACAATCTTTAATTATTTATCCCCACAACATCTCTGTGAGGGTACTGTTATCCTCATTTTACAGATGGGGAACTGAGGCATAAAGATCTGACTTGACCAAGGTCACACAGGAAGTCTAGCAGAGAAGTGAATTGAACATGGATCTCCCAAGTCCTAGCTAGCACCCTAATCACAGGCTGTTCTTTCTATCACCCTCCACAGTTCCAGATTTCTTGGGTGCCTTTAACATTTACTCAATACGAATTCCATGTGCCTCTGGAACCCCAACACTGGGTCAAACAAACAAACAAAACACTGCCCAGGCTGGAGATCAGCCTAAGCCTGCCTGAACAATGTGTTCCTACAGTTAATATTTACTTTGTGTTTCTGACACATCTCAAAATCATTAAATTAAAACTCCCCCTCCCCTTTTTCTTCATATTCCAAATGCTGACACAGCACACTATGATTATGTACTATAGTTAGTTATATAAAACTCTCTTCTCTAAGGACCTACAGTACTGTCAAGTAAGAATTAGAATGAATTACCCAACCCATACGACAATGTCAATTTTTGGCAGCCAATATCATCACCTCAAATAAATTCTCAAAAGAAAACATTACTATGCTGTCTTTCTCACACCCATACCTGTCCTTTTCTTTCATGTCTGCTACTTTATTTTATTTTATTTATTTACTTTTATTCAAACAGGAGAACCTGAGAAGGAACTTAATCCCAAGAAGAAGATCTGGGAGCAGATCCAGCCTGACCTTCATACTAACGACCAATGCATTGCTACATACAAAGGAGTTCCATTTGAAGTGAAGGGGAAGGGGGTTTGCAAGGCTCAGACCATGGCCAGCAGTGGAATCAAATAAATAAAGCCAATTACTGAGAAGCTGTTCAGAAGCTTAAATGGAAAGCAGTGCAAGCACAATAAAGGCATGAATATATTCCCCCGAAAGCATGGTTGATTCATTTTTATTTGACCGCGTCTCCAAAGATATGAATATGTGACTGTGACATTTTCTAAATTCACTCATTCACCTTGTTCATTTGGCAGATTAAATAGTCTGTCCAATTATTAACTAAGTAGATTAGGGCTAAATGCTTGAGCCTGTTTCAATGGAAGGGGGTGCAAATCCTGGGGATAATTGGGCTTAGTTTAGAAATGGATAGAGAAGTGCTCTACACTCTAGACCCACTGAGTTACTCAGGAAACAGGGGCCCTCAGAGAGAGGTACCAACTGCCATTTCCAGGTGTTCAGGGAGTGTAGAGTTAGTGATTCTTACAGTGAGTAGGTGGAACTCTTGAAGGGAGCAGATACATTATAGACCTATGCCCCTATAGTTTGGGCTGCTCCTAAGACTGCCAAATGAACGGAAGTAGGCGTGGTGGGTCATATCTGTAAATCATCACTGGAGAATTGATTCTGATAAGCAAAACTAAATTTGTCCAATTTTAGTACACGCTGATGCATGAAACAAAAAGTGAATCCATTTTTGTGTTTTAACTTCTACAGTACATTTCTTCAGACATTCATTTAATACAGAATTGCATACTTTACTGAAACAGGAATAGCTAATTTAATTTTTACACTTTAAAATAAGATATTCTATCTTACAGCATAACATATTATATTAAAAAGAAGTAGCCACAGTTAACATAGTTGATACCAAATTATAGATTTTATAAGTCATATATTTTCATGAACTGACAATGGCAGTACTATCTCAATTCACAACTAACCTTTTCAAATCTGCAGTGTTTAAATATACTTCCCAGTGTTTTAGGGTTTCATTTATTGTCCATCTATTGTCTAACCACTGAGACAGTAAAATAAATTTCTCAGTCTCTGAATTTCCCAGATTTTGAACTTTATCCAGTAAACTGGGAAAGCAGCAAAATGATGATGATATAAAATTAAAAGAAACAGGCACAAAGAAAGATCAACACATTGTTTTTTTAGATGTACTTTTTATGTATAACCTACCAAACGGTAGTAATTTTGCATGCATCTGGGAACTAGTAGTAATAATTAGTTCTTCCAAATGCGCTGAATAATCTTCAACACATGGAAGCTATTTAAACTGCCTTATAGACTCCCTGCCAATGAGGTCTGAAATTCTTTAAGAAGTTAACAATTTTAATTAGAATTAATTATGAAGCAAGATAGGAAAAATAGTTTATAGTATGAGACTTTCAGCCTATAAGATCTTGAAAGGTCTTTGCAAACTATGTGCTTCTTAGTAAAGATTGCAGAATTAAGCACAAAAAGTAAGAACCACTTCACCCATCACTAAAATGCAGCCACTTCAGGTAGAATGTGGTAGCTATTCAATAATGCATAACAACACTGCAATGGTTTAGAACATACTATTTTCTGCTCAGTATCTTGTAACTTGTGAATTACAATATAAAATGTGAGGCCTATAGTATGATATGTGACTAACAGTAATAGAGGCACTGTCCATACCCAATCTGAGTCTGTGATCTGTTGTGGTAACCGCTCGTAGATATTAGAGTGATAGGCATACTATGTAATTATGTTTATGGTAGCTAATTTGATAGCCTAAACAGTTATTTAATCTATTTTATGACAAGTGAAATGCAAACGCTGGTTTGGGCATGAATCACCAGTTATTTATTGCTGACTTCTAGAGTCCTCTTCTTTGTAGATTATTTTACCCCAAAGTAGAAAAGAAGATGGATGGTCAGTAAATGAATACCTGAGAGGTAATTTATGTGTTTGTCACTATCCATTTATTTAAGTAGAAGTACCTGGTAACTATTTTGTCTTATAAATTCCATGATTTTTCTTAAGATTATTTTTCTTTCCTGTTGGAGTATGCTTGCCTGGTTGTCTACAAAAATGTATCTCTGTTGTATTGAGCTTAAAAGGTTTAACAGGGTTTCAGAGGCAATATGCAAGTATTCGTCTCCATTTAATCCTGCCTCTTCTACCTTGTCTGCATGAGTAAATAGGACTGCAGTGAAGTTCTTCCATGTGGGACCCAGAAGTTCCTGTAATGAAAAACAAATCTCAAATAGTTCTTTTCTTGTTCCCGTTTCTCCCTGCTCCCTTTCTCTCTCTCTCTTCCTCTCCTCCTCCCTCCCCCCCATAGATGGTGTATGTATGTATTGACAGATCAATATGTTTTTTCTGGCAGAAAAGGCAGTTCATGCAGTTTGAATTGTAGAAAGTGGCTATGATTTCTTGACCTTCAAAGGTGTTAATGCCATTTATAATTAAAATTGGTGGTCAAAAGACTTCTTTTTGGTGACTATAAAGCAGATTGTATAAGGCTCTTATATGAAATTTGTATCTCATGCCATCCCAAAGAACAAAAAGTTTCATTTTTTGGTCCCACAAAGACTACTGAAATACAAGAACAGTGATCTTTTTGTACTAAGATATGAAAGTTGATTATGTAAGACACAGTTTATAAAAACATAGTCTGATGCTAAGCAATACAAAAAATATAATAGAGAATAGTTAATACAAAATGATGAAGTCAAATATCTGTAAATAGAGCTTGCCTATCTTTTTTTCCTAATCTTTTTTTAGAAAGAAAATATAGTTATGGATGGGAGGTAGGGAGCAAGGGAGGGCGTGAAGTTTCCCTGGTAGGGCTGCTAACTAATGCTTATGCTCCCTCTTAAAATGGAGCTCAGTTGGGTCTATTTTAATGAAAGCCTTTAAAGCTCATTGGCATATAAAGTTAATTTTAAGCTTCCTTTTTTGTTGGTTTGCATTTATTGAGCACATTTTGTTTGAAAGTACACTCAAGAATCAGATTCAAAATTTGACACCTTTATTTTTTTACCTATTCAGCATGTCAGTATAATTGTTTGTATGCTTTCTATGCTTCATTTCTCTTTCGTTAAATAAAATAAAATTGTCCCTCTCCTTATGCACCTGTTAGCAACTCTTTTACTGTATGGATGCTAACATGAGTGATACTACAAGGAAAATACTGTTCAGTTTTAATCTTCCAGGGGTTATTGATAAATAAAGGGAAATTTGAAAAAAAAAAATCTCTTGGCAATATCCTTTCAAATAAGTATGCAGTATGAGTAATTCAGTGCACAATTTATGCTTGTGACATGCATTATTCATTTGGGGTTTTATTTCAAAAGTACTCCATACTAAAACGGAGTTTAAGCAAAAGTGTCTAACTGGGAACATGCAAGGTCCTATCCCTATCAACATCTTTTTGCCATTGTAGGATCCTGTTGATCTTAGGGTGCTCTGTACAAACTCTGGGGTCTGTGCTTACAGATAAGACTGTTGTGTAGCGAAAACTGAAGGAACATAAGGAATACTACTCCATTATTTTTCTATAGAACCCAGACATCAGGTTTTGCTGTGAGAGCTTAATTCTAAAAGATTTAAGGCCCAGTGCTTTGCACAATCTAGTTTGTAATTTCTTATATTTTAAGAACGCTGATTTTTTTAGTATTTTAAAAATAGCCTGTGACCATGAACAGGTAAGACTAATATGTTTTTTTCTTAAATCTTAATATCTTAGTTTGTCTTAGAAATTAGAGAGAGAAAACACTTTCACATCATGCAGGCCTCCTCCCTAAAGATACTTATGAGAACCCAGCCTGTTCCTGAAGTGGGATAGGTACATACATCTTCAGAGAAGACTAATTTTAATTTACATGGTTAAAAATTGGCAATCTGGATGTTGGTATTGGCGCCTTTCATCTTAAAGGAACTCATTGTTTATACAAAGTTGGAATTGAGGAATTTCTTCACCCACCATTGGAATGCAGCTACTTCTCAAGGTGATACAATATGCATCCATGGTTTAACTTCACACAGCAACAATGTACAATATATTGGCTCAATGTGAAGAATATCAATCCAATTGAAACTATGGGGGAAATTTAGGTATGTGCAGAGCATAAATTATACCAGCATCAAGTGTAGATGGTGTAAATACTGAAAGTTACCTGTTTTCAATTAGATTAAAACGCTGTAATAATTTGGTTGATTAGTTGATTTTGTTTAAAAAATTCAGTGAGGCCTGAGTTCTTAATGCATAGTTGTCATTAGCAATATAAAGGTCTTTTCTGTATACATTTTTCCTATCTACACCATGTTTCTTAAACATCCACCCTTTATGTATGATTAACAGAGTCAAGTATCATCTACAATAGAGACCACATCACCATTTATGACAGTCAAATTCATTGTGTTCTTCTGAGATGAAGTCCATCAAAGCCCAGGAAAAGACACAGGAGAGTTGATTACAATGAATGCTTGGTCTTGGGAATCTGGCCGTGGAATGAGCATTGAGGAGCTATGAGGCTAACCCAGAGTCTGATCACCTTTAGATCATACTAAAGAAGTTTTCTCTCTGATTAAAGCTTTTCCACCCTAGCCAAAATGTTTACAACAGTTGCCACGACCATCTCTCAAAATAATACCTAGTGCCAACAGTTTCCTCTATGGTGCGAAAGGAGAAGAGCAAAAGACTTCATGAAGTCTCCTAGGGGTAATGGTATGCCACTCTGGTTTACCTGGGACGTGCTTACAGTCTGAGGAGAGAAGGAAAGAGCGGGACAGTACAAAATCTTAGGTCAGTGTGAAATACTTGGTTGTGTCAGCCACGCTCCCTCTTTTTAAAGCTGATTCCACGTTTCAATGAAGTTGGATTATTCACTTTGTGAATTTTGGTGTTTTAAGTATGCAGAAAACAGGTAACATGAAATGTGAATGTAAAATTAATGGATTTCAAATACTGTATTTTTAAAGTGAGTTTACATCTCCGACCATGCCTTCTTATTAACCCTTCCCATGGTGTTACACACTCATGGAGCATCTGGATAAATAAGACAGATCTTGGAGAAGTGTAATGAATGAGAGCCCTTTGGTGAGAACAAACAATGAGAACCATTGCTCTATTCTACATCTTGAACCAAACTTGTAAATATTAATCTGGATTGTGTTGTCTATCTTCTGGGAACTTGGACTGAGCTATTGCTTTTGACGGTGACTGGGCAGTTGTTAGAAGATGACTATCAATCTGGGCAGCTTCAAGCCAGTCCAATTTTAATCTAAATGATGAGATGCTGTGGTGAGGTGCACATACAAATACCAGACAGAGAAGGGTGTGACTGTGTGAGATCTAGTACCTGGTCACTTAAGTAATTGCATAACAGAGAAGATCATGGGCTTAATTAGAATCAGTTAACCAGTAGTGGTGGGGATTGTTTCCAGCTGGAGGTAATGATGTGGCTAATGAGGTAATTAGGTCAGTAAGGGGAAGATATAAAGCTGGCACTAAGTCGGGGGAGCTCAAAGAATGAGCTCGATGTGGAGGAGAAGGGGGTAGAGAAAGCTGAATTGAAGAGTGTGATACATGGCTGTGCTCGGTTCTCCTGTGGTTGGAATCTAAATATTAAAGGTATGGAGGAGAAACAGCAGAGACCATGCAAATGGGCTAAGTAGTATAGCACACTGGATAGCTGTGGATAACAGAAGGTAAAGTTTTGACAACTAAGAACTTTCTAGATGTTGTGAAATATATCTTATCCATTGTCATCCCAAACTGGGGAAGTCATGGCAAATTTCCCAGCATTGGTGTAAAATTAAAATTTGGTTTATATCCATAAGTAAATAGCCTGCGTTTAGGTATTTATCTATGCTTGCCTTTCAAATCCTTTTTATTTTAAAACTTGATTTAAAAAATCAAAATTAGCTTGTAAGTGCAACACTAACATGCAATTCTATCAATTATATTAACTGGTTTCCCATAATTGTTAATTATTAACAATTAAGGAAAATGCTTTACCACTATCTATCTTAGAGTAAGCAAATATGCATCTGCTATTGACGAAAGGGCTGGAAAAAGGGAGCAGGGAGGAGGAGAAATCCACTCTTCTGCTATGAGAGGGAGACTGTGGAGAGCGCAAGCTTTTTTTATTTTGCCTTGTGAACATAAATGAACATTGCTAATATGAATAAAGCATTCATTTTTTCTATTTCAATAAGTACAGCTGTATATATGGTACAATATGTGTGTGATTGTGTGCTTCTCCTGCTCCACTAGTAATCAATCACATGGCCTTTCTTATGGTAAGAAATATAATACCTAAATAAAAGAAATGTGTATCTCCAACTGCTGGAATATGATCTCCTTTATATTTTGCTAAATTTAGGAAGATAAAAAGCCCTAGCATGTTGATAATAAGTAATAAGCCAGTTTTTTCCATTCCTTACATGTAATATGTAAATTGTAGGGAAAAATCTCCCAAATTAGTTACTTAATGCATTTTTAGTATGCTGTACATGTTTGTGCTATGAGATGGAAGGAAATATACTTACAATCTTTTGCATTCTCAAAGCACTTTACAAATATTAATCCATGAATCCTTACTCCACCTCGGGAAGTGTGTGGGTAAGCATCATTCCAGTTTTACAAAGGGGGAAAATTACAGAAGTTGAGAACGTAAGAATAGCCATACTGGGTCAGCCAAGGCTCCAGTTAGCCCAGTATCCTCTCTTCTGACAGTGGGTGGTGCAAGCTGCTTCAGAGGGAATGAGAATAGCAGGGCTATTATTGAATGATCCATCCCTTGTTATCCAGTCCCAGCTTTTGGCAGGTTTAGAGACATCCAAAGCATCAGGTTGCATCCCTGACCATCTTGGCTAAAAGCCATTGATGGACCTTCTCCTCCAGGAGTTTATCTAATTCTTTTCTGAACCCGTTTATACTTCTGGTCTTCACAACATACCCTGACAATGAGTTCCACAGGTTGACTGCATTGCGTGAAGAACTCCTTTACGTTCGTTTTTAAACCTGCTGCCTATTAATTTTGTCAGTTAAGTGATTTGCTTAGGGTCAAGCAAGTGAGCATCAGTCAATACTAGAATTTGGGAATTATTAATTGTAATTATGGAACAGAAGTTTCATTTCAAATATGGGGGGAAACACGATCATCTCCCCATTTGCTTATCTCCTAACATCTTTCATCTCCTTTCCAACAGAGAGAGCTAGTCAGCCAATAACATATGGCAAGGCTGATGCAAAGAATTCTGATTCATTTCTCCTTTTCCTTGCCTGTTGACCTTATCCCCAAAACACCTGGTAATGGGAGCTTAATTTTTCTCTATCAGGTCAGAGTATCTCTTCAGAAAGTTCTTTCCTATTATGCTCATTATAGACACTATGAAAACGATAATCAATGTTCCCCTGCTAGCCTGCTTTCCAAGAAACTCATTAATATGAGATGACTTTGAGAAATTTCCAATGGAAAAGTTCAAGGGAAAGGAATTTCTTCTCTCTCCACAACCCACCCTTCCCTCCTGACTCCCCTCCACTCCTGCATCCCTCCAAAAACACTCCCCAAACCATTTCCCCCTAGAAATCCAGAAAAGCATAATTTTCAGTTGTTTGAAACAGAAAATAATTTAGTTTTTAGCAGTGTTCCATTAAAAAAAAAAATCCAGTTAGTCGTGCCTGAGCAGAAATTACTGTAGTCAAAGCAAATATATGGTAACTCTCTAACAACTTTCTATTGTGAAACCATCATGGTCTATTTCAAATTAAATTAAATGTGGATTAAAGCCTGGGACTGCAAGCCAAGTGTTCTGGATTCTTGTCCCAAGTCTGCCATAGTTGTGAGGCGTTGTTTTGTTTTTGTTGTTGTTGAGGCGATCACTCTGTGCCTTGTTGCTCTCACTTTTTAAAATGGGGAGTGTTGCAGTGTGAAGCCTGCTGTGTCAGGGTGTCAGCAAGAGTGCTGTGAAAGCCTGCTCCTAAGGCTCTGATTGGCCCAGATGGTGAGCATGTAGGAGAAACTGTTAGAATAGAGAGATGGCAGGAAATCCTGCCCTGATGCTCTATTGCAAGTCCTCCTGGCAAGAAGCAGCAATACCAGGAGAGGCCGGCACAGTGACAGATATGTGGTGCGCTGTGCATCTGGTAGTGTGGGGCAGCATGAGAGCCAGCAGCTGCTAGAGGAACCAGGAGTCTGAGAGTCAGAGCTCTGGGCTGGGGGAACAAAGAGCAACATGAGCATGTGGTCCCATAAGCCTTCATTCTACTGTGCGTAAGAATCAGCCAGAGCTCAGTGGTAAGCAGATTCCCCTGATCCAGGACAGAGATACTGGGACTTCTTGTTGCTGTCAAGGTGATTGTCACAGATAAAACCGAGGTTTTGTTGGTAAGTGTCAGAGCAATTTTTGTGTGACATAAAAAACTTGCATATCTCCCGTCGATTTCGCTGCGTCTGTTCTGCGCGCCATCCACACTATGCTGCACCGTTCCCGTCAATGCAGCGCTACGGAGGGAATTTCCTACGTCGATTTCTGGATCGACAGAGCGGATCTACACAGGTCACTCAGTTGATCCAGAGACATCGATCTGATGGCGGCGAATTTGCTGCCGTCAGTATAGAGGTAGCCTAAGAGAGGTGGATGATCTAAGCTATAGTCCCAGTTCTACCTCCAAAGTACGTGTGTGGCCATGGGCAATTCACTTAATCTTTCTATCCCTGATTTCCTCATCTGGTAAATGGGAATAACATCTAGCTCACGGGAGTTTTGACTAAATTTTTTTTATTTATAAAGTGCTTTAAGATCACCAGGTGACAACTACTAATAAAAATACAGACTGGTATTACTATAATAGCAGTGGCTTTGATCAAACAGTCCTCTCGTTTTAGCTACCAATTATCATATATCAAGTTAACATTCACCAAGTGCAGTTCTTGGAAAATGCACATCTGTAAGGGGGCAGAGTTAAGGTTCTGGTGGAAAGTTTTAATTTTGCATTTCCTCAGGGTTTTGCGCAATTCAAAACACCTTAATTCACCCTGTGTTAATGTAGTTATTTGCATGCAGTTCATTTAGCTTTCAGTTGCAAATGATTAAAGTAGCATTTCTGCTCAACAGGTCTGGATCCTTCCTAATAAACCTCAAAAGGCAATAAATGTAAATCCTAATATTGTGTGTGTGTGGGGGGAAGGAATAAACCCTTAATGGATAAACCAGACTCACAGGCCCCTTTACGCTGAGCCTTCCTATAACTGAAAACAACGAATAATACTTTGCCACCTGTTTTTGTGTTTAACTTTCTTCCATCAAATCTAACATGAAAAGTTTGTCTGCAGCACAGAAATGCCTCTGAGTTTTAGCTAGAACAAGCGTGGGCTGTGGGAGAGAGGGAGGTGGGTGTAATAACCGCACCTACCAGTCTCCTTTCTACGTCAGCTGTTACCATGTCAAGGTTCCTAATTCTGAAAACATTATACAGTTGCCAGTATGTATAGAGATTTTTTTTTACCTGGATTAGCTGAATTGTGTGATCAGTTTCCTCCTCACATAGAGGCAAGTCAGCTCTCAGGACCAGGAGCGCTAAGTGAAGGCCCTCATCTCTGAAGTGCTGCGTCAGAGCCGCCCTCACTGCTTGCTGCACCTTTTCTTTCCTCAAGCTGCTGTGAGGATACCCTGGAGTGTCCAGCACGTGAACCCGCAGGGCTAGCTCACGGCCATTTCGGCGTGTGAAGCCTGGGATACCGCAGCTGCCTCTGAGACTGCAGCCTGTGGCCACAGACCTTGGGGAGAGATGGCTGTCAAAGTCAGAGCTGCCCAGAAGGCTATTCCCAGTATCACTTTTGCCACTTTGGGTCCTTCCAACCAAGAGAAGATTGATGGTCATCTCGTCGGTGTCAGACATTGTGTCTGCTTTCATCCACGCACCTGTTTCAGCAAATCCAGAACAAATACTCTTAGTAGCTGTTTTAGCGGGGTGATACATAAGCAACTTTCAGAAATTACCAGGAAACCATAAGAACGGCACCTTGCAGCAGCTTTGATCGGTGACCCACTCTGACTGAATCTCTTGGGCAGCATGGGGAGTAAAGTGCCGGTCAAAGAACTACCTCTGGCTGATCCCAAGGAGCACTTCTCTGTATCCAGTGTCCATCCTGGCTATCCACAAATAGGGAGCCCTGACTGAGGTGCCGCAGCAGTTGTCCCGTATCAGCAGATCTCCCACATCAAGAGAAATTAGAGAATCAGGAGGACAACTGACCAGTGTAACGGAGACAATCCAGCTGAGGAGAAAGGGAACAACAGGGGCTGCATGGGGGACTACAAAAGAGAAGGTGACAGGGAGCCAAGGAGACTGAGCAAGGACAGAACAAACACTCCAGAACAGGTTTTCCAAGGTGATGCTGGCACAGCAACATCTGCCACTGCCATGGATCAGATTCTTCAGGCTGGGACTATGGAAATCACCTCCTTCATTTTAGAGACACAAGGTGGGTGAGGTAATACCTTTTACTGGACTAACTTCTGCTGGTGAGAGAGACAAGCTTGCACAGAGCTCCTCAGGTCTGGGAAACCTATTCAGCTAAATACAAGGTGGAGCAGATGGTTTAGCAAAATACGTACCCTTTTTCAAGGTACAATTCAAGGTGATATGACCCTTCCAGCCATGGCAGAGCAGGGGGAAGGCAGCTGGGGTGGGGAGCTGTTAGTGGGTTATAGATTGTTGTAATAAGTCATAGATCCTGTCTATTCTGTCCATGCTTTTTAGCATCTAGCAAAGTCATGAATTTAAGCTCCCAGTCTCATCTTTTGAGAGTGTTTTTCAGGTTTCCTTTAAGGATGAGGATTGAGCAGTCAGATATAGAGTGATCACTTGGTGAAAAGTTTTAACCTACAGATGACATGGTGACTTTCTTTTATCATTGTGTTGCGTGAGTTGATTCAAGAGCATATTGATTATCTGGTTTCACTGGTATAGTTGTTGGGGCATTTAGTGTGCTGGATGAAGTACACCCTGTGAGAGAGGCATATGTAGGACCCATGGATCTTGAACGATAGGGGGTGTTGATTGTAATAGCAGTGGAAATGTGTCTGCAGGTTTCACATCTGTTCTGTCAGGATCTGCTGCCATTTGGAGTTGGTGTGGCCTAGTCTGTGATGAGCTTGAAGAATTTGGGAGGTGGGGGTTGAAGGCCCTAAAGAGGGGGGTTCAGAAAAGATTTCTTTCAGCATGGGGTCCGCATTGAGTATGGGTTGTAGTTTGATACCTTGAATGGGTTTCAGAGAGGGGTGGTCGGTGACAGTTAGGGATGTGAGGTTGGCAGAGAATTTTACGTCTGTATTGAAGCAGGGTCTCTGTGGGTATTTGCGTGGCTCGTACCATGATGTGCGCTACTTCTCTGGTGGAGTGTCCTTCTTTGGTAAAGGTAGTTCTGAGTGTGTTAAGGTGTATATCTTGGACTTTCTACTCTGAGTATATTCTGTGGTATCTGAGTGCCTGGCTGTAGATAAGATTTCTTGATGTGTTTGGGGTTGATTACTGGAGCAGTGAAGGAAGGTGTGGTGATTTAGGGACTTGTATCCAATTGTCTGTAGGGTTGCATTGCTGAAGCTGACTGTGGTGTCCAGGAAGCAGATGCTGGATTGGATTTGTCCCAGAGAGTTTAATAGACCAGTGGTGGTGCTTAAAGTCTGTCATGTTAAAGGACCACTTCCTCTGGAATGGTCTGTGGAAATACAACCTGTTCCACTTGTATTTAGCTGTGGCACTCTGGGTATGTCTACACAACAAAGAAAAATCTGTGGCTGGCCTGTGCCAGCCGACTTAGGTTGTAGGGCTGTTTCACTGCTGTGTAGACTTCTAGGCTTGGCTGTGAAGCCCAAACCCGAGGATGCTCCCACCTTTCAGGGTTCCAGAGCCCGGGTTCCAGCCAGAGCCCAAGCATCTACACAGCAATGAAACAGCCCCACAGTCGAAGCCCCATGAGCCCACACGGGCTGGCACAGACCACCTGTGGGTATCTGGTTGCTGTGGAAACATACCCTCCACGTACATTTCCCAGACCTGAAGAAGAGCTCTGTGTAAGCTTAAAAGATCGCGTCTCTCTTCAACAGACGTTGGTCCAGTAAAAGACATTACCTCACCCACGTTCCCTTTCTAATATCCTGGGACTGACACTGCTACAACACTGCATGATAAATCTTAGACTTGTATAGCACCAATCACTGTAGGACTGAGAGAAGGAAGAGGTGAAATGTAAAGACATGGATAGAGAGGAGAGACAACTAACGAATTATTTTCAATGTATACACACAGTAATACAACAGCTAAAAAAGACAGCTCTTCTTTTATGGTCCCTGTTAATTTAATATAATGTAATATTTTAAGAGCCTTTACTACCTGGATCCAAACTCTGCCCACTGATTGTCTCCAAATGACTTTATACAAATTTTATAATTAAAAATGATTCAGGGACATTTAAAAAAAAACCAACCCATTGGGAAATAGTATTGGTTTTGGGTAATCAGTGACAGTAGAAATTTCAGGAGCGTCATTTAATGGGCTCTAATTAATATTCAGTGTGCATATTCCTAGACTTCATATTCAATGAATATATTTAGAATGTCATCACCCATGACTGCACATTTATTTAGGCTCTCTTGAATCTGTACCTGTTCAACAGGTTATTTGAACTAGTCCATACGTTACAGGAAATACTAGCTCTTTCATATGGTGATAGTGCTTAATGAGCTTATGATGTATAAAGGATGAATCCAGTCTCTGACTTTTAAAGCACAGCAACTCACTAAACTTTCTAAGAACTATTGGTGAAAGGGGGAAATAGCTGTCTAATCTTCTTTATGGAAAATACCTACAAAAACTTTTATTAAATCAGCTATTCCAATTTAATCTGTTCATTGTCTGTAAAATATTCTTTCCCCCCCAGTGCCTTCCGATGCTAAATAAACACATTTAGGAAAGGTGTTTATTTTAAAATACCAACTGCTGCCCTCTTTATGCATACTGCCTGGGACTGTTTAGTCATCATGAGCTGGATTTTCAGAAGTGCCAAGCCTCCCCACCATCAGCTGAAGTCAAAGGGATATGTACACACTCAGAACCTTGGAAAATCAAACGCAGGGATGCAGATCAGCATAGGCAAGTGACAGCAAGATAGTTGCATATCCACAGTTCTGTACAGTATGAAGTATTGCTTTTTATCATGATCCTCAAGGGCATCATTTTTGCTGATTTCCACCCCCTCATCCCCCCCTCACCCCATTTACAATCTAGACTTCCTAAAGCCACAGACTTGTCTGTTTCAGCATGCCACTTACCTCACTTTTCCTTAAATCTTCCTCCACCAAGACTTCATTCAGACTCAATGTGTGCTGTTTTCAGCATGAACTTTGATATTGAAAATGGTGGTGTACCACACAGGGACTGATACGTACACTTTACACTTTAATCTATTACTGAGAGATCCTCATACTTGATAAGTCTGCCCATTAGTCAGCATTGCCTATTAACTTCCTTTTAGTCACCTGCAGTTTTGTGTTCTGTTTTGCCTAGGGACCACTTGAAAGTAATATTTATGGAAGTCATTTTCATTTCTATCAGCTGTTTGAACCGAAGCTCTTACTGGAGTGTTATGAGGAGTATTTTAGTGATAATTTCACATCTACGTACTTTTTAAACCATGCATAATAAAATGCTAGAGAGGTATGTACAAAGCAAACCCATTTTCTCTTGTAATTTAATAAAGTCATCATAAAAATACATTTTATACTACCTATCAATATTTCACAGCATGACTTAAAATAAATTACCTGAAACCTTTTAAATGTAATCTATAACAAATGCGTTGAGATGGTTTTGTCGCCCTAGAGACTAAGGCCCTGTTTATTCTAAGATATTTTGGCACCTACCTCATTAAAATCAATGGGCGTTAAGTACCTAAATTACACGTGAACATCTGAGCTTAAATCCCTCCACTGAGACACAGAATAGTCATAGTGTGGGAAGCACCAGACCAAGCTTCCCCACTCTGCCAATGTGCTCCATACTTAATATGGAGGGACCATCACTAGGAGTGAAAGAGTAGTTCAATTTCCACTAACAGTTTGTGAGACTATAGCATTGTTAAAACCAAACCTTAGGTTGGGGTTGAGACCAAATTAAAGCTAACTATAACAATCCAGATCCAAATTGCACCCTCACATCACTTCTGAACCTACTGTTAGCTTTGTATGTTGGCTGTAGTTCATGCAGTATACTCTTTGTATTATTGGCCAGTTGAGCCCATATCATGGTAACAATGGGACAGGGCTGTTCTGGTGACCCATCTAGTTAGAACCCTGCCTAAAGCTCGGACATTTAGGTGACTCATTGTGGCAAGGTCATCTTGTTAACTCTATGATGGGCATACGGGACATAGATGGGGCCCTCTGGAGAAGTGGGGTGACTGACAGCCAGGCCAGGGGGAAAACCTGTAGGGAAACATGAGGGATAGCCAAGTCAGGAATAAAGTTAAGGCTGCAATTGATGTTATTGCTTCTGAGTTATTAATAAAGCTAAACCCCAAGAAGTGGATGAGTTTGCATGCTAAGTCAGTGTCTCAGTGCCCTGTCAAGGACAGAGTAGGGTCTCAGTCCATTTGTGGTAGTCTTACTGGCAATACCAAACAGTCAATGTAAAAGACACTGCTAAATTATATCTAAAATATAACTATACTTCTCCCCCACAAAAAAGGCATTTCTTTATCAGATGTATCATCATGTCCACTGAATGGAGAGCCATCTGAAAGATCTTATGACTGCATGGGTAGAGACATTTAAGAAGTCTTCCTGGGGGGATGGGGGGGACGGAGGCGGGGGAGACGTGAAACTGATTTATAAGACCAAAAACTCAGAATTCTTGAACTATGTGGAAAAAATCTTCTCCAAGGTGGCAGTATCTGCCTGTTTCACAGGTACTGTAACAGTAAGCAGGGCTTCCTTTTCTCCAAAGAAAATCTTCTGAAATAAAGTATCAGATGTAAGAGTACAAAAACTCTCTAAAATGCAGGATAATTATTATGGGAATCTTCAATGGGCTGCAGAAATAAAAGAAACCTACAAGTAAATCTCTCATTTCCCCCTCCCCCCAAAAAATAATTCTTACATATTTTACATAACTTTAAAAGAAAATATAGCACTTTATAAGGCTTTGAGCAGCATGATGCAAAGCAATCCTCTATTTTATTTCAAGGCAACAGTTACAAAGCAGTGACAGTCAATAAGCTTTTTTAGCAATCCTTATACAGCTCCCTTCCACCATAAAGGAAAGGTAGTCCAAAAAACTCTCAGACATAATAGCCATGTTTATAACCATGAAAAGGTGACTACTTGACCCCAACCAAGGTGACAGAGATGTTTTGCCATGGCAGAGACAGAGAGGGCATGCTGCAAACCAGAGATGAGGTGTAGCTGGGCTGAGGTGAACTTACAAAAGCTGGCAAGTAAAGATTGAAGTCTGAGGCTGGCCCATGGATATAGGCCTGTTTTGGTTTTTTGTTTTGTTTTGTTTTGTTGTATCCTTTATTCGCTTTGTATCTTTGCGGGGGAGGGATGAATAAATAATGCTCCTTTTTTAAAAAGCTGTTTTTAAATCATTTTAACCACCTCAGAGGTTCCTGGAGACAAATGGCTCACAGGTACCAAATGCAGTTGGGCCTGTTAGGTTAATATGGGTAGGAAGCAGAAGGCTGCAGCCAAGAGATACAGACCACATGGATCCACCCAGAGTGAGGAGCAGGGAGCTGCACTTAAAGGATATACTCTAGAGCAGGGGTCTGCAACCTGTGGCACATGTGCCCAATGTGGCACATGGGATGATTTTGAACAACACTCTCCCTGCCATTGGCACCAGGGTTGTATAATTTTTGGTGATGCTGGGAGCGGTTCCTGACCAGGGCACTGGGCCCACGTGATGTGCGAGAGGGGTGGAAGTGGGAAGGGGCGTGGCCAGGGAGACCTTATAAACGTTAAAATGTATTACTGGCACGCAAAACCCTATATTAGACTGAATGAATGAAGACTTGGCATGCCACGTCTGAAAGATTGTCAACCCCTGCTCTAGAGGAACCAAAGGAGTGAACAGCACTGTTTGACTGTGACAATTTCCTTAGGCTCTAAGCCCCAAATCCCATTGAAAAAATCAGTGGACATTGAATGCCTGCCTCCTTTACTCTCCTTTGAAAATCCCAGGCAAAACAAATAATAAAATATAATAAATATAAATAAAATAAATATAATAAAAATAAAAATAGAACCAGGAATTTGTATTCTTATACATCCAGTAACTTACTGTATTTACAATACATCTTAGCTATGTTGTATCAGCTGTTTTGTTATAATCCTTGTGTTCAGCTGATCAGTTTCAAGTAATATAATAGTGTGCAATGCAATTTTTCTAATAAACTAGATATTCCATATTATTGTAAAGTACGGATGGGTGGTGTCTCCCACCACTCTTTTACTTTCTGTTCCCACGTGTTCTCATCCCTGACAACTTCATTCCAGATATGCACTCTCATTAGCCTAAGATAATGCCACAATAAATAATTTAAGATGTGAATTGGTGAACTCTCACTTATGGGAAACCAAGTGAGGCCATTTGATGGATTGCCATGCACAGATGTAGGCTCCCACCCTTCCCTGAAATCATGAGAAACCCAGGGAGCTGTACAATGTCCTGTATAAATAGAGTGGAGTCCAAATACTCAATCTAGAAAGAATTATAGATTCAATTTTGTTATACAATAAGAAATGTGTAATCTCTAAGATGATCCAGGCAAGTCTCAGTTTACTAAGGGATAAAAACAGTCTATTGCTACTCCCTGTTTTAGTTATAGTTGGATTATATACACAATCCTAGTTCTGTACCAATGTGAAAGAAAAATAAATTAAATATACCAACCATACATTGCAGCAGAAATAGTTTATCTGCTAAGTCTAGTCACACCTATCAATTGTAGGTGATGAATCACTGTGTCATAACTCTCTGACGTGGTCATGAACATAGTTTTTCTTGTGAATAAGTGCCTGGATGGTCTGTAAATACACAGCATAGATTATGAAGATGGAGAGGAAATGGATTCACCTGTTCCAGTGATTCTCAACCTTTTTAATACCACAAGCCACAAAATCATCCAATCACCCACAATATTGCACAACCCTTTGCAGCTGGGTTGGTGTTCTGCTGTTGGGTTGAAGTTAGAGATATGGCTGCTGGCTAGTGCTGGAACTCACTTAGTCCTAGGAAAGTGCCACTTCCAAAGAGTGAACTTCACAGCAACCTGCAGCAGCAGGAGCTAGGTTCAGGGCATGAGGGTCGGGAGGAAGTAGCTGCCTCAGGCTGGGATGAGGATGTAAGAGATGCAGCAGTAAAAGGCAAGAGAGGGAGAGAAAAGCTGCTGCTTCTCTTCCCTGCCCAGACTCCTGGATCCGAGGGTATGTCTACTCTGCAGCTGTGAGATGTGAGTCCCAGCCTGGAATCCCTTGAGCAGAATACCCAGTAGTATGTAAATTGGAGCCATCTTCATCCACTTTGCATTTTACTTGTTCCCTTCAAATCTGCATCACAAAAGAGGTGGTTACCTGTGGTTGGTGGGCAGATTTTATTGTGGGACTGCCCATTTCCCTGCTCATCTTTTGTGACATGCTCCGTGCTGCCTTTGCTGCTTCACAGTGAATCATTCAAATGTCAATAGCAAGACATTTGATGCATCTGAAATTAAGGTGTTAAATATCTATCAGTAACTTAAAGGGGAAAATAACTTCATAGAACACTTTAATTTTAAAAGGCACAGATTTAGGAAAGCCAAACAAATTGGAAAGTAGGGAAATGCAGACTGAAGGAACAACCTTACACTCATGTTCATTGAGCAACTGTGTATCTGGTTGCCACGCATCTTCAGCACAGACAGTATGAGCCAAATGCCACTCTGATGCCACTCTGTACTGGACCATTCTTGATCATTTGAGATGCCAAATACCTATTTTGCTTCACTCTTCACTAAAAATATTGTTGATGACCAGATATTCAACACAATTAATATTGACAACCAGGGCAAAGGAATGCAAGCCAAAATAGGGAAAGAACAGGTTAAAGAAAATTTAGGTAAGTCAGATGTACTTGAGTCAGCAGGGCCTGATTAAATACATTCTAGGGTGCTGAAGGAACTAGATGAAGCAATCTCAGAGCCGTAAGCAATTATTTTTGAGAATTCAGGGAGGATTGGAGAAGTCCTGGAAGACTGGAGAAGGGCAAACTAGTACCTATCATTAAAAGGGGAACAAGGGGGACCTGGGGAATTATAGATCAGTCAGCCTAACTTCAATACCTGGAGCAAATTATTAAATAATCAATTTGTAAGCACCAGGAGGACAATAGGATTATAAGGAATACCAGCATGGATTTGTCAACAACAAATCATGCCACACCAACTTTATTTCCTTCTTTGATAGGATTACTGACCTAGTGGGGGGAAGTAGTAGATGTGATATACCTTGATCTAGTAAGGCTTTTTGATATAATTCTGCAAGATGCTGTCAAAAGCAAATTAGCAAAATGTGGGTTTGAAACTGGTTGAAAGACTAGGCTCAAGGAGTAGTTATCAATGGTTTGCTGTCCAATTGGGAGGGCGTATCTAGAGGGGTCCCGCAGGAGTCAATCCTGGGTCTGATACTAGACAATATTTTCATTAATGACTTGGATAATGGAGTAGAGAGTAGGTTTATGCAATTTGCAGATGATACCAAGCTGAGAGTGGTTGCAAGCACTTTGGAGGTCAGGTTTAAAATTCAAAATGACCTTGACAAATTGGAGGATTGGTCTGAATTCAACAAGATGAAATTCAATAAAGACAAGTAAAAAGTACTTCACTTAAAAAGGAAAAATTAAATTCACAACTACAAAATGGGGAATAACTGTCTAAGTGGTAGTACTGTTGAAAAGGATCTGTGGGTTACAATGGACCACAAACTGAATAAGTTGTCAATATGATGCAGCTGCAAAGAAGGCTAATATGATTCTGGGGTGTATTAATATGAGTGTTGTATGTATGACATGGGAGGTAATTGCTGCTCCATTTGGTACTGGTGAGGCCCCAGCTGGTTGAAAGATTGCTCAATTCTGGGTATCACATTTTAGGAAGGATGTGGAAAAACTGGAAAGAGTTCAGAGGAGAGCAATAAAAATAAAAAGCTTAGAAAATCTGAGCTATGAAGAAAGGTTGAAAAAACTGGGCATGGTTAGCCTTGAGAGAAGAAAACTGAAGAGTGGTCTGATAAGGGTTGTTATAAAGAGGACAGTGGTCAACAGTTCTCCATGTCCACTGAAGGTAGGACAAGATGTAATTGGTTTAATCTGCAGCAAGGGAGATTTAGGAAAAACCTTTCTAAGTAATAAGGATAGTTATATTTGGAATAGGATTCCAAAGGAGGTTGTGGAGTCACCATCACTGGAAGCTTTTAAAAATAAGTTGGACAAACACCACAAGGGGTAGTTTAGGTTTACTTGGTCCTGCCACAGTGCAAGGTGCTGGACTTCTATCTCCTTGATCAGAGACTAGCCTCTGCTTCAGACTCATGCCAAATGTCTTCTTTCTGGGAAAAGAAAAGATGGTCCCTATAGTTAAGGCACGTAACTGAGTTCAGAAACCTGGGTTCTTGACTCAAAACAGTAAATCTGTGATAATCTTGAGATGACACGTTATTTCACGGAGCAGGAGTTTCCTCCTCTGAATAATGGAAATTTGCTGAGCTCACAGGTGAGCGGTGAAATTAAATTAATTGATGGGGATGAAGCATGTTGGAATCCGCAATTGCAAAGTGCCATATTTCTGCAAGGTAACATCCTTGCCATTATGATTGCTAGATCATAGTATTGTATTGTATTATTATATCTCATACACACCAACAATCCCTAGCTAACCTCTAATTTACTTTCCAAATATACTTCCATTATATCAGGATATTTTATAATGATTTTAACCCTTTGCTATCCACAGAGGTTGCACTGTTTGGGGACATCTCAAACCAGGTATGGGTCTTGTGCCTGTGGCTGCATATGTATCTACTGCTGTTTATGCATCAGCATATACTTAGCCTAGCCACAACACTAAAGTATACGGGATTTAAGATGTTCCTGACCAAACTTCCAAGGTATGCAGAGTTTGACAGATCAGTTGGGTCTGATACTTCCACTGAGCGAGCACAAGGCAGCAGCATGAAGGTTATTTCAGATACCATGTCCACACCAAAAGCTGTGCATAGACTAGCCTATTGTAGCTAGCTTGAATACAGCGAGTGTGTGGAACTGCAGTGGTGAAGACTGCACTGACAAGGCTTTAGTGCAAGCTAGCGAGCTAAGTACATACCTAGGGTCCATGGTGGCCCCGTACTACTTGTGGTGACACCTGCGTTGTGCTGTCTTCACTGCTGTTGTTACTCCTGCTAGCTGCATTCAAACTAGCTGAAGTAAGCCATGCCCTTTGCACAGCTTTTACTGTGTGGACATACCCATTGTTCTACCGTGAAAAGGACTATGTAGAAATGATACCTTCTTATTCAACAGACTGGCTCTGTGTGTCATTGGAGCCCGCTCTGTTTGCTTCTGTGACCAAAACCAAGTGTTTACTACATTTCATTCATGTTAGTCCTGCAGAGTCAACAGTGTTAAGATGAGTCTTATACAGAGGGAGGTAGAAACCCAGCTATCTCCTGTGGTGGCGTTTGTGTTCTGGTGACAGACAGAAACAAAGAAAAGTGAGAGTCTGCAGTGGGTGAATACAAAGCACACACACATTCAATGGGGCAGAACATCACCATGAGAGAGCTGAATTTTTCTCACTTTCTGTGCAATCAGCTGATGTGTTTACCATTCCAGTTGGCTGCACGTATACAAAACTGCAGCAC
This sequence comes from Mesoclemmys tuberculata, assembly GCA_007922155.1. NCBI lineage: Eukaryota > Metazoa > Chordata > Testudines > Chelidae > Mesoclemmys > Mesoclemmys tuberculata. Next base: position 8,629,637 of record ML675617.1, on the reverse strand, counting down.
TTTAATAACTTTATTGCTGGTAAAGGAGAAGAAAACCATCTAGCTTTGACTCCCAGATTTGCAGTTGAGTTGGCAGGACTGGCAGTGAACTAAAACATTTTCACTTTGTAAACTGAGCAAATCTGATCTAGAATCGTTGTGAAACACAGGTGAAGTCCAGGATGCCATTTTTAGAGTCACTTTCAGAGCAATTCCAGAGGGGTAGCCATGTTAGTCTGTATTCAGCAAAAAAGAGAGTCCTATAGCACTTTAAAGACTAACAAATTTAATTTCTGTAGGCATGAGCTTTCGTGGGCTGTAACCCACTTCATCCATTCAGTTAGAGTAGCTAAGGCCTATGGACTTTGCTAATACCTACCCTCCCCATTGTTGTTCCTTACCCTTGGATGTATATATACTCCCTATCTGATTTCTATTCTTTGCATCTGATGAAGTGGGTTACAGGCCACAAAAGCTTATGCCTGCAGAAATTAAATTTGTTAGTCTTTAAAGTGCTACAGGACTCTCGTTCTTTTTACTTTCAGAGCAGAAATTGAAATCTTCATTCCCCTATATTCTGGTGTTTGTGAGTCTACAACGCTTTCTTTAGGTCTTCTCCCTCAAGTTATATTGATACAAATGCACAGTCTTGGCAAAGCTTTTCTAAGGACCACGTGTTTGACTTTGAACATACATCATTCCGCCTTTCAACCTCCTACATCAGTGATCGCTATTTTTCAAGTGGGGGCAAGTTTGGCAAAAAACCTTCAATGTGAGAACCACATCAACTACTACCCACATTGCTGATTGGGGGAGACACACATCTGGGAGGGGTGATACGGTTGGGGGGAGACACGCTGCTTGATGAGGGGAATGGCGGGGGAGCACAGCTTGAGGGGAGGCATACACGGATAGGAGGGGTGTGCTACTTGGAGGGGAACAGCTGGGAGGGTGCACTGCTGGCAGGGGGCACTGCTTGCGGGGATGTGGCTGAGGAGCAGACAGCAGGGGCACGGCATTGCTGGGGGCTGGCGACTAACCCAGTCTTTTGTCTGTCCAAACCTGGACTTGCTCCTGGTGCCAGCAGGCCCCCATGTCCCTGCTGTCCAGCCCATGGTCTCCAGCCCCAAGCAGCGTGGGGTCTGTCCCGACCCTGTCTCTTCCGCCTGCCCCTCTCCCATGTGGGCCCAACGCCCTGGCCAGGAGCCACTCCTGCCACCCCCTCTCTCGGCCCCACCCCTCTCCCACGTAGGCACAGTCGGCGCCCCCTCTTGGCCCCCAGGGTACGTCGCTGCCACCCCAACTCCCACGTGACCCTCCTCTCCCGAGGTTCTCTCCCCCATTCCCTTTCCACTGTCTGCTTTCTTCTCAGCGCAGCCCACCTTGCTCGGCTCCTCTGCCCCACGCCCCAGGTGTTGACCTGCTGGTGACTGACTCACTCACCGCCTCGCAGAGTCCCAGGAGCACAGAGGGGGCATCTCAGTTACCACTGGAAACGGCGGCCACAGGAGAGGGAGGGATACCCAGAGAAGTGCTCCCCTCTGCCTCCAGGTCACTTAGGGAGCAGCAGGGCTGCAGCTGTCAGTCCCCTTACAGAGGAGGGGCTCTCCCTCTGAGCAGCACAGCCCACCCTGCCAGGGAGAGGGTTCTGGAAGCATGGAGAGGGCAGCTATTCCCCTTCTCCCTGGCAGGGTGGGCTATGCTGCCCACATGGAGAGCCCCTTCTCACCCTACATAGCTCCATGCCCTTTTCCAGGTGTGTTGGGGGAGCCAATTCATCAGGGAGCCACAATTAGGGTCCATGGGAGCCACCACTGACTCATGGGAAGAATACTGTCCTACATGCATAGAGGGCCACTTCAGCTACAGAGTCCTTAGATTTGTACAGACTTACACTATATTTTATCGTGACAGAGTAAACTAGTCTACTAGTTAAATACACTGCCATTTCCTATATCCTGATAATTACCAGAGTTTTTAGATATGTCAGGCTTGAAACAGGTAGTTGATATTTTTCCAATATATTTTACATTTCCAAGCCATTGAATACGTAATGTGAGAAATACACTATAGTAATTATTTCACAAACCAAAGTGTCTTTCTTTGGCAATGTAGTTGTTTAGAAGAAAACAAGTACTGTAACTAGGATATTAAAATCCTGACTAATACCTATAAACTGGGAATAGATTAGTGACCTGAGTGCAAGGTCTGAACACAGGAATCATAGGGTCGAGTCCCAGAATATTCAACCCAGTCCTTTATCCTTCTGAAGTAGATAAATGGAGTACCAAATTATTTTTGGAGGGGAGGGGGTCTTTAAAATTGGTGCCTGTTCTGCTCTGTTTTCATTAAAAGTCCCAGGGTACTTATTGGAATTTTGGCCAAAATTTCTCCTCCCTTCATTGCTTTGTAATGTAGACTCGTTGTTTTCCTCTCTCTATCCTGGAGACAGCTGCATTTCAGTGGTGCTGTTCAGTGCTTCTATTGTTTGTAGAGTATTTTGGGATCTTTCCGCATATAAAATGTGAGATTTTTATTTTATTTAGGGACAGGACATAACCGAATACTGATGTAAATTCAGAGCCGGATTATTTTGTTTGCTCTGCTAAAACCATAATTTGGCAAGACAAGATGAGAAATAAACTCCAATTTAAACATTACAGGCCTGATTTTCTAAAGTGCTGAGCAAACACAGCACCCACTGACTTCAACTGGAGTTGTGAAAATAAGGCCATATATCTTCAAAGGCAGCAGATCAGCAATAGCGGGACAGAAGCATGTTGCACAAATGAGTTCTCTTTCTAAATCACCTATCTATAGTATATCATCATCCAGCACCATTCTAGGAATATCAACTGCATGAGATAGGAACCTCCTTGGACATTTCTGTGTATACAACCTGTTCAGTGCTTATGGTACTAGCCTATAGTTCACGAAAACTGAGTTCAATTTGCTGTTCTGCCACAGACTTCCTCTGACGTTGGGCAAATGTGAGGGGGTGTACCAGTCCCTTTGAGGCCCCTTGCTGGAGGCCTCAGAAACCTACCACACCCTGTCCCAGAAAGGAGCAGTGAAAGAGAGTCCTCCAAGTGGCCTAGAGAGGCTGCGTGGGATGCAGGCAATCACAGAAAGGCTGCGGAGAGAAGCCAGTCTGGGCCCAAGGCCCATATAAAAGGAGCTGCAGTGCAGAGCAGAGCGAAGTTATTGCTTGGAACCAGAGGAGTGACGGCCCCACAGGACCTCAGATGTAGCAGTTGCTGGCAGGGAGCAGGGGAACAAGAAAGAACTCCTGGTGGGCTGCTGGCACTCCAGCAGGACAAGGCCCTGAGGTAAGGGAGAAGAGTGTGCTGGGGCTGTGGGGAAGAGGCCCAGGGAATCACAGCAGTGATGCAGCTTAGTTAAGGTCTGTGGTGACTGGCTGCTATCTACAGGGTCCCTGGGCTGGGGAGAGAAGAGAAATTACACAGATGAAGCAATTGAGCAAGCAGCCAAAGCAGGAACTGCAGGACTGAGGCAGGGGAGTAAGTAAAATGGGCCGTAGCCAGGTTTATCCCTTCCCCACGCTTCCTCCCTCCCAACTTGGAAGGCACTGGAGCTCCTGTTGGGCTACTCCTCCCCTGCCATGTGGCTTTGGGGAAAAACTGCAGACTTTTACCTTCTTCTGCATTGTCCTGTCCTGTCCCTGCTTCCCCTTCCTCCACTTCACTTTTCCTTCTATTTAGCAGATCCCCTCCTAACTATCTACCCCCCCACCCCCACAAAAGTGTGGAACTAACGTGACATTTGCTACCAATACACTGTTCAGTCTGTGTGTGTATTCTACCTCTTCCCCCAACTTGCCTGTCTATTTGTAAGCTGTTTGAGGCAGAGACCATCTGCTACTCTGTGGTTGTGCATTACCCAGCAGCATGAGGCCCCATTCTTGGTTGTTCCTTGGGCTTCCCATAATAAACATGATTAATAATAATGAGAAAGATGACTATTGAAAAGTCAACAAACAAGGGATATATTGCTTTTTATGTGAAATAAGAGCGTTAATGTTTTCAAATGCAGTTTAGATTTGCAGTGAGAGCAAATTCATTACGTAGAGAATTTATTTCTTGCCCTCTTTTCTCTACAACCTATGTTTTCAGTAGTGCTTTCGACATGCTGTCAGTGAAATTTTCCCAGATTATTTTTGGAGGGTTTTTCTTTTTTTTCTTTATAAGAAAAAAACCCAAAAAAACCTAGAGTTCTGATGTTTGCAGCCACACCCATAGCTGTCTCTCTGGAAACCATATTTGTCCTGAATGGAAGTACTGGTATAGTTAAAAAAACAAACTCCCCTCCCAAAAAAACCCAAATCCTGTAATGTGGTAACAAAAACTTATTGCAAACAACATTTCCATTACCTCACAAGATTTATTATATTGTCTTAATTTATAATCCTGCTGGAAAGAAAGAGAATGTTTTTTCTGTTTCAAATTTGAATAACTGAATGATCAAAGTAATATATTTATATTGCTTGTGAAGAAAATCTGTCGTCTTCCTAGTTAAGACACTGGCAAATGACTTCCTCCTAAATTAAACTCTCCCGTGCTCATGTTTTGACTATTATACTATTTCTTGTGAATCAATCTATTTTGTACTTAAAATGTACATGTTCTTTTAGTTGATTCTCATTGTGGCATAGAGTAAATAGGCCCTGATTCAGAAAAGCGTATCTATTCAGGATAGCACTTGATCGCATGCTTTAATCCTATTAAACATATGTTAAAGAGCTGTTCTGAAGAAGAATGGAGTTAAACATATGCTTAAGTGCTTTTCTGAATTGAGGCCTTAAAGAATAAATCTTTCTTATTATTTAAAGTAGGGCTAGAAGTACTTGCATTACTGATTTTAGGATACCTTTGCCTTCAGCAACTAGGCAACTATTTGAAGTTCTTGTGTAAAGCTAAAAAACTTCCAGCGAGTGTACAGTAGATAGAGTCCACTGTAACTAGCAGAGTCCAGTAAGGATTCTGACCACTGCGTACTGATTACAGAGTGCTAGTGTAGAGTTACCGCAGTACGTACTCTGTCTTTCAGGGGATAACCTCACTGTGAAAGAATGATCAGTTTCTCAAACACATCCAGGCTCAGGAAATTGCGACTTAGAGCTGCAGTTCTTAACCCGCCATTGGCACCAGGAATCCAAACAAAGTATGTGGGATAGACCGATACTATACATTAATGCATCAGGAAATCCTTCTCATCTCCAGCTGATTAGCAAAGAATCTCTGTATATACAATGCAAATTAATGAGCTCATTACATGAAAGAGGAAAAAATAAGTCCCATATTAGCAGAATAGAGCTTTAATGATTGTTTACGGGAGGTAGTAGATAGAACTGACTTGTATTATTAAATTGTTACTCCATCAGTATTTCTTCCATAATATTTGGCATCTTATCCCATGCCTCCTCAATAATTCACTACTATGAAGGACTGGAGGGATTTGGCACTGGTAGGGAGATGAAAGGCTATGCAAATGAGTTCAGTGTTTTGAATTTCTGTCTTTGGAGAATATTACAGAATTGCTAAATATCAGGTTTTTTTAACTGTACTGGCATGCATGCTTTTCCTGACCCATCATGTTCATGCTTATTCAAGAAACATGGAACCAAAGGAATCCTGTTAGTTTAAAAAGAAATCCTTTTTTGTTTTCTGAATTCAAATGGCATGGCAGAACATTTTTAGAGATGTTAATAGAATGAATTCAAAACTGAATTTGCAAAGCCCAATAAATAAATAAACCTACTCTTTCAATCTGTTCTTAAATCTCAGAATCTGCCCTTCTACTTAACGGCTGGCTATGGATAGCATCTTGTTGATGACGACATGTTGTACAATTGAGATGATGAAGATGATGATAATGAGGGCTATTGGGGGGGAAAAAAATCAGAAAATGCTCATAATTCAATTGTTGTCATAAATAATTGCAATTTTAGAGGGTGAAATTTACCCTTATACAGGGGTTTAGCACAAGGGCTGTGCACCACCTTGATCTTTCGCTTACATGGGCCTCAGCTGGCACCTTGGCCTTTTGCCCACCCTAGCACGGCAGTGAATTTCACTGTAGTCTTTTTCTTCAAGGGATTCAAAGTGCACAAAATTATTGAAAAACATGGTATGTTACTATATGGTGGTTGCACAACTGATTGAAAAACCATACTCAAAGAGTAGTTATCAATGGTTCACTGTCAAACTGGGAGGTTGTATATAGTGGGGGCCTGGGTCTGCTATGAGTCAATATTTTCACTAATGACTTGGATGACAGACTAGAGAAGACACTTTTTTAAAATGTATAGATGATGACAAGCTGGGAGAGATTGCCAGCACTTTGAAGGACAAGGTGAGAATTCAATAGAACCTTGGCAAACTTGTTCTAAAAGGAACAAGATGAAATTCAATAAAGGTACTTGCAAAGTACTTCACTTACCAAAAAAAAATCAAATGCACTAATATAAAATGGGCAATAACTGGCGTGGCAGTAGTACTGCAGAAAAGGAATGGGGAGTTATAGTAGATCACAAACTGATTGAGTCAACAATGTGATGCAGTGCTTAAAAAAACAAATATAATTCTGGTGAGGCCTCAGCTGCATTATTGTTTCCTGTTTTGAGCACCATGCTTTAAGCAAGATTGGAACAAATTGGAGAGGGCCCAGAGGAGAGCAGCAAAAAGTATAAAAGGTTTAGAAAACCTGACTAAGGAGGAAATGTTTTAAGGGGGGAGGGGTCATGGGTACTCTTGAGAAAGCAGTCTGAGTGGGGACTTGGTTAACAATCTTCAAATATGCTAAGGGCTGCTTATAAAGAGGATTGTTATCAATTGCTCTCCATGTTCATCAAGAATACGCCCAGAAATGTAAGAAGGCTTAATCTTCAGCAAGGGAGATATAAGTTAGATATAAGAAAAAACTTTCTAACTGTAAGAATAGTTAAGTACTGGAATAATTTACCAAGGGAGGTTGTGGAATCCCCATTATTGCAGGTGTTCTTGTAACCTGTTCTTAAAAACCTATTGGGGTGTATACTTGGTTCTGCCTCAGCACAGGCCAGGGGCTGTACTAGATGATCTCTCAAGGTTCACATCCATGATTCTATTATATACAAACCAAACACAGGAATCACTTCACCTAACCATTGAAAACCAGTCATTTCTGTAGTAAAACACAGCAAACTGTATAAAGACACAACACAATTCAGAGTAAAAGATGGAAAAGAATATCATACTCAACTGAAACTTAAGGGGAACTTAGCTATGCAGAATGTAATACCTTGCTGGAATTTTACCAAAACGTATTGGTTAACCAATAGCAAAAGTACCATATGATCTTGCTTTTGTTATTCTTACACTTCCTCTCTTTCCTCTTTGGCTAATCTCTGATCTAAAAAATGCCAACACTTAAAATGTCCAATTGTGATAATCTGTTCCTGAAAACTCTTTTCCTTGTATAGTTTCAAATAGAACAGCTACAGTAAATCTGTCATTAATAAAAAAAATTAAAATGAAGTATATAGAATGGTTTAAGGTATATGTGGGGGAGACCCAATGTGTCTCATTACAATTGTAATGCCTCTAGTTAACTCATGTATGACTCATAACAATTTATCTGGTTTGCCAGTATCAGAGGCAACCAGAACTGCATGCAGTATTCAAGATGTGGATGTATACCATGGCTTTATGTAGTGGCATTATGATATTGTCTATCTGATTATCTATCCCTTTTCTAATGAATCCTAACATTGTTAGCTTTTTTTTGACTGCTGCTGTACATTGAACAGATGTTTTCAGAGAGCTAGCTATTCACAATGAGCTCAAGATCTTTCTTGAGTGGGGACAGCTGATTGAGACCCCCTCATTTTGTATGTCTAGTTGGGATTATGTTTTCCAATGTTCTTTACTTTGCAATTATCCACATTGCATTTCATCTGCCGTTTTGTTGCCCAGTCACCCAGTTTTGTGAGATCCCTTTGTAGCTCTTCTCAGTCGGCTTTGGACTTAACTATTTTGAGTAATTTTGTATCCTCTGCAAACTTTGCCACCTCACTATTTACCGCCTTTTCCCAGATCACTTATGAATATGTTGAACTGCGCTGGTTACAGTACAGCTCTCTAAGGGACCCTGCTATTTACTTCTCTCCACTGTGAAAACTCATCATTTATTTATACCATTTGTTTTCTGTCTATTAACCAGTTACTGTCTATTAACCAGTTACTAAGAGGATCTTCCCTTTTATGCTTATGGCTGCCTACTTTGAGGCACTTTAAGAGCCTTGGTGAGGGACCTTGTCAAAGGCTTTCTGAAAGCTCACCTTTCTCCCTTAGAAAGTAATACACATCACATTTGTGCTGTGATTTATCTGTTGAACTGATTATATATACTCCCCTCTCTCCTCATCGTTCTCACACACCATGCTGTTAATATTACATTTCTCACTCATTGTCAATGTGCTGAATACTTTACAAATATTGAGAATGGCACAGTCCCTGCTCTAGGAGCTTATTTATTTACTTTGTTTAAATATTAACTAAAGAGATGCCTTATCCATTGATGCCGTACTAACAACACCATTACATCTCTGCATTCTTAAAATGTTCAATGTATGTGGCTGACTAAGCTCCAGCTGAAGAGACTTCTTTCCATGCCTTCATCAGTGTGGGAAACACACCCTCAACCCTCTTGAAAAACCCTATCAACCATGTGTCTTTTGCAGTGTGCACACGCTGCCAAATTCAGACTATTCTGGAACAAGTGAGGGAGCAAGTTTCAACATTTGGAACCCTCACAGATAGTTCCAGGCCAGCAACCCCTCTCTTCTGTAATGGCAGGGGGGGATCTAGATTGAGACCTCTGTTAACCACAGCAGTGGCAGCCTGGCATGGGAAAAGAGGCAATCCTTCAAGTGCCAGTGCCACGCTGTTTAGGGTATAGGGCACGAGTTTGTTTCCTGTCTAGGTTAGGTTCTAACTTAGGTGTCTAAGTTAGGCTCCTAAATAACTGATCTGTTTTTGAAAAATGCTGCGCTTCCAACAGCTCACGTTAAAGTCAGTAGGAGTGCCGAGTGCTCAGCACTTTGGAAATTAAGGCTACATGTTTGACTGGCTTCGAAGCTAAATTTTAGGCTCCTCTTGAAAACCGTGGCCTCCAGTTTATGCAACATAGACAACATGGTGCAAACACATTCTCTATGATATGCTGACTGAAGTTCCTTTGGGTCACTAAGTTTTATTTGATTATTATTTATCACTGAAAAGCTATTTGGAAGAAGTCTGTGTTTAAAGAAATGATTTGATTTAAGAGGTACAAGGAGCAAGATCTTGATGCTCCCATTAGAGTTGATGTTAGTTCTATCACTAACGTCAGCAGGGTTGGGACTATACCTGAAAAGGAGGAAGGAGTTTTAAGCATAAGGTATGGCATGAATCTGAAAATGGGCCTTGAATACATCAGATGCAGGGGGAAAAAATAGCAGTAGGAGGAGGTGTTGTGCAGGGCCTTGAAAGTGAGAAGCTTAACCATGAAGAACGAGCACACAATGTGAGCATCTCGTCCTGAGTAATGGAAAATAACCACGCGAAAGCCACATTATGATTGCTTTGATTTTCCATGCACAAAATTCTGGGAGCTGGAAATTATGCTTCCAGCAGCAATCTCACTTAACTCTTTTGCACATACAGAAGGCCAAATTCTCCTCTGGTGTAAATCAGAGTAGCTCTGTTGGCTTCAACAGTTTCTAGCTAAAGCATAGCTCTATTGACTTTTTTTTTTTTTTTTTTTTTAAATCATTGGTATTACACTGGCGTAAAACTGAAGTAACATTGTGGTAAATCAGACCTTTCATTTCAAATTGAGATCACAAAATACGATCACTCTCCCAAATTGCACACAGACAGACTTGATATGGCATGCTAATGGAATAGATAAACATTGTAACTCTTGGGAATATATTGTGCAGCTCTTTGTAAGAATATATCCCTTTCACTTCTTATTTGCAAGTGTCTATACTGACTGATGACGTTCAAAAAAAGACACGGATTTTTATTTTTCTTGCAAGTCGCAGTATCGTTTCTCCCAGTCTCAGGAGGAATGTTACCTTAGATACACTAAATAGGAAACATGTGCTTTGGGGCTAATGTTAGGTCAGCTCCAAAGACTCAACATAAAGGCTTTGCTAATTTAAAATGAAATAAAAGCAGCTGTCATAAAGAATGTGATATATAAATTCTCATTTAAAGTTGTATTATATTTCTATTATCTTGAATAGTCTGAAATGAGAGAGAGAGAAATATTTATTGAAGGGATAAAAAGAGCATTTTAAAAAGAGCTGCTTTCTCAAGAAAAGGAAGAGAAGTATTTGCACTGATGGAGAGATGCAATCTCAAAGGATTCTTTACAGGGATGACCTTATTCCCTAAAGTAATTTCGTACCTTAACCAAGTCATTTCCGTTCACTGTATTGTATACAAAATAATAAAGATGGATGAAGTCAAATTTTAAGAATGGGCAGACAAGGTAGAGACACTGTAAGTCTTTTGGAGCTCATAGAGGAATATTGTTTGCTATTTCTCAGTGAGTTATCTTTTCATTGCTCCCAATTCAGGGTTTAATTTAAGTTGATGTAATGGAATGGGATACTCCTGTGCATGTATGTATTTATTTAAGAGTTCCAATGGATGTTAACCAAACCAAACCTTGGTCTCAGTGAGACCTCTGTGACAGCACTGATGTCTTCAAATCAAGCCCCTTCCCTTTCTCTTCCCCTTTTCTATTTTCTAGTCACTCCTCCTAACTACCTCCTAATTCACTACCGCGTGTCCCATTACAACTAATGTAGCTGATGAGGTTGAAGCACCCTGTTATGAATGATCATGCAGTTTTACTGGAACAACTTTAGACACTATACCCAGAGGTCAAAGACGAACACTCGTATTATGTTGGTTATGCATTAGAGAAGGTGCTGGTCAAGTTCCTTTACAGAATGACTGCTTGCTCAGTTCCTTGATAGACAAATAGTGATATGAAAGCCACAATCCCTAACTGCATGAACAGAGAGATAGGGGTTACTGCACATGAAATGTCACCCTATTCTTTCTTTAGTTCTCAACTAGTACTAGCACAGCTCTTAAAACTCACAACATTTTGATAATCCACAGGTGTCCATGTTAGAAATGTTTTTAAAAGATCTTTACCAAGGAAAAACAGTTACAGTGAGAGTGTGTATTATTAGTTGGAAAAAGTTTCATGATGTATTAAAAAGCTAAATAAAAACAAAGTTTAAGGCCAGACTTTCTCTTCAAGGCCTCCAAGTGCCCATGCAAATGCTGTGTGCATCCTTTTGTGGGCACAAATGAGCATTTGCATATCTGTCCAATTAGGTATTACAAATGTGGGTTTTGAATATGCAGTTTTGAAAGACAGTGTGATGTTGGTTTGGAAATGTGACCCTGAAAATATAACAATAAATAAATAAATTTTTATATGTAGTAATTTTGAGGAAATTAAAGGGAAGATGACACTGTATTCATCATATACTTTCTGTTCCTCCATGAGCTAAAGGTTAGATAGACTTTTATTTTACAAGTCATAAATCTTGGAATATCTGCGGGAAAAGTAAACTTAATAAATGTTTTTTACAATCTATGTAATGTAGTTTATTTTTTCTCTTAATCTAATTAGGTTTAGTTGAGTTACTTTGTTTTTCTAGTGCACCACTGATAATTTGTCTAGTCTTTGAGAGTATATAGACACTTTTAAATCCATGACCATTATCGACATTCTGCAGAGCACTATAAAAGCAAGAACAAAAACTTTTGGAAATGCCCATAAGTGAGAATTTCACAATACAGTTTTTTAAGATTTGTTAACAATGACTTTTTCCTCTGCCTATAAGAAATTTTGTAATTTTTCTAACTGCAAAATTAGTTGCTTTTTTAAGTTAGTCTGCTGAATGTTATCTCTTTAGTAATATCACATGAGCAATGTTGGAAAGCAGTAATTCCACACCCACATGCAGTATTCATCTGTAGAAATTTTTTTGCCAAATGTGATTTTTATGACTGCATAAATTGCTTGTTTCTAAGTTCAGACTATAGCTGCTCTGTATGAAAACCATATCAATTTTATAACATCCATCTTGGGATACACACTCAAACTTGGTTGAACAAGTGCTTTGGTAGACTGGAACTGACATATCTTCAGATCTCTTATAATTCTTCTGGATGTCTCTTCTTTCTCTGAATAATCATAGTTCCTCTTTTTACAGTTTTTCAAGGAAACAGAACCTTGTTAAACTGTCAAAATGGAAAAAAAATGTTTGTATGAAACTGAAAGAATTGTCTGAACAACTTGTGTCCATTCCAAGATCAAAGCATCAGAGGATGAGAAACAAAGGATAGGGAAAGTCAGTTTAAGTTCTGAGAAGTCATGAACATAGGGATCTTTATCCTATGACTCGTTGTCCAAAAAAGTTTTTGCACAATTTAGCACTGAATTTTTATGTTCTCACGTTTCACTGCAAGTTCTTGTAGGACATCCTGTTCTGATGTATTGTTGAGCAAGTGAAGTAAATACCATCATAGTTCAGAGAGGACTGTCAGCCATGAGGTGTGAGGGGCTTGACTTTAAATGGCTGAAGGTTTGTAAGAGAATGTTAATTTTGCTGTTACTGACAGATTCTCCTTTTGTTGGATAGATATGAAAGTCTCCTACCTCAACACCCAGCCTACGACAAGCCTACACGCTATTTCCAAATAATAAAATATCATGCATGTCTTTTCCATGTGGCATGTTAAGTTATTTTTCATTCTTGGATAATTACACTCTGACTTTGAGAAATTCTGTTTTTCTTGTGCCTTTAAGCACAACCCTGAGCAAGGGGTTGCGTGTAAGCTCTCCCACTGCAGGAATAGCCCCAGCAGCAGCAGCAGCAGGAGGAGGAGGAGGAGGGAGAAGATCTGCCCATTTCCTAACTACTCTGAGGAGGGAGTATATAGGCACAGAGTATCAGCTTATTTCTCTCTACTTTTACCCAAGTTCTGGGTAGCCCATGCAGGACACTCGTCTGAATGGGTGTGTAGTCCTAACATGAGTATTTTAATTATTCAGTCAGGAGCCATGTACTATACAGTTATGGAATTGTCCAAGAATGTAACCATGCCTGAGATCTTAAGACTTATTTTCATTTTGGGCCATTTTATTTTCATTCATAAAACAGCTTGTGTAATAACAGGATCTGGTCTGACTCCATTTTTTCCTAGACTTAAGTCCATCTGGAATTGGCATTCTGTTTTATTTTTCTCCCTGACGTGCTACATAACTCATCCAAACTGGCATTGAGGTCTTGATCCACAGTGCCCTAAGTAAGAATTTAATCTACAAGATGTTCATCCTAATACCATCAATGCTGTATGGAATACTTGGCTGCAGAAAAATTCCAAAAGGCGTGGGACAATATATATATAACCATAAACTCTGGTGAGCAAGAGGAATCTGCTAAATCCATCTAGAGTGACCAGATAGCAAGTGTGAAAAATTGAGACAGGGGGTTGGAGGTAATAGGTGCCTATATAAGGAAAAAGCCCTGAATAGCGGGACTGTTCCTATAAAATTGGGACATATGGTCATCCTAAACCCATCTAATGTATCTAGAATGGTACAAAAACTGACGTGTCATCACTCCCAGAAGTTCATGCTTCCTTCTAGTGCTAAGCTTGTAATATTTTCACAATCATCGCAGATTTCACAGCAAATGTGAAATTGACAATTTGTTGTGAAGAACATAAAATATTTGTGGGGAGAATATGATACAACTTTAATTTCCTGGCCTTTGCCTAATACACAGAAAAAAACTTGAGTGCTATGGCTGGAACTGAGCAACCAATCTTACTGGAATAGGGATCAAATGCAGGAAGGACGTTGGTCAGCTGATTTTAGGATCTAGTCAAGATAAGCTGAAAGATCAGACTACTGAGAGGAGCAGAGGGAGAATGGAAAAGAAAACAGGAATTAATTAAAAAGGGAACCTGATTCTCCTAAAAAAAACAGTGTAGCTTTCTTGAGGGATGAGGACCAGACTTCCTTGCTTGGGTTTTCTTTGTGTAGGGCAGGTTCCTTGTTCCAGCTGCTTGAGCAAGCACAGGGAAGGGAATTTTCAAGAAAGGGGACACAGTCCTGCTCAGAGGTTAGAGAAACCAGCTGTATTAAGTAGAGGGCAATTCTTTAAGTTCTTTAGACACAGACTGAAATATTTCTAACTCTTATGATGTGTTGTTTGGTTGATGCTAACCATGATCATTTTAAACCAGCATTCAGGCAGCGGTTTTAAGCTGTTCATTTCTTCCAGCTGTACTATATGGGGGAAGGCACCTGAAGCTAATGAGAGCACATCCAAGCTGCTCTCAGTTGTCAGGCTGCTTGAACTATTCACTCTTTTGTTTACCAACAGCTTGTGCACAGTTATTCCTAAATCTGTCTACTCTTGGGACTATGATATGTTGTTGTTATCTAAGGACTCTTTTGCTTCTTCAGTACAAGTTGTTTTTCTTCTCTGATGCATTCATGAAACACAAAGGGAAGCCAGAACTCCTTACAGAGCTGCAGCCTCCAGCTAACCGATCCTAGGTGCACCTGTACTCTAAAACACAGGATAGCCAGGATCTCTGCACCTGCCTTCCACATGACAAATTACTGTAGGCCAGCCCTCAGGGTTTTTGTGTGAAAATGACAGAAGAATTTGGCCTTCCAACATTGCAGGAACAAAACATATTTTGATATTCTCAAGTAGGGGAATGAGTGGAGGAAACTGCTTAAATCTGTACCTTGTGATGCACTGAGCAAAATTTCACTAGAGTATTCTTTGAAGCATGTTTAATGTAACTCAGTAAAGATTAAAAAAACAATGATTTCAGAAAAAGTGCTCTACCAATTAATGAAGTGTGCATTCATCCATATGAAAACATGATGAGTAATATAAATATAACTAAAGTTACCACAAAAACTGAGTGCAGAAAAGAACAAAATAACAGAAGCACTGATCACTGTACTCTAGTTTATGGCATTGTTGTTGATATAGATATATGCATTTCTACAACTGATAGCAACTGTTTAGTTGTTATAAATAATTTTACAAATAGAACCTGTTACTTCCTACCTTTGTATTCCTGTCAATCAATGTTGGCCCTACTCCATGTAAGATATTTGGGGAAATAGTAGAGGGAAGGCAGAACTAACAGTGGAGGAGACACCAGAACAAAAGAAAATAATTTTTTTTTAAATAGTTGAGATGCCTAAGCTCTGGCCACTTTTCAAAGAATAATATTTGGCATGTCGTGTTTTTTTTTTTTTCTTTCTTTCTTTTTATAATACCAAACATTATGGGACCATGTTATGGCTTAAGCTTGTGCAATATCTTTTTCTGTCTTCCAGACTGATTTTTATTTTTGATCGGTACAAGCACACAGCAGCCTCAGAACTGGATGTACTTTCTATTTTATTTTGTTTTGCCCATATTGTTTTTTAAATGGTTGAAATTATTACTTGATAAAATAAATTCACTTCTCCTGGGATCTTGTATGCAAACTTTCATCTTGGAGTGAATTAGCCAGGCTATTAAGAGTCAGTGTTCAGAATAGGATCTGATTAACTGTAAGGGAAAGGCTGTTATAGTTTAATGGGGGTGTAAGGCAAAGTAGTCTGAATTAGGGTTTGAAATTGAAAGGCTTTGTATCACTGGATCACACTAATTATGGGAAACACAGAATCAGCTGATATCAGTTAGTAGTCAAAAATCTGTGCTCCCAGCTGGTTTGCTGTCTGGCACACACCTGTGTAAAAACAAAAGCTAGATGGGATTTAGGAGTACATTAGAAGACAATCTGACTCTGCATTATGCAGGCAACACAGGAGATGAGAGTTCTTTTAGAGGTAGGTACAGAGTAAATTACCAAAGCATTTCTCATTTCCATGTGTTTCAGTCAAGGTCCTGACTTCATACTAAGTGATCCTATGTGAGACTGCTTTAAAGTAATACATACTCCTTGTGGTCTGCTAAACATTGGAGCTTCTGGAAGTTTAAATTCCAGTTAAATTTAAATTAACAGATTAACATGAAATTGGTTAGGCTTGTTCTACGAAGCACACATCTATGAAGAGAGGAAAAAATGGTCACAATAGCAGCTGATGTGGTCTTGTGCTGTGGGGTTAAAAATAAGAGTGTAAGCATTCCCACTCAGGCTGGAGCCTGGGCTCTGATACCCAGTGAGGAAGAGGGATCTTAGAGCTTGGGTTCAGTTAAACCTAAAAGTTTACCCTGCGCTTGTTAGCTTTGCAGTGCAAGCTCAAGTCAGTTGACCCCAGCTCTGAGACTCACTGTTGCAGGGGTTATTTTTCTTTTGGGTAGATGTAGTGGCTGACTTTATTACCAATATAATGCTGATTAGGTTTGACTCTCTCTTGGTTTAAAAAAAAAATAGTTATACTGGTATAAGTGCTTAGGTAGATGCAATTGTAACAATTCGAGCTTATTCCTCTTTCTCTACAGGAGTTAGCATTGCTGGTATTAAGCAGTACATTCACGCTAGGGAGGTTATATTGCTTTCTTCAGCTATACTGGGATAATTAAAGTGATACAAATTTTGTGTAGACAATTATTATTATTAATCATGTTTATTACAATAGTGCTTAAGAGCTAACCAAGAATGGGCCACAGTGTGCTAGGCACTGCACAATCACAGAGTAGTAGGCAATCGCCCTTATCAGAAGAGTTTATAATCTAAGTAGACAAAACAGAAATAGGCTGGAAGAAGGGGTGGAACACACAAGCAGGGTGAACAGTGTGATGGCAACAAATGTCATACCAATTCTATGGATTGGTTTAGTTTTTTGTTTTTGTTTTTTGGTGGATTTAATTAGGAGGACTTAAACTAAATAGGAAGGGATTGGAGGGTCAGGGCAGGCATGGAGTAAAGCTGAGCTGAAGAGGCTGAGGGCGTGGGATGGAGAGGACTGGGCCAAACACTAATCAGCACAGGGCAGAGAAAGTCCACTCAACACTGTACAAAGTTTTCTGAATGTGCAAAAGTCCCTAATTTGGCTGCTTCTGCTCTGACCAGCTGAAGTCTCTGGATGACTCCTGTTTGCAGCTTCTGTAAGCAGAAGGCAACATTACCTGGGTTCTAGAGTCCCCCCAGAGTACAGGGTAGTGGCCTTCGACAAGGTCTTAGCTTCTTAAAAATGGATCTCAGCTGTTCATTCAGTGGTTGTCAGAAATCCCAATAAAGAATAGTTCTCACATTCAGTGAGGGCCTTGTTCGTTGGTTGACATTCACTTAAATTCCCTATAAAACGCTATGCTATGGAAATGTTAATTGCAAGATTGTAACCTTGCAAACCTCAGGAAATTTAAAGTTATTGAGATTCTACTCTGAATATTGACTTTGTACAATATGCTTCCTGCGTGTACCAAGTCTTACCAGCTTATTGTATTGTCATATAGAAATGTCACTGTGTTTGGCTGTTCAGGAGAAACAGATTTGGGAGGGTGAGCTGGATTCTATACTTTCTCACATATGAATAGAGCTGCTGATAAATTCAAAATAACTGAGCTCCCTTCTGCCCTCTGTTACCCAAGGGGATTCCCTCTGGTATAACAGAGGTAAGATGTTTAAAATAGTTGGCCAGTAGGATGTAGTATTAAGCCAATAGACATGAATTTGATGCAATTATCTATGGGAAGACAATGTAGTGACTGGAGAGCTTGTTTGATATGCCCAGGCTGGTGACAGTAGCTTGCTTTCAGCTGATCCATATTCCACTTAATGTGGATATTTTAAGGTAGCAGTTTAATACTGCCACAGAGTTTCCAAAAGCTATAGATAACTGTTGCCTTTGACTAAACAGTTTATTACATGCCCCTGGTTTGACTTTTGACAAAAATTCTGAATTCTTACAGAGATGATCAGAGTTGGGTGGTTGGTGTGAAATCAGACATACAAGCAAAAGAAATATGATGTTATATTCCACAAGTTCTCAATGTTTTTTCTGGGAAGAGATCTATAATGTGAATGAAACTACTTTCCAGTAAAAACATCACAGTAATTGTATTAAATGAATGACTCATATTCACATAATCTCTCAAATATGCCAGTATTGATTTTTGTTAGACTGACTGATCTGACTGTTGTGGCACAGACTCCATTCTTTAGAAACAAGTCCTAATAATAGTTCTACCACCTCATGCCGGGATCCGGTCTGTTTTCACAAGCTAAGCATAGACCTCACAGAACACAAAGGGTGCTGCAGGGAGGGAAGTTGGTGTTTCAGCAGGGGGCACGTTCCCCTGCAGTTTCTTGCATGCTGTGCTGCTGGGCGTGTTCTTTCAGAGGAAACGTAAAACCAAGGTTTTGACAATTTTTGGACACTAATGATCCCCGTGGCCTTTCCATTATAAGAAATGGTGTTGGAGTAGTTCAACCAAAATTCCACCTCAAGTAATTGCTGTACGCTCTCCCTACCTAAATTCCATGCAACTTCAATTGATATAGTATTCCATATTCCTAACCTAAATGGCTGTGTAGTGTTGCTGCGTACTGTTTAAAAGGTTGCCTTGTTTTTACCCCAGATATGGTTGCATTTCAGTATTGAAGTAAGGGATACATGGAGATTACGTCAGAGGAGTGTTGTAAAATTTTAGGTACATCTGTGTTAGTCTTTTTTGAAGCCTTTTGAATGAAGGGTACTACAGAAGTACAAAGTATTAGCTATTAAGAGTGCCACCTACTGAGTCACCTGTACCACTTTTTGTGGCATCTAGGTCTTCCTGGGAGATCTCCCATCTACAATTACTGAACAGACAAGGCTGTACTTAACTTAGAAGCTTTGACGAGATCATAATATAAGGTGTTAAGGCTGATTTAAAAGCTCTTTTGGTTTCATGCTCATACTCTAACTTCCTGTAAAGCTGTAATAACTAACCTTGAGTACAAACATTCAGTTCAGACTCCCATTGGCACTCGATGTGATTCTCTAGAATTCAGTCACAAAAGGTTAGATGTAGCCATTTGTATACATAAATGTCTGGTCAGCCTGTGTAATAACTTGGATTGTGAACAGAGAGTAATAAACGGTGGAATAAAAGTATAGCTGCATTGGTAAGCCATAAGACAACTGCTTCATGCGTATGGTGTCATAGGAAGAACAGAGAATGGGGCAGGATGTTGGCACCTGGCTAACCATGAGCTGAGTACAGTGGCTCAAAGAAGACAAACTAGTAATTGTAGCGGAGTATTACAACCTAAGCAGTGTGTTTTCTCTGCCTTCTTTTGTTGATGATGTTATTACCATTATGATGCTCTTAATCACAAAAGCAATGTCTGCCACTGAAGTATATTAGCTTATTCAGGTGAGATCCTTTAGGTTATTTAGGAACCTATCTGCCTCTTCAGGATCTCAATATCATCATTTAGGCACCACTGATCTTTTCAGAACTGCCATTCAGCTGTTTTGTAATCCCCTAGGCCCCTATGTTTCTGCTAGTCAGCATTCAAAAAGCTGCTTAAGCACTAATGCCACCAACAGCTAACAAGCTACTTGGAGCCCTAGCTCAGACCAAAGTTCCCAAAGGCCATGAAAGAGAATTCTTAAATTAGGCAAGGCAAAGCCTATTTTGCCAGCCAACCCCAATCCCATAGGTGTGCTCTGAGTGTGCCTAAATCCTGATACCTGTCAGACCCCACAGCAGGAGGATTGGATGCATGCCATCGATATTGGGGAGCAGCAGAGCACTTGCATAGAAGACACCCTGGGGCACAGAGAAAAGAAGGGTGACAGTGAGAGAGGAGATAAGCATGAGCAGAAGGGAGTGAGAAAGTGTATGTTTTTGATTGCCAGGAGATTGGCTACCTAAGTGGCTAGCCTGGCTTAGATGCCTAATTCTAAGGGATGGTTCAGAGCAGAAGATCCCGATTGGAGGGAGGCACCTATTTCTCACCCATCAGCCACATGCACCACGTCAGCCATGTAGGCACTTAAGTCCCCGGATTTCACTTCTGGTTATCTTAGGCAGTTACCTACTCAGCTTGAAGGCTTCTGTGGTTCCCTGCTTTACATGCCTACTTCACCCCAGGCATTGTATGGAGAGCCTAGCTTGGGGCTGAAGATTGCAGTAGGCAACAGGCCAAATCGGGTATGTCTACACAGCAAATGAACACACATGGCTGGCCCTGGTCAGCTAATTCAGATTGGTGTGGCTTGAGCTATGGGGCTGTAAAATTGCCGTGTAAACATTTGGGCTCAGGCTGAAGCCTTGGCTCTGGAACCTTATCTTTTCACGGAGTCCCAGGGCTGGGGTTCCAGGCTGAGCCTGAATGCATACACTGCAATCTTGCAGCCCAAGTGCCATGAGCCCAAGTCAGCTGACCCAGGGCAGCTTGGGGATTTTAACTGCTGTGTAAACATCCAGGAGTGTTAGGCCTTGCAACACTGAGTGGAGCAACACCTGAGGGAGTACCTTTGAGGATCTGGGCCCTAGTATTTACCACAAATCTATAATAGCAATGCATTGCAGGTAAAGCTTTCTATAAGTGCCTCACCTTAGTCATTCAGCAGAAGACTAAAACAATACTAGTGACAAAATCGAGATGTTCAGCAGCAGAGGTAAGAGGGATTCAAAACGGGATATCAAAGAGGAATTTTGCAAAAAAGAGTCATATGGTAACTATTGCTGTATTAATGTAAAATAAGTTTTTTCCCCAAGCGTTAAACTGGAGGCACACAAGATAATTAGGAAACAATTGCAACAGAACATAGTTATGTAAGGTAAAATAAGAACCCTGACTGGGCTATTAGTGTGTACAGAATCTTGGCCTTTTCCTTCCTTAAGGGGGATATGAGAAACTATCACCAGTAAGCTCCCAAAATCTGAAACGAGTTTTTTTCAATGACTTTCAAAAGAGCAGAGCTGAGCCCTAAAATAACATCCATTCCTCTGCGATGTGGGCATGAAGAAGAAGAGTGAACTGTTATACCTTATAGGTTGATGTAGCTGTTACTAAATTTAATGGGGTTTTTTTCCTCTTCCATTCATTTCATAGTCACTTCCTTTGTGAATCACATTGGGATCTGGAAACTATAATAAGTATTTCCTATGCTTGCCTCTTTCCAAGTTGTTTTTAGTGCAAGTTTCAATTTGCATTAGCCTGATCAATGCTTAGGTTTTTTTGAAAGCTAATTGTGAAGTGCCATTTGTTAGTGGAAAGTGGAACTTAATGACTTCCTGAGATGCCAGAAAGAGCTCTTCAATTTCATCTTGGTCTGTTCTTTCTAACAAGAAATGGATAACAATAATAAACAAAACGGGAAAATGCAAAGAATGAGGAACTACAGCCTTAGCCAATCATAGAGCATTATGTCCTTGAATCATAGGGCTCAGAATCAAAATAAACTTCTGTCTTAATATATATATTCTTATTCCTAGCATAGCCTCCTTCATCAACTAAGATCCCTATGAATATGGATGTGCATGCTGTAGTAAATGACATTTAAAAAAAACTGAAGACTTCTGGTTTTTAATTTTTTTTTTCCTTTGTCTTGAATGAGAAGAGCCAGAAGCTATATAGGTCATAGTTCTACAAATCTCATCATAAAGGAGGATCTGGTTTTGGTGAGCAAAGCTCATGTTATACCTTAAGTGCAAATTTCTTATTGTGCAGCTCGGCTGCCAATGACTTTGTGCACTCTGAAAATTTGCTATTAATGTCTTATTTTCCAGTACAGCATAGATATATAAAACACACTAACACTGCTAATTTTGTAAATTAGTTGTTTCTAGGTTTTTCATTATTCCCAGACAATCAGTTACCATTACTCTAATCCTCTAATATCAAGTACAATGTAAACCCAAATTTATCTGTGACTGTTCTTATAATCTGTTGATCTAGAACACGTTCAAACACCAGCCTAATCTTCATATCTGGGAAGATACTGGAATTAATTATTAAACAATGAGTTTGTTCAAACCTAGAGGATAGTAAGTAATAGCTAATATGGATTTGTCAAGGACACATCATGCCAAGTCAATCTAATTTCCTTCTTTGACATGGTAACGAGCCTAATGAATGGGGAGAAAGAAGTAAATGTGATATATCTGGACTTTAATAAGGCTTTTGACACAGTCCCCCATGATAAGCAAACTGGGAAACATAGTCTAGATGAAATAATGACAAGGTGGTTGAAAAACCATACTAAAAATATAGTTGTCAATGGTTAGTTGTCAAACTGGGAAGATGTATCTAGTGGGGTTCTGCAGGGGTCTGTTCTGGGTTGGTATTAATATTTTAATTAATGACTTGGAAGATGAAATAGAGATTACACTAATAAAAATCTGTGACCACCACCATGCTGCAAGGGATTGCAAGTATTTTGGAGGACAGGATTAGAATTCCCAACAGTCTTGATAAATTGAAGAATTGATCTGAAATCAATAAATTCATTAAAGAGAAATGTAAAGTAATGTGCTTAGGAAGAAAAAATAAAATGCATAAATACAAAATGAAGAACAACTAGATAGGCAGTGTACTGCAAAGAAGGAATTGGAGGCTGTAGTGGATCACAAATTGAATATGAATCAATAGCGTAATACTTTTTTGCAAAAAGGCAAATGTAATTCTGTGATGTATCAACTGGAGTGTTGTATGTAAGACATGGGTGATAATTATTCCACTCTAGTCGGCACTGGTGAGGCCTCTGCTATAGTTATTTGTCCAGTTTTGGCATCACACTTTCTGAAAGTCGTGGACAAATTGGAGAGAGTATAGAAGAGAGCAGTAAAAATGTAAGTGGTTTAGAAAACATGAGCTATACAGAAAGGTTGAAAGAATTGGGCATTATTTAGTCTACAGAAGAGAGGCTGGGTGGGGAAAGAGGAGTATAGGCTCCAAATATGTAAAAGGTTGTTATAAAAAGGACAGTGATCAACTGTTTTCCTTATCTACTGGGGTAGGACAGAAAGAAATTGGCTAAATCTTCAGCAAGGGAGATTTTTTTAACTGGACAGCTAGTTAAACACTGGAACAGGTTACCTGGGGAGGCTGTGGAATCCCCATCATTGTAAGTTTTTAAGAACATGTTAGATGGTCTAGGTATCTGTAATGCTGCCTCAGCATGGAGAATGGACTAGATGACCTCTTGAGGTTTCTTCCAGCCCTACGTTTCTATGACTTCTACGATCATTCAAGAGAGTAGCACCTCCACCTGAGGCATGCAATAAGAGCCAACTAATGCACATCCTGGATGGCTAACTGGTACACTGCAGGCTCGTTAAGGAAGGGAATGTGCCCTCTTCCATTTGTAAAGCACAGCACAAATGTCAGGTGCTATAGAAATGTAGAATATGATGATGTAGTTTATACAGATTTTATTGATGTGACAAAGTGTTGTCATTCATGTTTTGGTTTGTTT